>CM037830.1:10030751-10318251 GCA_021234535.1 Stichopus chloronotus
AGGGAGTTATTGTGACATACAAAGTTCCTGGATAATGCACCCTCCATCGGTAATTCACTCTCCAGCGATTAATGTCATCACAGCATTGCATGCTAAAATACTCTCAAAATAAATTAATCAAGATAATCTTAATTAAGCCTATATTTCCATGAGAGATCAGTTTGACTGAAGATAAATCAAATGATGTTTCATAGAACGAATTAAATCTATTTTGATTAATTTATTTCATGATTGAATAGCACACCGAAGGACCAGTGGACATCAACCTGCGTGCATCAGGTCCTAACGGCTTGCTACATGAAACTGGACTGATCTGTTGATTGTGTCGAAACGGAGTTAGCTCACTGACTTTATTACAGAACGTATACAGGAGTTCACACCTCAACTTGGATGTCGCTTTCCCTCCCTCTGACATAACTTTTGCACAATGCAAACTTGACCTATTTCGACTTTCTTTGACAGCCAAACAATAGTCTCACATAAAAAATAAAATAATAATAATAATCAAAACGCGGGCACGGCAGATATTTCCAATATAAAATCGCTGCAAACAAGTACACACATCACAACTGAACCGTCTTGAGAGCAAAACACATTTTCAATGACTACGTGTGAACTTCAAATTACGAAAAGAAACAATAGACCTACACATGTATGAAAACTCTGTAGAGTCACTGCGATGTAAATGTTACGTAAAATATTTCATCTTTTCGTAATTTCCTGTGTGCAGTGGCATGTAATTTTGTCAGGCGATTCTCTGATTCGTTAGGATCTTTGTCCAAATCATTCCGGAGCACTCAAGTAGATGATCATTGTGATAGAATTGATTCTCCAGCCAATTAGATTACTTTCCACTTTTAGCAAAACGTTGCACGTAGAAGTGATAATAAAGTAATGCATATTCATAGCGTTACCAATGATTACAATTTAACTATAAGAACAGAGATAAGACTTACAAAATAGTCCACAGCCGTTGCCAGTTGTATCAGGTACCAAACCCTCGTTACAAATGCATTCGTAGGAACCTGCGGTATTAATGCAGGTTGAAGTTATCGGATCGCATGGGCCGGGTGTCATCGAGTCACATTCGTTGATGTCTGAGAGAATATTGATAAATTAAAATAATGTGTTTGGTTTACACCCTAGAACATTACTGTACAAAGAGGGTTTAAACCCATATCTCTGATTTGATTAGTAAAATAAGACCATAAAATAGTTTGGAAATGTTGGAGATGTGAACAATGTCCTCAGTAAACACTTATTTACTTTTTACTCTTTAATTTATGATTACTTTTTTGTTTGCTTGTCACGTGTAATTACCACTGTAAGAGTTGATGGTTGTGTCGATACATCAGTATTGCACTGTCGCAGAACAAAGCTACCACAACCTGCACCCTGGCAAATTAAGAACTTAAAAACGAAACAGAAAATGAGTACAACCTTTGGTTTCACAAATCTCACGGGGGCACACCTGGCGAGATTAGGTAGGAGTGGGGGCCTCACATTTGTCCTCATCACAAGTCTAGGGGACCGACCATCACGAGATTCAACATTTACGGTAACATTAGTATATATGAATACACTGAAGACCCTTTGGAGTTGTAGAGAGACTTCATTGTATTTCCCGTTGGTGATTTCTAACAATATCGAGGTTCAGACATTAATCGTTCCGTTGGCTACTTCACCGAGGTAAAAAATTACACACTTACTACCCATATAAGAAGAAAAATCAAATTTTAATATAAAAACAAACAACCAAACAGTGTAATAACTTATTTGATTATAGGCTTATCTTCCGTTCGTCGTTGCATATGGCCCGCAATTCGTGAATGCTTTAATTATACAGGCCTATACTATAAGTTACTACTTGTATAACAAACTGCATTAACAGCTTTCAAGAGAATATTATGCTCTTTCAGAAAGTTGCGTTAATAGTAAAGAGAAGAATGTAATGAATAGTGCACCTTGACAAATACTTGGATCAGACGTTGCAGGTCCGAAGCCAGCCTGACAAGCACAAAAAGTTATTTCCCCGTCTATTATGAAACAGTTGTGAAGTGAGGAAGGGCACCTGTTTTCTGAGGGTGCACATGGAAGGACTGAAAAAGGAAAGAATTTCAAAGACTTCATAGATACATAGACAGATTTCATAGACTGAAAATCACGAGATCGGTGATTATGAACAAATATAAGTTAAAAGAAAGCTTAAAGCGAGAGAGCTCCAAATTTTTACTTATCACTTGAAGTGCACGCAGTAGACCTACTAAAAATTCCTACAGTGTTCAAAACAATTATATTTCCAAAGATTTTATTTGTAGTAGTTTTTGTCTTGTGAATGTATGATACTGAACCCCCCCCCCCCTTCGATTTTCCCATACTGTGAATGGAAGATCTGTCCCTCATAGTGACTAATTTCGTTTCAGTGTTGTTGGATTTCCGTCCCATTCGGCTTGCTAAAAGCGTCCACGCGTTCCACGTCCAAAGCTTGCTTTGAAATCGATGCATCCGATTCCAGACACACTTCCACAAATAAACATCCTTTATTTGCATAAAATCAACAAGAATTTATTGCTTAAGCAATTGACCGTCATCTCTGCTAGATAAAATTATTATCAGTGTCCTGAATAGTACCGTATTACTACATCAGTGAATCTGTAGGTTCGTCAAGCCATTTCACCGACTCATTTTGGTTACTTCAGGTTTTGACGCTATTCATTCCGGAGAAGATTTTGTGAATAATCTACGACTAAAAATGATAAGTTTGTTGTAAACCATCCTTTCGAATTATGTGTATTGGTTTGGAGGACGAACTTACGAAGAATATGACCGTTTTGGTTTCCAAACTAGTTTTCTTAATGGTCCCTTTTGGGCATATTGTATACGATCAATTACTAACCGTTTACTACGGATTACTACGGATTATAACTATTATTACGGACTATTACTACTATTATTACACATATTACAGCCGTGTTATCGACTTTCGGCAGACCAGTGGTCGACTTAAATATCTCCTGGGTACTAATCGGATAAATCATGTAATTAGTCTTACAAAACATGATAATAACCCGAACTATATGGGCTATACGGTTCATCGCAGTAGGGCCTATAGTTTTCGTTAACATTACATGTTATTTGTTCTGATGGTACTGAAGTTTTGTTTTATTATGCATCCTAGTGACTAGATACCCATTGATCTGTTACAATCATGAATATCCTCAGGGTAATTTTGTTACAGATGCGGGTGTAACAAAAACTATAAACGAATGTGTTTATCACCTGTAGATGTTTTCAGTATATTAAGAACTGTTGTAGTACGTTAGCAGTCTTTGAAAACGTTGATTAGGTTTAGAGGTTTATACTATTAAAATTATTTATACTAAATATGAAAGAACCTTGTCAGTTCTGGTTTGTCATCAACACTACAAAAGTCAGATCGAAGTTATAATTTTCAAATAGATATCAGGGTATAAGTCTGTATGCGCTGATCCGAAAGTCTTGCATACCTAATCATGATTAATAGTTTCAAACTTCATAAATTCCTAAAATCATTAAAATTGTTGGAATCTCTGCCAAGAATGTTCAGTAACGAGATGACATTGGTTTGAATAATTTAGATATTTTATACAGATGGTACTTGAAATTATCTTATTGGTATGAATTTATTGTTTTTCCTTCACTTACTTCTTTCGACGCAAGTTTCTAGTTCATCATCGAAGACGTATCCTGGAAGACAGATACATGAGTATGATCCCACGGAGTTCAAACACGACGATGTCATGGAATCACAAACATCGGAAAGACATTCATTAATATCTATTATAAAAAGGAAAAATAAATAAAAATCTTTCAATCTGTTCTTCGAATTTTATGGATGCACAGACAACAAAGAATAATAGATATTCTTCGAATTAGGAAAGTATGTAGTTAAACTATAACCATGGTTGCCATGGTTGTAGTAAAACAATTATCATCATACCAGATTTGACCATTGCTGCATTTTACATTTTTTTTTTTATTGAAGACAAGATTTTTCATTTTTGATTGCTTGCCGAAGGCAGTCACGTTACCTATGCAGTCACGTCCGGCGGTGCACATGTGTGTCTGTGTGTGTGTGTAGCGCCCTTGCTTGTAACCTCAGTATCTTGAGATAGCTACTGAAAGCAGAACTGATTTTGTAATGTGGGTTCGACGTATTAAGTTCAAGCTCCCTATCGTTTTTGGTGGAGCTCAAAGCTCATGAGGGGTACGGGGGGGGGGGGGGGAGCGTGGGGGTAAAATGTGAAAATAATGAAAGTTTAATATTTCCAGATTCCAAACATTGTGGAAGTTTCCATGTGTAAGGTAGATGAGTGTTTACGTTTACAAGCTCTCTCGAGCTTCTTGTTGCTTCCCCTCAGTCTCTTTCCTCTTTCATTTTATCTTGTTTTTTATTGCATATTCACTTTGTTACTTCTTGAAAGAGATTGAAATACAGTTGGATGAATTGGATTGAATTGCACAATACTCCACAACAATTTTTCAATGATTTTGGAGAGGTCAAAGGTCATTTGCGGTCAGCAGATGTGAAATCATGACAACCTTGTTCTCGCTTGTAACCTCACTATCTTAAGGTATGCACTTATTGCAGATTGTATAATTGGCATGAGTTTCATCCTATTAAGTTGATGTTCCCTATTGTTTTTGGTAGAGGTCAAAGGTCTTATGGGGTCAGCAGAAGTCAAAACAAAAATATGTGAAAAATCACGTCTCCTACACTGGAACATGCAGTTGTGTTATAAAGACATGATGATCATAGAAAATATTGCTCCACGTTTTTAATAGTTTTTGTGCATGTCAAAGGTCATTCAGAGTAAGCAGAAGTTCGCACTCTTCCCAGTTGAGTATGCGAGTATTGTGATGATTTGCGATTTTCTTTGGTTTCATATGTAATGCACATCACTCCCCCCAAACTATTTTAAGTACATCAAGTAAGTATAGGCTAACCGACACAAGTGATCTCGCCTTCAATCTCGACGGCATTGTATCCATTAATGCAGGAACAAACTGTGGCGCCTTCAGGTGACATTGAACATTCTTGTAGTTCACTGGGGCAGGAACATGTGCCTGTAACGAAAGCCGGCAAAGAATATCGATTCATTTTTTTTTAATTTAAAAACTTCATTTTAATCTCTTATGAATGTCACTAGTGAATATTTAATTTTTATTTCTGGAGACTACAGGTAGCAGTCTTGTAGTCTCCAAAATTGTAGAAAAGCATATTCACAATGCGCTATATAACTATCTGCAGAAATTTAAATTGCTAAGAGTGGCACAATCTGGTTTTAGGGCCAATCATTCTTGGGAAACATCTCTATTAAAACTCAGGGAAGATTGATGCAAGAACATAGATAATGGTAACAAGACAGGATCAATCTTCTTAGACTTATGGAAAGCGTTTGATGTTGTTGATCATGAAGTTTTATTACAAAAATTTAGGCTATATCAATGTTCTAAGCAATCACTCAAATGGTTTACTTCTCATTTATCAAGTAGGAAACAATGTGTTTATGTAAATGAAACTTTGTCAAACTCTATGTCGGTATCATGCGGAGTGACCCAAGGCATCATTGGCCCACTATTGTTTCTCATATACATTAACGATTTTGATTTATGTCTTACTCACTGCTTTTTTGATAAGCCTGCCAACGATACCACTTTTCATGTTTATGGCAATACGACAAAGGAACTTTCGATTAAATTAAATGAAGACTCTAAGAATATTCATCGATAGTGTGTTGATAATAAAATGGTCATTAATACCGATAAAACAAAAAGTATGTTAGTTTGCTCAAAACAAAGACAAATTACTCTTTCAGAGGATGATATCTTACATGTATACATGGTTGATCAAAGATTAGACACGACTAATGCTGAAAAACTACTGGGAGTCTGGATTGATTCGAATCTCACATGGGACGAACAAGTAAATCATGTCTGTAAGACCGTTAGCTCACGATTAGCACTTTCAAGAAGAATGAAGCCGTTTATTGATATACCAACTTGTACTTTGTATTTTAAATGTATATATTTTAGCTTATATTGATTACTGTAGTCTTATATGGAGCTTAAGTACCAAAGGGAACATAGAGAGGATAGAAAAACTTTTGTAGAGTGCTGCCAGAATGATACTCAATGCTTCGTATGATGACTTTTCTTTTCAACAGACTTGGATGGCACACATTTGAGCAAAGAATTAAATGTAAACGGCTGTGCTTGGTATACAAATCGTTAAATGACCTTAGTTCAGCTTATATGAAAAATTTGTTCAATTATACTAGTAATGTTCATAGTCATAACTTGAGGTCTACGTCAACCTTAAATCTATTCTTGCCAAGGGGAAATACCGAAATTCACGTAAGAAAATTTTCATTTATTGGAGTTAAAGAATGGAACGAATTGCAAATCAATCTTAAGAATGCACCATCATATACTACTTTTAAGCGCCTATAATCAAAGATTTTATATAAGCTCATCTTATTTTGTTTTTATTTTTTTATGTATGTTTGTTCTTAGATCTTAATTCATTTACTTTCGTTTATATATTTTGTTTGAATGTATATATTTATATTTGTAGTTCCCAGTTCTTAAATTATTTCAATTTCTGTCTCACATTTTCAAGTTTATTACTTTGTAATACGTTTTACACTTTTTCGTTCTTTTATTGTACACTTTCTAATGTTCTATAATTGTGTAATTCTATAGAGGGCCTCGGGTAAGATTAGCCATGGCTGACTGAGCTACCCTTTCAAAACAAGGTTGAAATAAAAATAAATAAAATATAGTATGAAAAGAGGTTGCAATTATGGAGGTGTACGGCCTGCTCAGCAAACAACATTAGAGTAACTGAGGTTACAAAGAATGAGTGTACTTTACTACCTAATCATAGAAAAGGTACAGGAGATGCTCGCAACTTGGTGATGTTAATAAATTAGTGAAGTTGCTACTCATTCATTTGACACTAAAGCATGAAACATTGTGAGATTTTATTCTCACACTGCACTGGAATTTTTGAAAAAATGTAATTATAGAACATTAATTTACCCTATGCTACGTATTTGGTGAATATCACTCCAAGCCAATCATGTCCCCCAAAATGGAGTTATCGTCATTGTGTATGAAAAAGGGATTTCGTTTCAAATTTTACAAATAATATAAACTACTTTTCACTTGTCCTCCAAGTGAAAAACTAGCTTGTATTTAAGGTGTTACTACTTAAATTTGTGAAAGCAAATTTAGAAGAAATGGAGAAACGTTTAGTTCTATATGTAAATTAGGATGGATCGTAGTTGTTTCACGGAAAATCAAAGTCAAAACACATAAATACCATGCTGACTGTTACGGTACTTTTCGCACCCGCTATCCTAGCCTGAATTCCCATGGAAAGCCAAACAAGCAATTCTGCGCCAACAGCACTGTAAATGTCATGTCACGTTATTAAAATACACCACATGTACTGCCCTTGTAGCTACATATACTACCTAGCCTACGTACTTTCTAGTCATAAAATGTATTCTACAAACATGACGTGTAACAGATATTTACCTACGCTCAATCATGTTCATTCGGTAAAGTGTAAGATATTCGTGTGTTGACTCATATGGTGGTCTCTTCACTAATTCTAATGCAATGGATGCATGTTTTCATGTTTATACAATATATACAATTAATCACTCTTTAACTTTATTCTAGGCCTAGTCGATATTCTAATGCAAATAACACTTGAAACACTAAAAGCAATAAATTTACCTGGGGTTTGTCCACATACTCCACCGACTGAAATAAAACCAGAAGAAAGATTAACAATAATTATTGATGAGGAAATGGTCACCTTTTCAATTCTATGTCAATATCCTAATAAAATCACATACCTAGTCTATCGCAGGTGCGTGTAGCTAACCAATCATTAACGAGTTTTTTTTTTTCTTTGTGGTATTGGACATTTGTGATTTTTAGTCCTACTTATCTTCAAGTCCTACATTTTCTTTTTGTTGTGTGCATGCCTGTTTGCATGTTCAGTTCATAATAGTTTATACGTAAGTGAAACTTACTAATAAACAGTCTAATGACCGAAATTGGCGATAAAAGCAAATGAAAACATACCAAAGTTACTTTTGAGGAGGAACATACCACACAGTCAACTATTTGATCACATGATCATTCCGGTGTCCTTTAACGGTATATCTAGCGGTGTGCCTAACTATTATAAGGAACCAGGAAAGTCTTATGCGTCATCAGATGTCCCTTCGAATAATTACATTCCTTTTATAATGAGTTTGTCAGCTACCTTCGACGGAAGGAATAGCCTTTGGGTAAGTTTAGTTTTATACCTATCTGTCAAGGTTCGATAGCATAATGAAAACACGCACACTGTAAAGAGGTGTAGCATGTTCCACGATGCCCACTTATACGTATCTAGGTGTCTGTAAATCTTCAAGTATATATGGCACTCACAACGGCTGCTGCTGATATATTCAACGCCTCTGAGTAGCTAAAACCTACCCCTGCCTTCTTAACACTCCACAAGATGAACAAAAACGAAAATGAAAAGTTCTTTTAAAATTGTGAACTTTTTAACAGTTATTCCCTAAAATACCATGATGATACCATGAGATGTGCCACCTTCCATGAACAATTTGTGGAAACAGTCACCGACCCATAAAATTGACTAATTTTTCCTCGGATTGGATCATATATAAAACCTTAGGTGTTGACAGTTACGGTTTTCTATGAAGTGATATCCCTGCAGCCATGAATTATTACTGTTTTCGTGGATATATATGATGTGATCTTTCATTAGAAAAATGTCCGGAGGAACTGTTGACAAAAATTGAAGTGATTACCTCATTATAATACGATTTCAATTGTAAATGAGTTTCCGACATAAGTGGCAAAAGTATTCAATAAAATCAAGACAGAAAAAAAAAAAACCATTTTAAGACATTTTGATAGTAACGTCTGACACAAAATTACAATAGAGTGCTCAATACAACGTATTATATATACTTACATTATATATATATACTTCAGTGAAGGACATCAGCAACAACACTATGCAGACCATTAATATTATTATATTTACAAAGCAACGTCACTCCCTTTTCACTTGTGAAACACTACTAACTTTAATACTCACGGTCAAAAATACCAAAACTTGCCAGAAGATACAAAACTAACTTCATCCTTGCCGTTTTGTGGTAAAAAAAAATATATTTCCACTATCAACAACACAGATGGCATGCCGCGTACATATCATATCACGGTCAGACTGTAGCCTGTACTGAGTCTGTTCTGTCATAATTATGTAGGTTTAGTCTTTGTATAGTTGACAGCAGTATTTAGCAGTATATGGTGTGACGTGAAAGCACCATGGTCTCGAACAATAGACCAATTTACCAAACTATGTTGACATTTCTACCTGTTATTTCAAAGTCCTCGTTCAACCCAAATTTTGCAAATTCACGCCTAGAGTGAATTGAAAAGATTTTCCAACGGGTCTGAATTGGGTGATGGCTTTGTCTTATTCTGTTTTCTCTGTTTTTCTTTTTTTCTTCCTTAAAATCTTGAGATTGCTTCGATTTGAAACATCCAGACCTGTCAAAATAGTGTGGTATTTTTGGCATTTTTTTGAACGACGGTATAAACTGATTTTATACATTCGCAGGTGAAAGAAATAAATTTTAAATGCAACACATTATTACACATACCACATACTTCTCTTGCCTGATGATGCTGGAAGTAATTTTTAACTTGCAACAAAAGGCAGTTTTCACAGCATGTTGGTTTAGAACCCACAACTGACTTCAAATTAGTTTATTGTCCTGGCCAAGGGACATATAATCTTGAATAAAAATCTACTTGCTTCTACAGGCAGTGGAGATATCTGAACATGAAATGTTAGCTACTTTCGCGATAATTTAAGCACAGTGATAATGGTACAATTAAAATTGGATGTCCTTGACAAATTGTGATATTTCATATCACCTCTAAGATGGTTAAGTCTATACATATATGCAGATATTGTATGAGAAAAGTAAATTTTGATTATTTCAAAAGGAAAAAGAAAGAAGACGAAAAAGCCCGTAAGTTATCTGACTTCGTTTGTATTCACATTCTGACTATTATTAGCCTTTGAGGTGTAAGCTAGGCACTTCACCTTTACTATTTTCTTTTCCAAAATAGGGAGAGGGAACTCAAAAGACCCAAGCAGGTTTAAAGGAGCATAGGTGACTTGTGAAATACATCTTACATAACTTTTTGTACATTCTTTCTCCGGCCAAATCGTGTAGAAGCATATCTATTTAACAGATCATTGTGGTAATATATGTTCTGCCAATGACAAATTCTGTTAGAAAGTGCCCCACTATTAAAAAAATATATATATATATATTATTATTGTTATTTTTCTGTATTTTTGTAATTTTTTTTTATGTTGAAGCCCGTAAGATAATATTCCTAATGAGTATTTCTTTTATGCCTCCCCAAGATTGAACATGTAATATTGTTTGATCGAAGGTTATCAATGTTTATCTGGACTCAAACTTAACAAAATGTATGTTATTTTTGCTGGTGGCATAAAATTCCTGCTTGAGATTTGAATTAGCCGATTGTTTGACTACATATTGAGGTTTAAAAGTGAAAAATGTATATCATATATGGGTAAGATCAAAGATGATTAGGAAGCCAAGACTGGCTGCTTCAACTTCTCCCAGATTGATGTTTCAGATAACAACGTTATTTTTATACTTCTTCAATGTTGTTAAACCTGTAACTGTACACTGGCTTACAGTTTAAAGCAACGAAAGTGTTGTAAGTCATACCCTATCCAATGACAACGTCGGCCTCACTGGATGTACGATAGTCCTGTAGGCCTATCCTTGAAACACGAAAATCTTTAAGTTCAACCGTGACTCAGTCAGTCAATTTTGGTTTTCGACCAATGAAACTGTCTGCACTTTCACTATAAGATACATGGCACTTTATTAATAGCACGCCTAAAATAATGTCACGCACAGAGATCTTTGGTGTCAATGTCAGTCATGCGTGTCAACTGGGTTGTACCTATACAATCCAGTCTATAACTTGCAGATAAATAACGAGTTGAACGCATGGGAGAATTCAAACTGTTGGCTTACAAATTGCATTACAGCTAACAAGTAGGTTGAAGCAGCACTCGCTGTTAATTGTATGTGTCTAGTGGGAGGAGGCTTTAACCGATTACTAACAGTCTGGGGTCATTTGAGTCTGCTTTGTCTCTCATCTTTTGAATCTCAATTGAATTGACTCCACTTACAAGCATCTAAAAGAACAGCCTACTTGAAAGGCCTAGTCCGTCTGCACACATCCATAAAAATAGAGCAGCCTTGAAACCTTAGTAAAAGACAGGTATCTGTGTTGCAAAGCTCACCGAAATGTTTTGGGTCCATTTAAACATCTAGGAGGGATTTTTGTTGATTGTTTCCCCTGAAAGCCGAAGTTCTGCTGTAGTCATCGCTCTCGACTTGGTAGTTTCTAGTTACTGAGATCGTTCGTGCAGTTCGCAGTTGCTTGTGTTAGTGGGGTTGTATAGACCTTCTGTTTACGATTGGGCTGGGGTAATTCCCAGTGGCACGAATTTGATCACCATTAATTTCGATCAATAGTGATCAAAATTTGAAATTCATGTAAGCAATAAATCTGTCGGACAAACATAGGAATATACCAGGAATGTTGAATAGACTACTTGGATTTTAAAGCAAGTAGTTCGTTTAGTCACCCTAAACGAATAGTCCGTAGAGTGCAACAATGTAAATGTGGACCCTGTATCAATCAAATTTGTACATCCCCGCAATTTGCTCCAAACAAAACCCAACCATAGAGTTTCGGGAGTTCATGATTGAGGGATGACTTTTCCCCGCATTCACAATTTTGGACCAAGTTGCTCGAGGTTTGATGCTCAACTTTTTTCTTCTGGTTCCATTGTCGTCACAAGGATTGTTGGAAGACCATAGCGCCACCATCAAATGCGTACTTGAAAAATAAAGTTTTAAAGTTTTGACTATTTACAGACATTTCAAATTGCATTAGAGCCTTCTGCTCCATTGCCACATCTAGTTCATGTTCAACAGGCCTATGGCGAATGGTTCCAAATTTCTCAAGTAGTAAATTTCACAATTAGCTTGTAACTTGAGGTGGCATGTTGGAATATGCCAAATTTACTAGCTTTCGAATCTCCCCGCCATCTCAGCCAAGTTACATCCTGTTTACACCTACGAAGTTTAAGTCGTGCCCAATAAAACTCTCTCTGTCCATACACTGCAATCCGTATGTGAAACAAGTTACACACCTTTTTATAACGTCCACTCGACACTGTGCCAAATCATGTATCATCCATTCACATTAGTAGAAAATTCACAGGAAGTTTTATTACATTCATTTTTTTTTTTGCTATCATAATCTATTGGCCTTACTTCTTAAATTCTCTGGCCACTACACTCATGTAAATTCGAATCATTATTAGGCTACAGTAAAACTCCCGACCAACCGTGGCGTTGATGAAGGGTGCTGTCCCTTCCCCTCTCCATGCTGACCAGGTGTGAAGGTTGGTAAACTAACTATTGCCTCCTGCCTGCATTGCTAAGCTACTCACCTATATCCCTTTTTCTACTATCCTAATAGGCTTTAGTTTCATTGCAAAATGTTAAAAAAATAATCCATGGCAAAAATTTGACACAAGAGAGAGCGAGAGGGGGGTGAAGAAAAAATATGCACCCAGGCAGTTAGGTCACAATGGAAGCCAGCAGAGCTGAGCTGGCTAGGTCAAAACTTACGCGTATAAAATCAAAATGAAAGTAATGACTGGTTCCCGAAAGGATTACGTGTTAACTTTACTTGTTTTGACGAAACATGTGAGAAGAAGGGAAGATAAATCTTAGTAGTAAAGACTTTGCTGCTTACGTATGTCCTAAACTTTATTGCTTTTGTTCGGTTCTTAAAATTAAACGAACTGAAAAGTGATGTTCTGTGGGTGTTTCTGTCAAATCATATGCAAACATGAAAGAGGTTATATGAGATCGTGCGGTTTTAACACTAGAATATACGAAGTAAATTTCAGTGCCAAGAAATTCTGGCAAGTACTTCCTGTAAGCCAACGTCAACGTGACTTGCATAGACACCTGTTGATCCTATTCGATACGGGATAATCAGTCTAGTCATTTCCCCTGTGATGTCTATTTATCTCACTCTGGGGAAGGCTTACATGACGTATCTACAGACAGTTGTCCCACAAGAATACTAGATTTGGGAGGTGGGGGAAAAACGGTGGGGGTCCAGGGGGAAATCCCGGAAGCTCTGAGGGTTTGGCATATATCTGGGTGGAAAATTAAGTCCCATGAACTCCCTAGAACAGAAAGGGATATGCAAAATTATGAACATAAACAGGGAATAGACATATACATATATTTGTCAGGTCACTCCAGGTGAGTGGTGAGGGGGAGCTGCATTTGAGGGGCAAAGGTTCCGACTATGGGACAAACGTCCCCTCCAAATGTCCAGTTTGACACCACCACTGTCTTTAGAAATTAGTCCAGCAACTGGAATTACCGATCAAAAGACAGAATACACTAAGGCCAGACAAGGACTACAAGGAGGAAGACCCTGGTGACTAAAGATGTACAAAACGATGTACAAAGTTACTCGTTGGAGAACCCATGCAGATATTGCATAATAGTTGTAATTGCCTAACAATCTGCAGTTGGTTAATAGGACAACCATGGGGAGAAAATTCTTCTACCAGACGACACGAATCTTTTATGTTTAAAGTGACTGATTACGTAGGTAAAAAGAACAAACATTAAACGTTCATGCCCAAAAGTTCGGCATGTCTTTTAATTGCACCATTTTGACAATTTGAGAGAATAAATAGAATTCAGGTGATTAAATCTGCCATATGATTTCAAATTTTTCTAAAGTAACGACAAAAAGTGTAAACTACATGTTTATGAGTACAATGGTACAATGAATAATTTCATGACTTGAAGGATTGAACGTTCTGTTCAGCGAGGGGAAACAGAGTTGAATAGAATGCTCAATGTGTCAACTCATAAAATTACACTATTGCACGAATGGAAAACATTCTTTATTTGTGTAACGTCGCGTAGGGTTCGTCCAACGAAGGTTAACTAATGATTTAAAGGGAAATAGGGCGTTTGTTTTTAAAGAAAACATCCATATTTTTTAAACCAATGTTTGTGGATGTAGAATGATAGATTATTCAAAATAAGGAAGGACAGTAGCCTTCTTTTCAAGAAATAAGCTTCTCAAAGATAGAAATTCAGTTTTTCCTGTGTCACTGGCGTTGGTGTAAGCGTGTAGCTGACGTCAAATTTCCAGCCGTAATCGGCGTCAAATTTCCCTGCGTAACGGCGTAAAATCTCCGAGCGTGACTTACGTCAACTCTGCGTCACTGGCGTTGGTCAACGTGGGGAACCGGCGTCACTGAAAACTCAATGCGTAAACGGCTTCAAACCTTAATGATCTCTGAAGTTATACAGGGGGTCCCGTACCTGTGCCATCAACATCTGGAATGTAGCGTACCTTGAATTTCCGAGATCCCTTCTTAAGTCCTGAAAACCAAGCCTCAATGTCTGCTTTCGGAAGCGTCTAGTTCCGCAGGGCAAGAACAGTGTGCTTCCGTTGCACCTGAGTCTAAATCCTAGCGTCAACAACACCTGAATTTGCTGTGCATAGGAATCCATACAGGAGCTCCTCCGAATCTTAGGCCTAGTAAAAGAAAATTATTTACACTGTGTGGTAATTGTGCTTTTCTCGGTGGGGTACTTCACTTAAAGTTGGAATATGAGTTGTACTGGCAATTGAAAAGTCATCTACCTTTGCTCTTTGTCAGTGTTTCAGGGAAGAGAGCGTAGGGGAGAAGATAACATGTCACAAAATTTGAAAGAGAACTATGCACTCATTTTCCAGATATTTGAGTATGAAAATTGTCCCAACATTTTTGATCGCCCTACAAAATTCAGACTCCTCAACCTGCAGTCAATCACGATTACTTGAAATCAAACAGACCAATGTGATAATGCAAAACTGGGGCTTGAAGTTTTTGTAGTCGTTATGACATATAAATTAGTCAGGGATTAAGGTGTGGACATGCGATTGAAGATATTATTGATCAATGATACATGATATACATTAACCCTTAATCGGGCTATCAGAAGTGTCTATGTGCGGTTGATCTATTAGAACAGGAACCGCCCGTCTTGTGCATTTTTTTTTAAAGACGACACATGACGATTTCCTGCAATACACGCTACAGATAATTTTTGGAAACATAGGTTAAAGCTCATTTCGTGGCTTACTTTCATCAAGCTTAACGCTTGCTGACTTGTTGTACGGTAGAAAATTTTCTTTTGCTCAACATTTTATGTGTGTAAGAGTCAGTCTCGTTCTCGTATCTTTCGCAACTAAAACAAGTTTTGCTAAAAAAACGGTGTCGTAAAATATTAGTGCGGGCAGGTTGGAAGACACTGCTTGAGATACCCTTTCCTGAATTAATCGTCACCAAGTGTCAAAGGACGGAGCGCTATGGGGTTCCTTCACCTGATGATCCTGGCCTATAGCATAGTGATATGCGCCTCCGCTATGAATACCCTCCTGGCAGGTGACTTAGAAGACATTGAGAACGATGTACGGACGCCTCTGTTAAGAGAGAAGAGAGATTCGGTGAGTATCCTAACTCTACATAGTAAATCACCGATCATTAAAAACACACATACACACACATACAATTTGCACATTTGTTACAACTTACCCAATTACAAAGTTCTCAGATCCATGCTACCAACAAACGTTGTATGATCATTATCGTTGGTCAGATGTAAATGCTGTATACTTACGTTACACTTTATAGAAACAGTTGGTATATTAACAGCTATTGATTCTCCAAGTTCAGTCATTCACTGTAGTCTTAGTCTATCTTAAACCATGTTTCTTCATGTCTATCACTGGACCTATTAGATCTATCAATAGCTTATTTTTAATGTTTTCTAGTCGGCGTTTGATCTCGGAATCGGTGAATCTGTTTGTATTTAGTGTCTCATTTTACACTTTGGATCAATTACTCTTCACGACTCTTCCCCATATCGATGCTGAGCTACAGTCTTTTTTAAGTAAAGCACACTGAGTTATGATTGAAAGAGGGTGGGGAGTTGGTTCATCTTGTTATCGGAAGTCTTACTTGCAGTCGTTTGCTTTCTATAACAATGAGGCTAATTTTATATTTGAAAGCGTTGTATACCACTCTGGAGACTTTCATAATCTGAGAAGTTAAACATTCTTTTACACGAGCCCTGAATTTTGATTTTTCCTTACGAAATAAACGATTGTTAAACCTTTGGTGTCTTTCCTCACATTATTGGGTCCAAATGATACAGTAAATTCTTTTGTTATGCTGTATTTTTTTCCATGGTCGATATACAACAACTGCCCCTGGGGATTATTTTCGTGATCCCTGGTTTCCAAACATTCGTTTGAGACTGTTGTTTGGAATTTGCTCCCCATTTCATTCCCATCGCGTCTCATCAAGTTGTTGACATTATCCTCGGTATCGTCAAACTCCGGTCATTAGTAATTGCAAGATTTGTTTTAACACTGAGGATTTACGTGGCCATAAGAAAAGAGGAAACTGTTTGCAACTTTTCATCGCCAACAATTTCATTTTATTTTTCGTAAAGTAACTTACTTTATAGAAAAAGAGGAAATGATTTGAATGAAATGAGGAAATGATTTGACATTGATTCGGAAATTTCTCGCAACAAACGTAAATAGTTCGGCACTTGCACAGCAGTAGGCTAACAATCCAAGTTCTTCTGCTGCTAAATTCCAGCAGAAAGAGGTCAAAATTCACTTGATTCTCTTTTTTTTTTAATTTCAAGTTGAGAGGTTCTATTTTGTGCTTTACAGCTCGCTGCATGGTCAGAGGAAGTCGAGAAAGGTACAAACTATTTTCTTCATTTCGAACAACGTATCAAAAAAGTAGCTTCTATTTTGAAAGCTTAAAGGATTTAGGCATTCTATTATCAACCCTGATCAAATTTTATTTCAATCATGTTTTCCCCAATACATTACATAATGCTAGTTGCCAGTGGACATTTAATTGTGATATTCTTTTTAAATGGTGTCAGGGTCTCAATCCATTGTCAATGTGTATCAAACTTCTCTATCATGAAGAAAATACGTATAATAAGTCTTTTCTTTTTTTTTGCAAGTTAATAACCAAAAAAGTACCTGAAACGTGGTAAAGGTAGATCTTCTGCCATCGTCTTGCACACGGTACTTGCATAAATTATAGATGTTTCAATCCTTTGTTAGGATTGGTGGATTGGTTTTTAAGCTCTTCCGGTTTGCTGTGATTTAAGTGTGTAAAAGCAGAACATAGTCGTAAGCTCTTGAGGTTTTCACCTCAATTGTGTGTATTCTCAACTTCAACATACAGAGCCTAAAGTACTAAAGTAGAGAGTCATAAGCCAGGTGCAAGTTTAATTTAATTACTGCTAATACTTTAAGACCCATTAAATCGAGTGAAGATATGTGTTCAATTAACTCTCATATAGGTAATTCAAGTAAATCCTTACACGATTAGCTCGCTCAAAACAATGATCTTTGATTTCAGGCGTTAAGCCACCCACTTTTTCAGAAAAGGTGTTTGCAAGACTTGAAGTAAGTGTTTAATTCGTAAAAATGAACACATTCAACTTGTTTACTAAGTTAAAAGTGGATGACATGCAAATGAACTGTAGAGGCAGAAGTCTGATATTTTGCCAACCAGAATCAACCACAACTGAACTGTTTCTAACATATTCAGACCATGATCCTTACAAATATTGAACATTGAATATCCAGACGTATTGAGACTCAACGGTACTGCTATACTAGTTTATGAAAGTCTTCAAACCAACTGTAACAGTGCCAGACAAGAGGTGGTCCTTGGTACTACTGAGAACATTATAATATGCTCACTCCTGAACAACATTTCAGATGTAAGGGCCTTTCTCATTTTCAAGGATATGAATTATCATTACACTCCAAGCCTTCTAATAAGACATGCATTGAACCGATAATTTAGGGGCCTATTTTTATATCTAGGTAGATGTAGGTGCAATTGTTGCATTGTTGCAATTATTTAAATACTCCTGAAGGTTTCTTGCTAGATGAGTTTGTTTACACAACCGACGAATCTAAACCAAAACCATTAAGAAAGCCTTGTTTGTTTTGTGAGAAAGTGGCTACACTTAGCTCTATCAAACAGTGCAATGCATAATTGTCAAATGCTTGACAAACATGATGAAAATGTATTTCTGATCTAAGCAACATTAAACAACATGGTTTATAAAACTAAGGTCGCATCATCGGAGCCTAATCTAATTTTATATATTACAAATTATTGTCATACCCACTCGGTTCACAGGACTCTTCTCTCTTTAAACGTTTAGACTGGGAATTGTTACACCCACCATATCTTGCTTTTTCAAATATTGGTAATTATTTTCAAACTTGACCAGATCACACCAGTGTAGCTCTTTACTTATGTATTAAGTATTAAAGATTTTCCGGATACCTAAATCGGTACGACAAGCACGCCCATTATGGTGATATCGCTTTACCTAATGTACTGACTTGCTGATAATAACTTTGATAACTTAGCAAGTTTTATCAAATCCGAATTATCCCGTAAGAGCGGATTGTTATTTGCAACGCTGTGTGCATTATTTTTGACTACTCCGATGAAAAGGTGGAAATCTACGATCGCATTAAAACGTTTTCAGAAGCAGTTGAGGTTGGGTAAGATTTCTCAACTCACAGTTACATTTGAATTTAGATAAATGGTATTTTTTACCCTTATATGGTTTACGAGAGGTCCTAATTATTGTTGCACTCTTCAAATCAGCGTTATAGTGGTCCGGTTACTTAATTATGGGTGATTTCAACCATCATATCCGGAAACCCTATGGAAATTGGAACCTTCCTAAACGTCTGAAGACCTCACTCCAGCTGGCACGGTTTTTACTTTATGCCAAGATTTATGCCTCGTCATTGCTGGTTGATTATTTTACCGTATTACATATTCTCTCCAAAAATAGTGGAATGATACACAACGGAAACATCGATTTGTACAGGGATGAAGACTTAGCCATAATCAGTTAACCACCACCGATAGCAGAAAAGATAACGAAAAACGGAAATTCCGAGACCTCGTCCCGAACATTACAGCTTCTAGGAACAGTCACTGGTAAACATTTCCTCGATGCCATCCCGAGAGCAAAAAGTAAAACCATTGAAATTTCACCCCAAAAATTTTGGTAAGGCTTTTAATTACACCATTCAGACAATCTGGGAAAATGAATAGGTTTCAGTTGGTTAATTTTGCCATATGATTTTATATTCTTCTAGCATAACGACAAAAAGTGTAGAATACGATAATGTAGTGGTTGACAGTTTCCATTCAAATCAACGGTGTGCTTCTTTGAGCAAGCCAATGGGAAGTATACTAGCATTGAATATTCAGTTGCAACTCAGAATCACTGACGCCGCAGGCAAGGTTATGTTCAGTTCGTAGGTTATTTACAAATACAGTGTTACCTTTCACCAAAAACTACAATTCCGGATACCTAGCAAGGAGCGATGACTTGAGTAGTATGTTTTTGATACACTAGTGAGACCTGTACTGTTGCATATTCATTATGTAGGCGGTTATAGGAAGAACCGTAAATTTTCAAAAATGATTTCTGTTTTTTGCTATGCCAATACCGTTGTTTTTCGAAGTAGTAACTGTCATTTTCCTTCATTGAAAGACATAGTCCGTTCATGTACAACCTCGCGTGTACATATAAAAATAAGGAAAAAGTTAAGATCAAACATAATCTTATCTTTTTGGTTTTCCAGTACACACGCAATCACTTTAAGCCGGCAGGTACTCACCTCTTTGTTCACTGAAAATGTAAACACCCACAACAAGCAAAAGAATTCAACAAGCAATAGAAATTTGATTGGCAAATAATTCTAGTAATGAGAAAGTTTTCACAACAGCCAAATCAGAGTATGAGCGGACCTTCCCTCAAGGCGGCCACTCAGTAGAGCGGGAATACAAGAACACGAACGTTCGAAAGGTTTCGAAGAAAAAAAGAAAACTTACTTGGGTTCATCCCCATAGTGTATTGACACCAAAACGGATATTTCCTGACACTCTTAGGCCATCATTTTCCGAAAGGACTCGAACTCTACAAATTCTTCGACGAGGCACTGTAAGTAGTTGTATAGACGAATGCATTTTCCCCAGGTTACCATGTACCACAAGGAACCGCCTTTCCAAATTAACAGCTGCATGAAGCCATGGGCGCCTGCATGTGATGAATTCTCAACAACACAACGAAACTTCAATGAGGATCATTATGTGTAAACTCGGGGTTCATCATTTTTCGGCGGGTTAAATTCAGGTACGATTGGTCTAGGATTACTGGCTTTGTATATTTCACATTTATGATTAAATGTTCAAATGGATCATTAATACCTACAAGCAAACAATGTGAATGATATGAATCTGCTACAGCTGTTATGTGGTGTCACTTTTGTGAATAATTGACCTCACTATTTTATCGAGTGATGGGTGCACTTGGAGGCTGATGTTGGTGCACCCCCCCCGGCCCCCCCCCCAAAAAAAATAAAAGAGCAAAAAAAATAAAAAATAAAAAGTACATATATTGTACACTTAATATTGTATCTCAGATATTCTCACTTTTACGTTTCTCGTCATGGTCTGGTATACAAAGTAGGACACAATATTTAGAGTAACATATCCTTCAGATGAGGCGCACTCTCTCACAATGCGTGGATCTAGAGCTCCCCCTTCCAGAAACAAGATAAGTCCTTGATACGTCCGTGTCGTCTTCTAACTGAGAGCAAGGCGTATCTGTGTGATCAGCATTAACTGTGTTTATGACTTTTATCGGCGTGTTAGGTTCTGGTTGTGCCTTTGAGGGCTAAAATGTAATTTGGCGTTCAAAATATGAAGGCTAAAAATAATTTTTCAAAAAGCCAAGTTTTCTTACATTAAAGACATGTAGGTACATTCGCCAGGTAGTCAACTTCATGCGTTACATGGTGTGCAAAACAAAAAACCAAAAAAAAAACAACAACAACAACAACAACTCATGTTTGAGGTTAACAAAGATCAAACTACAAGTTCAGTGCCTTTTGGTACGTGGCATTATTTCACACCACCGAGACAGACCTTCAAGTGTGCATTGTGACAGGTTAATGGATGTGGCAGATTGTTCTGTCATATTCAAACATATTCAAATGTCTGCTCCTATCGTTTGGATGAAATAGAAGAGAAAACCATACGACATGACATTCAATTCGATCACAGGTTACGCACTTAGACGCCGGTCGAACATTCAGAAATTGCCCTCAATTTTTTTTCCCACTCAGAAAACATTTCAACGTAATTATTGCAGTTTATGTTTCAGACGATTTATTGCTTTTGGAATGCTCCGTTAAAATACTAAATGAAGTTCAACCGCAATTTATGGGAACCTTAGCATTTGTAGACTCATTTTTACAATTACGATTACAATGTTGCAACACACATGGCTGTGACATGTTCTTAACAATTTGAAACGCTGTTTGAATTCTTGAACACACCAATAATCGTTCTATATCTTAAACCCCTCCAGACTTAAAATTAAAGATAAACAGAAAGCAAAATGTAAAGATCACTTTGATAACAGGAGTTTTCCTTATACATGTACTGACGTCAAATTTTGGGAAGAGGAATTGACATGGTACAACATATCACTTGTACAAAACAAAAAAAAATCCCATAAGTCTAGGGCTAGGGTTGATATTTCAGAATAAAAAAATTAAATTTCCCTGTCTTACAAAACAAAGAAATATAAAGTTTAACCACCTGCTAACTGGTACAGGGATTAACATTTCCTCTGCTGCAAATTTCGTTGACGTCGCCGGAAAAGTGAAGTACTGAAAAGTAGGCTAGTGAGGAAGGGATCCCTTGGCGGTGAAGTCTCACCGAAGTTGCAAACGAAGTAACCCTTTTTGTAAGGGTTTATATACTTTCCCATTTCTGGATCCTCCTGTTCTCATTAATTGTATTAGACCAATGCCATTTGCCAGCTCGATATTACGCATCTCATTAAAGGAAGAGACTGTATCATTGAAATGTTCCTTTAAGGTGTCCCTGAAGTACTTCTTCTCTGTGACGTCCAATTACTTTTACATTAACTTGAATCAATTACGTAAACCAGATAAAATTCTGCTTAAAAGTTATTATAGACAGGTATCCCCCCCCCCCCGAAACAAACATAAAAGGCAGACGCACCTCTGCTAAGTACAGCTGTTTTTAATGCATTTTGGTTAATCCCTTTTTTCACGTCATAACATTCAGTTTGACTGTCAAACAGTTTGCTATCCATAGGACTGTAAAATATGTGGTTGATCCTTCGATGACTGAAGATAGTAAGAGGATTCTATTTGATTCCCTCATATTTCGTTATTATCATCTGAACTCATGTTAGACCTTGGTACCTTAATAATTATGTGTTAATGACATTGATCATAACTGTTCCTTTCATTATATTGGTGCTTGGTCCGCTTTCTGCGTCTATTTCACCGCCATTTCCGTTGGTGGCCTTCAACTCCAGACCGGGGACTCAAAACAAATCCAAATGGAAGGGACACTTTACAACTCCTTTGTATCAACGTTTTACATTTTCTCCACAGTCGATCCCACAAATTTTGCTTTGCATAATATGGTATTTACCAACAGTTATAATCATAAAACCATTTCACTGTGAGATGAATGTAAATGAAATGTAACTAATTGATTGGCATTCGTTCTCCTTACACAAATCTGTCTGTGCGTTTTGTCTGTGCGTTTGATTTTGGGTAATATGACGTCATTCAATCATACCTGTTATTTTCTTCCCTGGTTAGGACAATGATCCTGTCATCTCAAGTTACCACATCGTATCAACAGTTACTGCGCGTTTCACTAGCACCGTTGTTCTTGTCACCGTTGACAATAGCGAGGACTTTGCTCAGGAAGTTCGTTTCGGGTTTCTCTTCAATCCCAATGCGTTCATTAGCGGATTCATGATGTAAGTATCTTCAGTTCATTTTAATGTTGACAAAAAAAAAAAATAAATAGCGGTATCAAACGTTCTCACTCTCAGTTCCAACTACTTAAATTCGTTAATTTCATAGATCATGCAATGCAATTTTCCACCCGGATGAGCTGAGCATTGGTTTAAAACAGGTCCATGTTCATTTGAAACAGGTCCATGTGACGAATGGTTGACGAAATGTCGCTAAACAGATGGGTGTATGATTTACTTGTTGAGTGCCGGTTTAATCCATTACAAAAGGTATTTTGAACTCTTTTGAACGAAAAAGGTCTTGGTGGAACGTCAGTCATCAATAAATGCACATTAAGGTAGTAATGTTACTATGCACTGTTCGCACTACATCTCGAAAAAAAAAAAATAATAAGCCAACGAAAGTCTGTTTCGAGACGAAAAATAAGTTTTATTCAATATATCACATTTAAAAGGGGCGTCACATGGAGAGAGAGAAAGAGAGTCAAGTAAGTTATAAGAACACAGGCGGTTGAAATTGTATTGACCACTGAAAATGCACAAATGCGTTGTGATTTCGATTATGTCTTTATGAGTATTCTTACATTCTGCATATAAGGTATGATATGTAACATGCTATAGGTATTTGTAATATTCTAGTTTCTAGTTAATTTCTTGCGTCCCCATTCGAGTTGTAACAACTGCTTTACAAAATCATGTGCTGTGGGAAGTTAAAGGAAATTGACAAATGAGGCTAGTACCCTAAAATGTAGTCATGTGACCCTTTAATTCATTTGCGTATGGAGAAAAAGTCTATGCCTCAATCATATAAACCAATCTATCTTGATTCCGAACATGTAACTCTTCGTTTTGGATGTGTGAGACAGTGGTTTCCTTCACTAGTGCGAAGGAAATGAAGTGTCATTATGCAGACAATTCATTTGGAGCTATTTATTTAGAGAGAATACCGTTTGGTATAAAAAAAAAAGACACATTTAGTGTTTCATATTACCTGCAGGATTTTATGTCAGTCTACCATGATATCATCCGGTTGTGAAAGCTGCACAGCCTTATACTTTCCCGTCTGGAATGATACCTACAGGAATGCCAAGTCCTATAGCTGTTATCTCTCTGCATCACTTTCGTATTACGTCATCTCTGGTGTAGACAAAAGGCAGAAAGCCTCCCCTAAAAAAAAACAAAAAAAAAACAAGGAAACATAACATGCAAATGAAAAATAAAAAACGATGCAGCACCCAATGTCTTGCGATTACCGGAAGAAGTCATACCTGGCTCCAGACGTGAAAGGCCAGCAAGGCAGGCATGCGAATTGTTTCCAGTAGGATAACAATGGAAGATTCATACATGAAAGGTGCATTCATCCAAGGTGCATTTTATTTTTCAGCTACGATGGTCCAGACTGGCCCTACGACGCTATACGTAACGCCTTGTCTATGCCCTGCTAGCTTGCACTGCGGGGTGCGCAAATAAATTCGCAGGCCTATATTCATTAGCAAAACGAAGATTGCTTGTGGGACGCTTTAATACTGTCTAACGCAACACAGGCACAAAGAACCCAGACTTTCCTAAGGGAATTCCAGGGTCAATATGGATTTACTATCATTGATTTGATAAATTCTGTCCACTACCCGAGTGTAAACCTGCTACATGCGAGGCAATTCTGGGTGGCTGCTCATACTAGAAACGAGGTATACTTTGGAATGATGAACACTGTTACCATCGAGTTACCAATGCATTGACTACATTAATATTGAAAGGAGAGAGAATGTTGAGTGAATGTTTTATTTAACGTTTTCGGTTTTTCCATACAAGTTGATAAATGAGATGTAACAAATGTAACAAAAGTAACAAATATATAGAAGGTGACAGTGCACCTCCGATTTCTTGCAGATTTTCTATATCGTTTAAATAATGGCGGCTATGCAGGGCTTCACAGGGAGAGTTTCTGATCCCCAGTTCTTACTAGGAGTTAAGATACCAGAATAGCGAAAAGCAATGTTAAATAAAGAATAATAAATTCAGAAATTGAATTTTCGAAAGTTCGAAATAGTTGACGTTGCGGATTAGCTCACTAATGAACTTTGACATCTGACCTTAGCCTTTGACCAGAAACAGACATCGGTCGCATATGTCCCCAACTTTAACTTTAAGAACAGAATTGAAATTTTCCCACACAAACACACACCCCTCAACATACGGTTTCGGCAGTTACCAGTGAGGAGGCTTTCCAGTTCAATTACCGCAAAACATCACATCTGTCATGCAGTTTACGTACTGTCACGATGGCAACTGTTGCTCTGGTGGGATAACCATAACCATTATGCCTTTTAAGCCAGCAAATAGCATGTCTCATTACATGCATAACATGTATATGGACGATAAGATAAAAAGAAGAAAGAAGATACTAAGTAAACTCATTTTGCATTAATTTTTAATCCAACATAAAAATAATATACGCTATTAACACCAGTGCAGCGTTACAACGTGAGAAGTATTCATACACTGATGTTTTCTTACTGCCATGATTAAATATCCGTGTGGGGGAAACATTGTATCGTTCCTGCAGGACAGTAGATGGTGTTTCCTACCAGGCGAGGGTACAGGAGAAAGAAGCTGCTCAAAGAGCATACGATCGTGCACGACAAAGAGGACAAAGTGCTGCTCAAGTGAAACAAAAGTAAGTGACTAAACTAAACTTCGAACAAAAACAAAAAAAATTAAAGTGATTGCGTGTGTACTGAAACACCCAAAAGATAAGATTATGTTTGATCTTAACTTTTTATTTTTATTTTTAAATGTACACGAGAGGTTGTACATGAACGGACTATGTCTTTCAATGAGGGAAAATGACAGTCACTACTTCGAAAAGCAACGGGATTGGCATAAAAACAGTAAAACACAGAAATCATATTTGAATATATATATTCTTACTATAACCGCCTACATAATGAATATGCAACAGTACAGGTCTCACTAGTGTATTAAAAATATACTACACAAGTCGTCGCTCCTTGGTAGGTATCGGGAATTGTAGTTTTTGGTGAAAGGAAACACTGTATTTACAAATAACCTACTAACTGAACACAACCTAATTGCCCTCGGCGTCAGTGATCCTGAGTTGTTAACTGATATTCAATACTATATACTTCCCATTGGCTTGCTCAAAGAAGCACACCGTTGATTTGAATGAAAACTGTCAACCACTACATTATCGTATTCTACACTTTTTTGTCGTTATGTTAGAAGAATATAAAATCATATGGCAAAATTAACCAACTGAAACCTATTCATTTTCCCAGATTGTCTGAATGGTGTAATTAAAAGCCTCACCATACTTTTGGAGAAAAAATTTCGATGTTTTTACTTTTTGCCTACACACGCAATCACTTTACTGTTTGGTTTGGCTGTGTTTTAGGCATCAGACCCATACCGATGGGAGGGGCTTAGGGGGTTGCTTCCACAAGACATGGAGTTCCGCTCAGTCTATGATCATAGTAGGCCTACGTTAGCAAAATGTATAATGAGTTTTAATTTGTTGGTCATAATTGTCGGGTAAAATGTTCCGCTTGTGGTAAAATCGAGCCCCCCCCCCCACACACACAGAAAAAGCTGCATTCGGGCCTGGTCATATACATGCTGCTTCAACTGCACACGAAACCCCCAACCATTTACTGTCTCGTTAGTAAAAGGGGGGTCTAACCTTGTGAATGATTACACATTGTGTAACAGCAATGTGGGTGATTGATCACAAACAAATCCCATATTTTCAATAGATAGGAACGATGTAGCACAAAACGGCACCTTTACCGGGATAGTGCAGATCACTTCTGAACTCATTGTTGAGATCAGCGTATTAAATGTAAAATTAAACAAACTAAAAAATAATTTCAATGTACCGTTTTCGAAATAATGACGTATCATTATGCTTGACTCACCGAGAAAGTTGAATTCATCCAATTATTATGATGTTATATTCATGAAGAAACAATTTTCGCTATGTCTATCTTTTATATTGTCAGACAGCTTAACTAATAATAAACAGCTTTGCCTCTATTTATCTCTTGTTTACACCTTGTTTTAAAAAGTTAAAGTTTCAGTCAAGCACGTTACATAAGAAAGATGTAATACGTAGTGCACGTAATGAGTCAAGCTTACTATTTTGTGTTTGTGTGTCACTTACGCGTTGAAAATCATCCATCGTTTCATAAAATGTAGGGACGAAACAATTTCGAGATTTTTTGTGGATCTCAACTTGGCTGCCGAAACATCCGTTGTCTTCAACTTGACATACCAGGAACTTCTTCGGAGAGACAAAGGTCTATTCACACATCGCATCAATGCATCTCCAGGGCAGGTAAGGCATTTCCTACTAAATTTTGTAATAAACACATTCAGAGAAATGCTAAAAAAAAAAGCCTATAGCTGACGCTTAACTTTGAACAATCTCACAGATACTGTAACTATAATGAAGGCACTGGTTACGAATGTTAAAAAAAAATGCACGTTAATCAAAGGAATGTTTTATCAATATCTCTTACTACTAGATTGTTGATGATTTTCGAGTCGAAGTACTTATAATTGAACCGCAAGGGCTCGAGTTGGTAGAATCATCTTGGGAACCCACTGATAACAGGCTGACACCTTTAGTGTCATTCTTTCCTCCCGCTGTGTCTGCCAGTGTCTTGCTCACTCCATCCAGAGCAGAACAATCGCGGGCATCCCGTGTTAGAGGTCTTAATGGGATATTAGAAGTCAGGTACGATGTACATCACGCACTTGATGGAGGAGATTTGCAGGTAAATTAACCTATACTGTACATGCTATGATATCGAACTGTAAAATTTAACCATTCTTGAGATGTCTTCAAGACAGCTGCTTGCTCGAACCTCAATATGTAGGCTAGCAACTTTTCACTTTCCCGTCAAGGTTAAGCAGGTAGAACAGAGTGTTGGAAATTTGCATCTCCGACTCAATCATTAATACATTTGAAACAACAGGTCAAATGGGGGCGTACGATAAAGTTTTTATGCATTTCCATTGGCAGTTTTAAGCAAAATGCATTTATTGATGGTTATTCATAGGTTGTCAATGGATACTTCGTGCATCACATATCTCCAGAAGGACTGCCACCAGCACCAAAAAAAGTTATCTTTGTCATTGATACCAGTGGTTCCATGAGGGGTAGGAAAATTGATCAGACGAAAGACGCTATGGTTGAGATTCTTGACCAACTGAGGGAAATAGATTCATTCAACATAGTGACTTTCTCGCACATTGTGCGACAATGGAGACAGTCCGTCGTAAAAGCAACCCCCGAAAACAAAATAATGGCACAAAATTTCGTGAGAGCCTTACAGGCTTCTGGAGGTAAGACTGCATACTTACAACAGTTAAGATGTAAGACTATCACTGGAAAACCCACTTATGTAGAAGTCATGTAATGCGTACAACTTACTTGCATTGAACATGCTCAGGTGTTGTCTGGACAGCTACTTGATTACTCTTCGCGCACAAGGAATGCAGTCAAAACCTGTGCCACTACGTTGAACTTATCCCACCCCCTCCCACTCAGCTGAAGTGACCTGACAAATACGTACGTGTATACTTTTTTTTTAGGAAGTACATCAGCATTTTTTTTAGTCAGAGATATATTGAAACCTCGAAACTTAAAGACGTTTCGCCCCAAGTACCCAATAAGCTTTGCCTCTGGAAACTACCAGCAGGGGTAGTAAGTTTTCGTAGTTTGAAGAATACCTGTCCTGAGACTTAACATAGGCTAAAACCTCAAAGCTTCCGGTGGCTTTGCCTCTGGACCTCGGGAGAGGTCCTAAGTTTGTATCTTGTATATTTACAAGAACAGCCGAATTAATTAAAATAGTTTGTAATCTTTCCGTTTACTGATGCAGTTGGAACAAGAAATATACTGATCATTAGATTTATTTTTTCACCCAGCGATATGCTTACATCTAAGGACTTCGCCCCTGGACCCCAATGGGACCTGGCCTTTGAACCCCCTCAACTCACCCTCTACTTCACTACGCACGATTTTTTTTTTTTTGCCCTCCCCAAAGTAAGTTTTTATGCCCTTCATTTGTTCCAAATATCTGGCACCGCCACTTTTTGATTGCATTCGTATCTTACGGTACACAATATGTGACAGTCGGTAACGGAATAAAAGTCTATGTCTTCAGTGACAAATGATTTCACTCAACAAAGGATGTACATCATTTTGTAGCTTCGTAAATTTCTATATTTTTTGACATATTTGTCAAACTTATTTAGCAGTGGCGCAGTCAGGGCCAAATATGATGATGATTTTCCTAAAAATTTACAAAGTCGCAGGGTTAGGTTTGATCTTGAAAGTGAAGCTGACATCAAGGAGGTTACGCTGGTGTGACCCAGTATATAATTGTGACATTCTGTGACTTCTAATATAGTGGAACTGATAATTGGTTGCCAGGTACTGAGGAGAGTCACCATCCCCTGTAGGATATTTTTCCCATGTACAGCGGACAAGATGCAAAATGGTGTTACATTCCATGCTAGATTGAACTGAATATATTTCCATAATTTCCTACTTTTGAAATAATGGTTTTACTTTTTCCATTTTGTTTTGTGAAATTGTTGGTCATTTCTAGATCCTACATAAGTAACTCGTAATGATTATGATACGTTCCAACACCAGGAAAACCAGAAACTATAACGGCTGGCAATATTCCCTCCAGTGCAATTCTTCTGTCACATGTTGAAAATTGCAATGGAATATATAATCCATGACCTACATGTAGTTTTTGGTCTCTTCACCTTTCAGTTTCAGGTCACAGAAAGTTCCTGCCTCCGGCGCCACCGGTAGTGACTGGTAGTTTCTCCTTGCACACTGTGCCCCTCCCCCCCCCCCCCCCCGCAAGCCACTCCCAGAGAAAGTAAAAAGTCTGGCGACGACACTGATATACACATTTAGCTATAGGGCTTGCACTAGGTTATAGTACGGAAATACTAGTTAAGCACTAGCAATAATAGTAAATAGAACCTACACGAAAGTCAACGTGAAACAATTTTTATGAGGAGCATCCTTGTGTTCTCAAAGACGGATATTCAGTGATAGTATACAATGACACACTATTGAATTCTGCATTGTTGGGTAAGTTGTTTTTATGCATTGCATTGCATTGTGAAATACACATAGGATAGCACAAGACATATCCCAAGAGTCCATCTCTTGACATAACAAATTGTCATATTTACCCAATGTTTATTAATGATTCATTTGTGCAACAGGAATGTGCCTGTAAAATTGTCAACTCGAATATTTGTTGGAATTTGATGGAATCTGAGATCTTGATCTTTGAAAAATTGAATCTTCAATAGCCTATTTTCAATGCTTAATATAGACAATACACCAAAATGTCATTTTCATGTCACACGACCATCAATACAAGTAAGCACAGTGAAGTAGTGAAGTACACGTACTGAGAACACATGAGCACGTATCTTCTTGAGAGATATGCTCTACAGAAGAACTTGACAATAACATATCCAATGGCATAGTCCATGGGTTGATGCACCCCAACATTACCACAAAGACTAGTAGACTTGGGTGCACTGAGTACTAGTCACAGAGATGAAAGGGTGTCACCATTTGATTGCTCACCCTTGTAAGCATAGATGTAGAGACCAAAATCTTGCCTGTATCTATCTTAAAAGCTGAAATATAGGCAAAACTGTTGAAATAATGTTGCACGTCTGCCATTTTAAAAAGGGCGCCATATAGAAGGACCATCCCAATTTAGTGGTGGTGGCATCCATTTTTCGTGTTGGGGAATCTTCCAGAAAAAAATAACAAAAAATGTGTCATACTGCATCTCGACCACGGACTATAGTAGCACTACGCTCAGATTAGCCAATGCATATTTTGGCAGTCATTTCCTGTAAAAAATCCACTCCGTGATCTTCCAACATACGCTGATTAAAGGTGTAAAACAGGATTAAATATAGGTCATGGATTACCACACCTTTCTCCTCTGTACATACAGTCTTTGCAGCACTTAAAGTCTTTTAGAAAGAAAGATATTAAGCCTATCTCTGGTTCAAGTTGTCTTCCTAACTCGAAGAATTCGACAAGTTATTTGCTTCTTTTGAGGGTGATTGATGTAAAGACAGTTTTGCATGAGAGTTGACCATCAGCTACACGTCGAGGCATTTTATTGGCTCTACCTCGGAAAAAAAGCAGCATATCTGGAGAGCAGGCCGCACAACGACATCGGAGTAAAAACGCTTGTCAAAAACTGATATTCATTCTTAAATAAACACCTCCCGCAACACCCAACATCGAGAAATGTTTAAACCTGAGTACTTAATAAGTGCAACGACGGAGAACGATATCGAGCCTGGCCTGATGGAGTAATGTGTGTACATGAAAAGTAGATTGTTTTACTTCAGACTGTAAATTAAATAGAATGATATGAATGCTAAAAGTGATTGTTCAACAGTGCTATGTCGGTACAATGTATCATTTGGACGGGGCTATTTGAAGTATTTTACGTTGTCAAGTAACTCCTCTCGAAATATTAGTATAGATACCTATAAACACAATCATCAGCACTTTCACCTTCTCTGTTTCTCAGGAACTGATTTGGGTTCGGCTCTGCTGAATGCAACCGCTCAATTGACAAACACCGACGATGCATTTCCAGCGATCGTCTTCTTAACTGACGGAAGACCTACCAGTGGCGTCACTGAAACCGAGAGACTCGTCCGTTTGGTCAAAGAGAGATTAGATGACAGGGTGGCTCTCTTCGCTATTGGATTTGGTAATGACGTTGACGACGTGCTACTTACTAAACTAGCCTCCGAAAATCAAGGACTGTACGGGAAAGTATTCGTAGACTCGAGTGCCTCTTTGCAACTGCAGAAATTTTTTGATGAAGTTGCCACTCCTTTACTGTTCAACATCGCTGTCCGATATCTCGATGGAGCTGTGGATACAGATACACTTACCGGTGATAACTTTATTAGTTACTTCGATGGAAAGGAATTAGTTGTGGCGGGAAAGGTAGCTGACGACTACGAAGGGAACTCCCTTGTTGCTGTGGTAGAAGGAAAGGGGAGGAACGACATCAGTCTACGCGTGTCCAAGGAGTTAAACCAGGTCACACCACACTTTTTAAATCGTTGGAACCCACTAATGTACTTCCCTACATAAAGAGTAAACACGCAAAGGGTTGATACAAAGTTTTAGTGATAGGTCCGACGTTGAATCATAATTTAGAATGGGCACTTTGTATAGTCACACACTAAGTTCGTTTTATTTGTTTTGTCACAACAGTAAGTAAACACAATGGCAGAATATACAAATAACAAAGGATAATGCTGAGGTGGGAAACCGTAGGGTGGTGGGTATGGTGTAAGAGGGATCCTTTGCTTTCCAATTTTTATATGTATTCCTTCTTTAGCTCGCTCTCTCGTTTTTCAAGCCTTGAAGGGTTTTAAGAGAACGCTGAGTTTAAAGAGGCTCATTTTTTTGATATTGCTCAATTTGTGATATGTTTGAAAGGAAAGAATTGCATGACAATATTTCTAATTAGTCTCATTAGTCATGTATCTATCAGCTGTGTGTAAGATTTTCAAAATATAGTTTGATCATTTACCATCAACATATGAGTGATACTCAACAGATGTGACAAAACATTAGGAATTTTGTGAACCAACCTAATGAGCCCTATAACTACTAGTAACAAAGGTTATCACACGTTTTCTCCGAGGCGCAACTGACGAACAGGGGCATTGTGACGTGTTCCAATCCATTATGGATCTATACTCTAGACTTTTGTACGCAAATGATCTCTATCAACGAAAAAAGTATGAAGTTAGATATTCTAGTGTTTAATTATGAAAAGAAATGATAAAGAACTCAAGGGAGAGAAAACTTGGAAGTAGCTTATTCAAATAGCAAAAGGTAAATATCACATTAACTAGATCATGATATTTAAGTAAGTTCATCGAAGCAAACGGACCACTGGTCTCGTCCCGTAAGGCGGGGCAGATGATACGTCTGACAGCCATGTGTTTAAGTAATAAGCATCTGACCCCCAAAGCTGACAATCCCTGGGCAAGGGGCTTTTGTGACAGTTTGCCGTATACTGCTTTAAATAAACCCAGCCACAAAGTGAAGGAAAAGTTTTCGAACATTTTCCTATATTCTAGCTTACTTCGAATTCAAACAAGTTTGAATTCGAAGTTGAATGACCATGAAAACATTCTCTGAGAAAAAAATCTGCACTGGGCCACTTTCAGTAGCATGTGTAAAATTAAAGTTTAACCGTTCATTCGAATTTGACAACAATTATACAAACAACAAAAGTTACGTCATTTTAGCGTCAACTTTTTTCGTAAAATATAGGAACTTTTTTGAATACCTGAATTGAGGTTGACACATTAAATGAATAATTCCTTTAGAACAGGTTCGGCAACCTTTCGGGTCGCGGGCAACTTGACTTTCCTGGTTGCGATTTAGCGGAGAGCCAAATGAGTCGTTGAAATACCAGTATAGGTTCAAAGGAGGTTAGGCGTTTACGGGAATTTGATAGTTGAAATAAGTATCACAAACATGGGTGGCTAGGCGTTCTCGCCAGAACTGCACATTGTGCTCTTTGTGCCCTATTTTGACTGCTCTCCATGGGCCTGATTCTTGACACCAGCCGGTAGGACTTGGCCGTATGTTGCTGACTCCTGCTTTAGAAAGATGTTTGTAGTACATTAATAGTTCATTAGTAATTTATTGATCCCACAGTTTTCCTTCATATCAGTTTTGTTTTCAAAATGCTTTTTGTTCTGTTTTTCTTTGCAGGTAATCGATCCAAACATGGTGAGTGACTTCTGTCAAAGAATGTGGGCATTCCTAACAATAAAAGACTATCTTGCGAGGGAAAAACTTGAGACGTCGCCAGCAGAAAAGGCTGAACTGAAGCAAAAGGCGCTTGAACTTTCATTAAAGTATTCATTTGTCACTCCTTTGACATCCCTGTTAATCATCAGACCGGAGGACAGTGATGATATAACAGAATGCGATCTAACTACGACACCCCTGCCTTCCCGTAAGTAGTAAGGAGCCTACATGTGAAGATGTGTACTGTGCTTTGATTATATTTGAATGAGCTTTGTTAAACATAATGGATCTGTTAGAAAATTAATTCTTTGTTTGCCCTTTATGAACTACTCTTTGAATTCTTCGAGGACGATTTTTAAGAGATATTATTATCTATTAGGAACATTGGTCCAGCAGGGAGAACCCTTTGCTTGTCAATGAATATCCGTTTTTCTCTTAGATTGTAAGCGGAAAAAGTAAAAATTAATGACTAGCAATTGTAACCAAATGTACTGTCCGACTTTAAAGGCACCCCAGTCTACAGTATTTGCTTGGGGTAACATTTTTAATTGGTTCTGCTGTTTAATTGACAGCAAATTCGAACGCTACAGGGTAGCAAACGTACACAGACTCCAAATGGTTTGATTGCACATGTGGAAGAGTTATAATCAGAACGTTGGAGGAGACTAGAAGTGAATTGTTGGAGGAACTGGTACTGTCTGATCGACTGAATTACTACCTTTAAGTCACTAGAAACTCGTTTGGTAATAAGCACTATCGAAAAATATTGTACGGCTTCCCGATTTGTCTGTTTTCTTCACCTCTACAGCTCAGCTACTATCACCTGGTCCATTTCGTAAGAATATCTTTCATTTCCCTTCCTGAAAGCTTAGTATTGGCAGGAATTTGTTGCAGAATTTTTACATTTTCTTTTTGCTTCAATGATTTGATGGATTAAGTTGAAATACCACTTGGAAGAAAATACCACTTGGAGAAAAAAATATTTGAAGATAAGAACACTTCAATAACATTTTTTCATATATTGTAAATCGTACTAGTAAAACAAATAGCAAATTGTACCCTTATACACAGACCGCCTTAAGACAGACAACTCCTTTGGTAATAAGCACCACCAAAAATTGTTCTGCTTCTTCTTGATTTGCACTCATTTTGTTTCTTCCCCACTAGCTGTTCCTCTGCTACAATCTCTCTTGCAGGGTCCACTTACCACTGCAACGAGTGAGAAATTCTTTCAATTTTTCTTCCTGTGTATAGTTTTCTATTAACTGGAATTCTGTAGCAAACGCTTCACATTTTTTTCGTTGCGAAGGGGGGGGGGGGGGGATCACTGTGATGGATTAAGTTGGATTAATACCACTTGGAAGCTATTTGAAGATAACAAAATAAGGCTTTTTACTTGTAGTGTAAGTTGCACCATTAAAAACTGATGACTAGCAATTGTAATCTTATTTACAGTACAGCTTAAGTCAGACACCTCGTTCGGTAATAAGGCACCACGGAAAATTGTTTACGGCTGCCTGATTTGTTCCATTATGTTTCTTCCTCACTAGACCAGCCACTAACCAATTACAGAATCTGTAAGAATTTATTTCATTATCCCTTTCTGTGTTAAGTTTTGTATTAGCTGGAATTCTCTTACAGACGCTTTACATATTTTTTTTTGGTTTTGCAATGACTGTGATGGATCAAATTGGATTAATACCACTTGGAGATAAAATCTTTGAAGATATAATCATTGACAAAGTGCTGTCAGTTTAATAAGTTTCATCTTTTATCCACCTTTCAAGTGGGAAAATATTGACCGTCTATCTACCAAAAGTTGTATATTACTTCAATGACTTAGCTTTACTTCAATAGCCTAGCTTTTGCATTCTTCCATCTAGCTGCACGTGGTTACCATATCCCTCGGCCGATTTTCCAAGGTAAGAACATTGTCTTTACATTTTAGAGAACTGAAGCAATCAGAATAACTTTTAGAATCAGAATGTTACACTTACATTCGTTTGTCCATGCACACCTAATTCTATGTACTGTCACGGAGTGGCGACAGAAAAGAATGCTAATAAATATGTACCAAAGATAGAACAATAATGTTGCTTGAAGTTTTAATTAGAATATAATTACTTATTCAGATTTCAGGCTCAGACAGAGACACAATGTACAAGTTTGATTAGGTCAAAGTGATAAAGGTGTCCGATTAATTAGAGCTTAACAATCAGACTTAACTATTAAGATGGTACCTTGTAACTGGTATTGGTAAGTAAAACACAGTTTGGACTTCAAGTGGAGTCGCAGGCGACCACTGCATGGCTGAATACAACGTTCGCGTAAAATGCGACTGCCGATTAACGTCAGCTAACCGTAACTTGAGCCTTGTCGATGATTGGTAAAACAATGTCCTAGGAAGGAATCTCACAACAACAACGACTGCACAGAGAGTGTATGCTAGGCTAACGTTAGGTGATGAGTGTAACTAGTACCGTGGACTTCTGCGGTGTAGGTTGGCCTTGGCAATGAATTTATGACTGTAACTGTTGACTCTTTTGTGTGGACTGGATGAAATAAACACACGAGGAACTGATGTGCGATGTCATCTTCGATCGGTGGAAATATTCCTCAAAAACCCTTAATCGATGAGGGTATGTATAAAAGAAGTCAGAACTGTTCTAGAAATGTTCACACGATAATCGTATTAATAGGAGCACCTGATCAATAACATGATGCTTATATAGAAGAGAAGAAAGTTCCACTTCCTTCCAGAATGTACGTATTTGTATGCAGAATTCTAGTCGATACCCCTTGAATATTTTGAAGCTCCCAGCATGTACAGCAGAGCATTCGAACCTTCGTAGATGCATCACCACTGGAGGTCCATGGAACCTCAAGATGGTAACTTAAGTGCTATGAAATTAAATTTGGACATTACCCTAACAGTATTCAATCTCTTAGTGTCGTTGGTTTTCCAATTTTATTTTGTATTTGCGCATTACGGCCAACCCTCCTGAGAGTGAGGAAGACTGAGCTTTACTTTGAAAATTTCGTTCACTCTCTACCCAGTATTAGATCTAAACTAAGATGTCGAATGTCAACTCATGGCTTTGAATTATACAAACATCCAATTGAACATATATAGTTTCACCCTTTGTTATCTTTTGTTCTAACTTTCATAACAATAGCTGGAGGAGACCCTCATTTCATCATCAACATACCACGAGAAGACCTCACTATTTGCTTCGACTTGCAGGCGGAAAAAGGAACCTTCATAAACCTGATCAATGACCCTGTACTTGGTGGGATATCTGTCATGCAATATCATGTCAGTTACTAAGCAGAGCATTCATAACAATAGCTTTTACTTTGGTTATATACAGGCACATTTTGATCCTGCAAAAATAACAAGTCTTGACTCATCGAAGAACATGAATTGAAAGTGCCTTTGAACTGTATTGTCAGCAAATGGTGGCTGGTCCTTAATTATAGTCCTTGACGAAATGTATTATTTCATTGTAACAGGTGACAATCAGTTTTCCAAATATCCTTAAAAGCCAAATTGTTGTTCTGAATTAAACATGGCGAAATTTGTTCTTGGTTTGTGTTATCAATATAATCTAAGAAACGCGCAGTTAATCTGCCACTTCTGTGATAATTAGGCTAAACTTTGTGTGATTGAACAATGAACTTTTATAAAGTAAGATTGCATTAGATGTCTTTTCTTTATATCCGTTTCTTTTGTCTTTAATTTATATACAACAGGTTTTCATGTTAACGCGGAAGTTATTCCAGTGAAAACCTCCTTCTCAACAGTAAGACCTCTAACCTCCAAAGCCGCAGATCCGAGCTATGTTGGAAGCCTAGGCATTTTGCTTGGTCACTACAAAGTACTCATTAGACCCAACTACGTGCTCATAGATTCCGAAATCAAGATGTCCTGGGAAACTCCAAAGACTGTCATCATTAGAGAATATACTTTTAGTATTCATAATAGGTATAACATGACCGTTTCTGTGGGTAATAGTATCGACCTGTCAGTACTAAGACACGGTCATTTGACGGACCGTCCTACGCACTTCGATTTTATTGTGATGACTGCCGATGGGTTTTCAAACGAGGTGCATGGTTTAGTAGGTAAGTATGCTAGCAGATGTACATGTTGATATTACGGATCCGATATGTTGTTATTAATTATATAATGTTATAGGAAAGATTACTTATTGATGACGAAATCGACTCACCACTGACGTACAAGTGGCATTAATGTCTGATAGTTACCTTGAATTATTTCTTCATGTTTGAATCATGCATCAAGCATTGCGTCCGTCCTATTTAGATGTAACGTTTGCATAATAGTCTATGTGACTCACTAGTTGAAGCATAGCCTGTAACATCTGTGAGATAGAACAAAACTTCAACCGATGTCCGAACAATTCTAGCAAAACCTTCCTTGTCATGTAGCCCATTTGAAGTAGTCTTTTTGTTAATCATGGCGGAATTTAATAACATATCTTCTGAAATTCTTCAGTGATTGCGTGTGTGCGGGGAAACTCGAAAGATAAGATTTCCAAAGCTTTTCATTACTTTAAAATGTACACGTAAGGTTGCTCATGGACAGAATACTCTATACAGTGAACAACAATGGCAGTAACCACTTTAAAAACAGTAAAAAAAATCATATTTGAAAAATCAACGGTTCTTATCATAAGAGCTTACATGCTGAGTATACAGCAGTGAAGGGATTTATTAAAACATGTTACTCAAGTTGTCGCTCCTTGATGGGTAACTGGGGGAGTAGTGTTTGGTGAAACAAGGCACTGTATTTACAAACAATCTACCAACTGATTAGCACATTACGGTGCCATTGATCAGCGGTGTTGACCAACTGAATATTCATTACCTATTAAACTTATTCATTAGTTTGTTCAAAGAAGCACTAGCTGAAGTTGAAAAAATCTGTCAACCACTACATTATCGTATTTTTGCACTTTTTGTCGTTATGTTAGAAGACTTTGAAATTATATGGAAGAAACTTGCTACTTGAAACCTATCTATTTTCCCAAACTGTCTGAAAGATGCAATTTAAAGAGTGACATACTTTACTTTCGGCCATGAAATTTCAGTGTTTTTATTTTTTGTCTAAGCACGCGATCACTTTCATCTTCGTCGCATGTGTCAATGTTGTAATCATGCTACAGATAACGCCTTCTTCTCTGGGGAAGTAAATGACACTATAGTCAGTGAGGAAAAAGGAGTGATTAATTTACTTTAATCACACAACAAAATAAGCTAATCTCTAGTTTTTCTGTACCTTTTAATCGATATTGAGTAACTTGTTCACTTTCACACTTACTTTTACTTTCTTTTTCCTTTTTTTCAAAGGTCAATTTCAGTACAAACCGATGTTCTTAAAAAATCCCTACCGGCGAATGACTGCGAATGGTCACATTCAAGGTGTGATGGAGATACAGGGAAGAGATGTTTATGTCTACAACATAAACAAAACGGTGATTACTACTAGTGAATGTTGGTGGTCAAAACCAGAAAAATACATCGAGGGAGAAATCACAGCTTACTTCGTAAACGGATACTTCTCACGATTGAGAAAGATTCCCCGATAAAGAAATAAAAGATGTATTTTTTTTATCAAGCATTAAAGATAACATCACAAACCTTACATCATACTAAATATTGTATTAAACATCATGAAGGGAAAGACAAAACGTGAATGCGCAAAAGGAAACTCTTCTCATGCGCAATATGATGAAAAGAAGTTTCATTCAGTAGAAATAACAACAATCTCTTTCATCATTCGGTTAATTCTAAGACTTTATTATGCGGAGCTTAAAATAGGACATAAGCACTTTCTCCATTTTTATCTCATTCCTATACGTTTGATGTATGGGATGAGATATTGTAGTTGCTTTGGTACTCTAGAATGTATTATGTCTCTCTCAGTTGCCATAGCAACAGTTCCCATGATAACATTATATACAGTTGATATAAGAAACATGGGGTATCTAACATGGTATGGCACTTAAGGTGACCTGAGACACCTCACTAAGGTAGTGGTTAAAATGTGTGAAGATGTGCGTTCATGTGTGAGTTTGAGCGTGTGTGCAAATGAAAATTTCAGTTTCAAAAATTTGTGTCCGCATCTCCGTCTAGAACGTAAAGTTGATAAGCGTCAAAGTTGGTAGGTATGTGACCCATGGTCGGAAATTATGTCTCGTCAAAATTTAAGGTCAGATGTCAAAAGTCAGAGGTCAAATTAGTGAAAATCTCAAATTCGCTGTATTACTTAATCCCAAATGGTTATTTACATGCGACATCCAAATATATGACCGGCATACAAGAGTTTATCTCATATTCATGTTTTTTTGTTTTGAGATCAACGGTCAAATTCAGGGGTCAAAGGTCAAATTTGACACCGAAAAGTTTAGATCCGCAACTCCTCCTACACCGTAAAGCCGATGAGGGTAAAAGGTGGTAGGTAGGTGAACCATGGTCTGAAGTTGTGTTTCCCGTCAGAAGTTAAGGTCAGATGTCAAAAGTCAGAGGTCAAAGGTCAAATTAGTGAAAATCTTAAATTTGTTGTATTTCATAATCCAAAATAGCTGTTTACATGGATCTCCCAAATATATGACTGGTATACATGATTTAATTTAAAACTCCTGTCTTATGTGTTTTGAGGTCAGAGGTGAAGTTCAGGGTCAAAGGTCAAATTTTACACGGAAAAGTTTCCGCCCACAACTCCTCCTAGACCGCAAAGATGATGAGGTTCAAAGTTGGTAGATCATGAGGTGACCCAAGGTCTCAAGTTGTGTCTTCCGTCAAAATTTAAGATCAGAGGTCGAAGGTCAGAGGTCACAGGTAAAGTCTCTAATCGATCAAAAAGTCGGCAAAAAGGTTGTCGCGATTTCCTTCTACACAGTAAGCCTTGTAAACTTCAAACTTGGTCGTTAGGTACCTGATTATAATATATAGTCTTCAACCTAGCGGTTTCCTCATAGGTCAATAGAGTACATAATACGGCGCGTTAGGTTCCGTTAGAAAAGGTGCAACATAGCTTATTAGATCTATGCTTTTGCATACAATGTGAACTAATATTTCAACCTATGCAACCATGTTTGGACTGAGCGCTGATATCTAATAACAGTGTTATTTTCCATGCTGTTGGTAATACTCAGTATGTTTTTACTGTTTCATATCCTATGTACACTAGCCAAGACATTTTGAGTGGTTTACAATACGTTTGGCAGGGAAAGAAATTGAGTGATGCAAATGATTGTGACTTGTTTCTTAGAACTACTACAAAACGCAGAGGGTTTTTAAAATGGAATGGAGAAAGAATTATATTGCTTTCTCCAACCCACCGCACTTTTCAGCTTCCGTTGTAGCCAGTGGTGGATCTAAATACACCATACAACTTCAGAGGGCCAGTTCAACCCCATCGATTCAAATGGGTAGAAGTTTTTTCTCTCGCCCCCCCCCCTTCACCTTGACTGAAACTGCTAGCTTCATGGACTTCACGGATAAGGATGAAGTTTAAAGTCGTCCGGCGTAATAGTTAATTGATGACCACAGTCGGACAGTGGCAAATTTGCGGTGACAACGGATGTCCATCAAAAAACATTGATCCCGTAAAGTCCCCCGTATTATTTTATTTTATTTTTCGTTTACTATGTATTACCTCTTTATAAATACGATTCAATTCTTCTTGTCGTCTTTTCATGTGTCTTCGACTAAGTTCCGCTCATAACGTGGTATTGTTGTAAAACAATGTAGGAAATTTTGGTAACTGTAACGAAATGAAACAATAGATAATTGTTGAAGCGAGTCGATGAAACACGTTTTATCCAAAACGCAGTGCACTCATTAACGTACTCAATTACAAGTGTCAAAAAATTATTCTAATCAAGTTATAAAGGAACAATAAAGCTACCGGAGGAATACGTCATTAAGATCTATTAATCATCTGTTGGATATATGTACATTGGAAACATATACGGTGTACATTTAACATGAAGGCAGCGAAATTGCCTCACATATCCCTTTCGGTCAGTAATATACCTCACTCAACGTGACTAGTTCAAGGTGACATACATAATTACATATAATTCCACCACAACCACACTCGTCAGTGTATAAGGGTTCAATAACCACGTAGTTCATACTTCAAACCTGTGTATGTTTGTTAAGTTTCAAGATGTATGATGCCGTTTCCCATTTCAATTTTTCCTTCCTGTCACAATAATCCCGGAGCCCTCCCTGTTACACTGCATATTCACATTTCTTGTAATTTTCAGTTTTTATGAAATATGTATATTTATTAGGTTCGAAACTGTGCAGTTAAAAAAAGACTACAGCCAGTGTGACGTTTGAACCTTCACTCGTCTGTATTATAGTCGAGCTTTCAATTGTCACTTTCCGAATTACCTAATATGTTACGGGAATCTGCTGAACTTCTCTCGAACGAATGTTCATTAACATAAGGAAGTAACTCTCTTATGAAATATTCAAAGTGATCAACCAATATCTGTTCACCACAAAGGACATTAACAGCAATATGACCTTTGATACTCTTTGTTCGTAGGCACTTTCCCCACCTGTGTATGTTTCAGGGTTAGTTGCCTCAATATATATATATATATATTTGGATTCAAACCAAAAAAGGCTGGAAACTTCCAAAGGGGCTTAAAATAAATAAAGTCAATAGAAACATTCAAAATACAAAGATATGAAAAGCGACCAAAAGAAATAAAAGACGCTAAACAAACTAAAACCGACAGTGAAAAGGATTAAAGGTTGGGCTGAAAGGAGGGGGTGGGCAAGGGATTAGTGTAAGTAGTTGACTCTCTTGTATAGAATTAAATTCCTTTCTTTTGTTAAGACGAGATGGATGGAAAGTACATAGTTGGGCCATCCAATAAGCTTTGGTCTAGTTAAAGTAACGTCCACATTTTGGGTGCTATGAATTCGTTCTATAATAATGAAGGAATGTTGTTAAGTACATGTGGAGTAGAATTAAAATGCACAGCTAATTCACATTTACCTTTATTAATAATGAGATCTGATTTATGATTACGAAACCTTCATTTAAATTGAGTGGCGGTAGACCCTACGTACTGTAATTTACACTTTAAACAAGTAGCTAAATAAATGACAGTATTTGTGGTACAAGAAATATTATCACCGATTTGATAGCTTCTACCCGTGCTCATGCTAGAAAAATGTTTACTGTCCTCAAGAAAATTAAAACAAAGATCACATCGAGACTTTCCACATTTGTGACAACCCTTATTAACATTAGGAGCGTCGTCTTTGCTTAGACGTTTTTTTAAAAGTAAGATGTTCTTTCAAAGATTTGCATTTACGAAAGGCAGGAAAAATGGAACCTTTTGGAAAAATTTCTTTCATACTAGGGGAATTGTAAAGCAGGTGGAGATTATTGTGGAGGGTTAAGCCTATATTGACCCAAAGATGGATTGTAATCCAGAATAAAGGGGAAATTTGCGAGGGGAATCCTTTGTCCTAATAGATTTGCGTAGAAGATGGGTCCGGTCAATTTTTCCTACCTTTACACATTGGGTATGAACAAAATTAGCATTGTAGCCTCTATTAACTAAATATTCTTTATACTCCAGAGGCGTTTACTTAAAATATCAGGCTTGGAACAAATACGCTTTAGACGCAGAGCAACACTGAAAGGGATACTGTGTTTACAACTCTTAGGATGGGCACTGTCTGTACGAAGAATATCGGGTGCTCTTTGTCACAGTGACTATCGACTGGCAGTGTACCGATCTGACATGCATGTTGAGATCGCCCATGTGTGGAACAGGTAGCTGGAAGATCCTATGTGGACTATGGTTTTAATTTCCACGGATGAGATTTTACAAATTGTGATTGACAAATTGTTTTTCCTATAAATAATTTTCAAATTAACTAATCTAGATAGTGCATGAAACACAATTTATTCCTAATCTATTCGAACAACATGCAGCTGGTTCTTTTTTACATTATAATGATAACTGGTCTAAAATGACAAGTAATTTCCATCTCATTCTCTCTGGAAGAATTCAATTCCAACTACATTATTCATCGTCATCAATCGTCTAGTCTGTTTAAATCATGTTTTCAAAGTAAGGTTCACGCACGAATTAACGACTTTGAATGTACATGTATCATGATAGAAAAAATGCGTTCTAATTGTAAAACATTATTAAATTTTGAAGAATAACGTTATGCAGAATTGATTGTATTCTGCGAATTGTGAATATTGCTGAGCTTTTGAAAGCAATTTTCGGCTGCATTTGAAAATGCTATGGTCAAAAGCATTTGTCTAATATTGATCATTGTTTTCTTTCTTTTCTAAACGTTCACTTCCTTTGATATCCACAATGGCTTAATTAAACAGATACCTTATGAAGATTGTACACTAATTTGCGTGAATGGAACGTTTTGCTTGACGAGGATGACTATCTCTACATGACAATCATGACAAAACCCTATTTACGTTCCAATTATGTAAGTTTGACTTGAAGACAATGTAACTTTTGGAATTGAAACTCCTGTAGATCTACTTGATCTTTGTTACTTACGAGTAATGCGGTGATAGAGCTCTATTCGATAGTTTGCAATGATTCCATATTTTGTACAATTTCTTCCTTTTTCAAGTGACATCAACACAAGTACATTATGGACACTGTATAAACCTGGTATAAACATCAAATTAAGTGACATAGAAAAAAAAGAAGAAAAAATTAAAGTAAAACTCAGAAAGTTTAATATGCCATACATGCAGGCACGTATTCATTCTGAAGTATTCCGCATGATGGATCTTGTTTGCAACGGATATGTCTTGGAGGCGTCTTCAACATCTGTTTGAAGATTGTTTACTTATTTTAAATATTGTATCTGGTTATCCAATTGTTTGAAACTTAACTTTTAGATTTATCCCTTCTGCAGGGTCAATATTTTGACTGATTTTTTTTTTTTTTTTTTTGGTTGCTATTTTGCAAAACTTCTTCGGGTCATCCTTATGAAACCAGCTCTTATGTAATACTTCGTTGCACACGCACCCTTTATCTCAATGACCATGATATACGGATCATGATAGTCAAGATTGTTTACGGGAATGAACTCTTGATGAAGGAAGGGCTGATAAGATTTCACTCCTGTCAAAGAGGTTCAGGTTTAATTGTCCATCATGATTGATTTCTAATGCATTAATGATACCAATTACCAAGGTAATGGGACAGATGAAATTGTTTCTTTGTACACAACTTCACGTTGGTGTCGGATTCCTCTTTGATAATATATTACGAACTTTTTTTTCGTAAACTCTAAATAATGTACAGATTGCAGTATAATGCTTGGTCATTGGCAATTCAGAACAACTTTCATAAACTTTGTTCGATGCAACGATTATGCTAGTTTGCTATTGTGAGTAAATCACACATTGGGGTTTTAAAAAAAAAAATCTCTCATATTCTTGTCTCGTGCGGTTACATTTTGGCTTAAATTGCGCTATTATATGATGTGCACTGTTTTAAAGCACTCACATTGAAATTAAATATATTGATACTCAGCCAGCTCCACGGAGACATATCTTGTCATGCTCACTCTCGATTAGTCCCTTTGCTTTAAGTTAACTACAAATTTAAATTAGATTTATCATTTTTCATTGTCCGTTTTATAAGGTTCAGATATAAACAGCGCCTTAACTGTCGGTTGCCGCAAAATTATTTGCAGAGTTGATGAAAGGTGTCAAGGTTGTGGCCACTTCCAGATCTTAGCCCCCCCCCCCTCACCCTCACTGGATATGAAATATCTTGATTTCTCTTTTATGCACATGTAAGCAAGGGCAGACTTGAGTTTCACAAGGACGGCAGGAAAGTTTACTCACATGCCTTTTGGCACTAAGAACTTTAAACGAAAATTAAACCATTTTAAATACAGCAGATTTCACTCAAAAGGATTTAAAAACAGGCTAAATTTTCCTGGTTATTTATGATAAAATTTCTGACACGAGCGTCTCCATCAGTTGACTTGTAGCATACTACGAGAAATTCTCCCACAAAAGAACTTGCAAAATCGGTGGAAATAGTACTCCTAGAGGTCGTTTCAGTACTACGTGTTTAATTCAAGAAGAAGTTAGAAGAGCTGAGGAGTGGTTTAGTCAGGAAATTTTAGGTGGGGACGGGCCAACTTCATGTGGGCCGACATCCAATTGGACTTGTGGGGCTGGCAGATTGATATTATGCGCAAACAAAGTGTTTCCTCTCAGAAAATATCCATTGGTTAAGAATCATACAACATTAAGGGAAAATTGGAGTCATTCTCAAGAGAGGTGCAGGTGAATGCGAATAGAACTATCTAACCGGAGAAAAGGAGACAATCATCAGCAAGAAATTTTACTAGTGAGGAAACGCAATCATGTAAGCCACGTATGTAGCATAAAAATAGGAATGGAACAAAAAATTCCATCGTGCAGGAGACCTACCCCCAAAAACTATACCCTAAGGTTTCACCCTTGACAGCAACAACGGAAACTCTTATGCTTGTTTATCATGGATACGTCACAGGACAGTGCAGGCCGCTTAGCAACTGGAAACAGAGAAAGAGACACGGTTCCTACCTTTTTTTCTTCAACTTTTTTTTCTTGGTTCACAAAAGCATTCAGTGGAAGTGTCCAAGCAGGCACAAGTTATCCAAGCATGGAGCTCTGATCCAAGAATGGCACTGGCAGTGACAATATTTTCGTAATACGGATTTACACTATAGAACAAGGAAGTCGCATCTCCAGTATCTATACTCTCGCCCTTGTGTCCGAATTAGCCCAGGTTATTGTTTGAAACTCACAGCAGTTCTAAGGGAGAAAAAAGCTATTTTTGGAATTCAAACCTTCTTTAACATTTAACATCATGGATAACAGGTGAGTTGCTATCTATCATGACTTTTGGTTGTTGCTTTATCATAACACCAGAGAAAGAGGGAACAATGATCAAAATGAAAGGATGTAAATCAAAACTGAGATTGATCGAAGTAAAAGTACGGTTTGTTATCTCGGCAAGCTTCTCATTTCAGTGGGCAGTTCTTTCTTTCAAGTTCTTGATTCATATTGAATGGTTTGCGTCACAATTGATCTCATTGTGTCGAGTGAATTATGTAGACGGGAACGAGACTTGATTGTCAACTTTGGTTGGGATTTGACTGAAAATGAACAGTTTTTATCTTGATAGTTATGTACTTTATTGTTCAAACAAAACGACTTTATTAAATCCAACCTCTTACACATGTTGAGAGCCGTTCACTACTGCGATGGTATGGGTACAATGCCACTTATCATGTCTATGCTACGCTGTATGCTCTGGAAACTGTAGGCCTACCGACTTCTCGTGACCGGCAATCAAGTAACCCTAACCCAAATGGCTTAGGGAAATAGGGCGTTTAGAATACACCAACATGACATACAAAAGAAATAGCTTTAGTCATTGTTATACCATCCATTATCATCAATAAACACATGCAAAAGCTTCATCTCATCAAACATTATGCATGTGATGAGTAACGGAAGATGCATCATTTGAATTTTGAAAAGTTTGGGTGAACAAATTAGTGTTGAGTAAAAAATAACTGAATTTCTATCTGTGATAAGCTTAGTTTTTGGAAAGAAGGTTACTGTTCTTCCTTATTTTGAATAATCTATCATTCTACGTCCACAAACATTGGTTTCAAAAATATGGATATTTTCTCTACAACAAACGCCCTTTTTCCCTTTAAGTCGAGAAACCGTAGTCCGTATCCCTGATCTGAATGAGCTTTACTATCCCTTCAACTTGGTTTCCCTATGTGTACTCCTAGTGTTATTTAGGGATAGAAGTTAGGAATGGCGTTTTGGCCTACTCGTTCAGAGATACTGTGATACTGATTTGTCTTGGGACTGAGGAGTATGATTAGGAGTATCAATTGAAATACTGGCACTGCGAAGGTTTTCTACTATAGTAGATCTGTACTAGCTAGGATAGGGAAGTTACAGAACAGCGGCAACGTAATACTGGCTATTGTAGAACTTCCATTGATTGTGTGTAGTTATCGGTTCAACCATAGCCTATGGTTGCCGCTCAGATTTATGTACTATTCTTTACACGCCTGTAATCTGCACAAGCTTACCGAAGACATTAAAACGACTAGACTATACTGAGCCCTAAAGTTACAGGTGCAGGGAACTGGAAACACGGTGTGTGTGGTATCCATTCTGAGTAGACAATCACTGTACTACGCTGTTTTCTTTTTCTAAAGGTCGAAGGGCCATTGCCGGTCAGTAGCAATAAGTGATACTTCTGCCCATTGTTTGCTGAACAATAGATGAGATGGAGATACGATAGAGGACTACTTTCTCATGCAGACTCACTGATCCATCCATATAGACTACAGCATTCCCATGTAGTTGTTATTCACTGCACAAAGAGAAATTGCTTGTCTTCCAGTAACCTATGTAGGTCTAGGCTACCTGGTCCCAGAGAGGGATTAAGCCTCGGCTGGCCCTAACCTTAAATTTTGAAAGATTTCAGTCTCATGCAAATGGATGTCACTCCCCTGCCCAAAGTGAAAGTTTTGTGGCTCGAATTTTCATGTGCCTTGCCCGGGTAATTCAGAACTGCCTGGTGCACTTAGCAATTAATTTTAGTTAGTGCGCACCACAGCCCGAACACAATAAACACGTTGTAGCACATGATTATTGTGTTCTCATTCAGTTCTGTATTTGGAACCGATACCAACTAGTTACTGAAGTGTGCATACTTCATCAAGTAAAGCTTCCTTCTCAAACTTATTACCCAAGACAAGAACTTCCCACTAATTTCGGGAGAAAACGTGACTGAGGCAGTATGTCGTTTAATCCAAAGTACAAAATATCATGCCTCAACGTTATTTCTCATTTCTTTCTGAGTATATGCCGAACGGTAGCCTGTTCATGCATTCAGGAATAGCCTATGCCATTATTCAAAGGCTAATGAAATTGAAAGGATAAGCTCACACAGTTTTGTGTGTTCAAATAACCTGGCCCAGGAACACGGCCATGGACAGCAAGTGGTTGCGATGTTTTTAAACACATTTTCTGGTTTTGGTAGTAACTGTTGACGATTGAAAACAACACCTAGATCACCGGAAATATAGCCTAGCCCATTTTTCTGTTTATGTAATGCCTCACCCCATCCTCCACAAGTAATGTAGATTAAATGCGTTTTCAAGTAAATTTAATTTTGGGAAACATATGATGGGGGAGGCACGTGCCCACCATGCCCCCCTGCATCTGCGATACTGATAGTGGTCTGAGGGTGGGAACTCTTCTTCACTTGGAAAGGTTTGATTATTAAGTACTTATGATTAATCTGGTGCAACAATAAGCATCATTATCAAGTTAAATTTGTCATTTGCTGAATAAAATTGATGATGAGTGCAATTGGTATCTGTTGATTTATTTCACATATGACAGCTTGGGCCAATCAGAACCCTGTATGCAGTGACACGTGACGGTATTGTCCAATAGCATCACGAGAAACTGATATGTGTCGAATAGAATTGTCATAAGTTGATTGAATTTTACATATGACAGATTCTTATATGCGCTGTCATGTGCAGTTTTTGCCCAAAAGGATCACGAAAAACTGACAGATGCCAACCTACTTTTACATATGTGCGATTTAATTTTATATATGACAGTTTCTTCCAATCAACGTCCTAGAATGTGTCATGTGTAAATGTTAACCAATGAAATCACGGGAAACTCATATTCAAATGAAATTGGCAGATGTCGATTTCTCGATGATATGACAATTTCATCCAATCAGACTGGACAAAGAAAAGAACAAATGACGATTTAATTAGACGTATTTCAACTTCAGGGCTTTCTACAAGCTAGGCGCGCCATACACGTCCAGCCGTGTAAGCTCCAACCTGCATTATATTAAAAAAATGAAATTAAAAGTTACACACACACACTAGCCCAATTCACGGCCATGGTTGTGGATATGATGGTTACAGTACAGTTTTGATTACTACGGAAAATATGAAAACCGACAAATTTTGCCTTGTACTGATAATTAACGTTTGGCAATGGAAGATAGATACAAGAGAAGCACAATGTTAACGTATGATTGCATGATATATAAGAAATCGTGCATATATGTAATATAACATAATGCATTATATATGTTAACGGTATAAAATGTGTGCTTGCAACATATGTCCGTGTATTACGGCTGTACATGGTCATGTGCTAATTATGGGGGGGGGGGGGGAGGAATATGTGCGAGAAGCATGCATAGGCTCACACCTGTTTTGGTGTTCCTTTTAAATTTTGAGGTTTTTTGTGCCGTCATTGGAGACAAATACGTTGTCAAAAGTTGTTTTTTTTTTTGCGTAAATGCTGATTCACCACCAGTTTGGTAGGTAAAATTTTATGCAAAGCTGTTATGCATGCATGAGCATGAATACGCTGCAAGGATGAAGACGGCTCAAAAACTGTAACCATGCAAAAAGATATAGTTCTAACGATTTCCTTTTCAGGTTTCTTTTTTACCCAAGAGTTAGTATTCGGTACTTGACAACGGGAGTCAAATAGACAATTCTTCACGAATTGCTTATACAATTGACAATGTGTTTAACTTAGTACAATGGTTAGAAATCAAAAGAATGGGACAGCCCCATCTCCATGAAATACTCCAGCTTATCAAATCTTCAACAGTTGTAATTATTTCGTCGGCGTATTGGCGGTTATTGACTGCGTATGTGCACTGATCGGTTTTTAACGTTGAGGTAGATAGCTGTTATTTAGATAACAGCTACCTGGTTGAGGTTTAATTTCACCTGAGTGTGAGGAACAACTCTAAACTAATGTAAAGCATGCATACGTTACATGTCCACACATTCAAAACAAAGGTCTGTTGATCAATGTAGCGTGTAAATGCCAATCGTTTGTGTGACTGTTAAAAATGCAGCACATTAATTCACTTCATTCCCCACATATATGTCACGATTAAGAACGTCATTATGTTACGAAGAACCTGCGAGGGAAGAACCTAGTACGAAAATGGAGTCCCCATTGGTAACGACATATAAGAAGACAATAAATGCCGAATGCCGGTTTTAAAGTGATTACTATACGTGAGTAGGCTAAAAGTAAAAACATTGAAATTTCATCTCCAAAAGTTTGGTGAGACTTTTAATCGCACCCCTTAGACAATGTGGGAAAATAAATAGGTGTCAGTTGGTTAATTCTGCCATATGAGTTTCAAATTCTGCCAACATAAAAAGTGTAGAATATGATAATGTAGTGGTTGACAGTTTTCATTCAAATCAAAGGTGTGCTACTTTGAACAATCCAGTGGGAAGCACTGAATATTCAGTTATAGTCAAAACAACTCAGGATCACTGATGCCGCAATGTTGTTATAAGTGTGAAGATTATTTGTACATACAGCGCTTCCATTCATCAAATAGTTCAGTTTCCGATACCGACCTAGGAGCGACGATTTGAATAGTATATTTTTGATAAGCCAGTGAGACATGTACTGTTGCATGTTCATTACGTGAGCACTTATAGTAAGGACCGTTAATTTTCAAATATCATTCCTGTTTTTTACCTTTTGTTTGCCAATCCCGTTGCTTTTCAATTTAGGTACCTACCTTTTCCTTCATTAAAAGACGTAGTCCGTCCATAAACAACCTCGACGATATTCGCTCAGTTATGTTAAAGAGTATTATAATAAGGTGATAATGTTATTGATTATGATGATTATGATTATGTTAAAGAGTATTATAATAAGGTGATTTTAATAACTACATCAATGACATTGCATGATCAATAACCAAACTCGGTGGTGCATGGAGGTGGATATACCCACCTGCGCTAAGAGTGCCAGACGGAATCATGGCTACTCGTGAGAGCTTTAATTGTGATTGGATTGGTTAGTGTACAGTTGCGATGTGTGACGAAATAACGTATACGATCATAATGCAGGTTATACGCTTAATTGTATAATTCTCAAAACGTTTAAGTTTCTGACTTTAAAAAAATGGAGTTTTCACACCATTCGGTAAAATTTCAGGTATCTCAATATATTTTATTACAATTTTTTTTTGTACCTACACTCTCAGACCCCTTCCCATATCAGTCGAAGAAATAGATATTCCAAAAAAATCTGTCCTCCGTCAACTATCGAACCCTGTGCACACCACGGGCCAAAATAACCTATACTTAATTTATCAGTCGTCTTCTATCAGAGTAAGATGGTAGCACCGAGAGATAGATAAATATGTCAAAGAACAGGAAATCAAAGGTCTTTTGAGCTATGAAGAAACTAACAAATATCCGGAGTGGCTCATGGAGTTAACAATATTCAGAGCCCAGTGATGATTGCACACTAGCTTTTCTGATCTAATTAGTCACTACTAGATTTTTATCATGTCCGACGTAGTACCTGTCAGGAACAAAACAACAACCAGTCCCTGCACTGATGGTGTGTGTATCAGTGATTCTCTTCCTACTCTTATGTTCTCTTACGTGTTCTCATTTCACAGAATGAACGCCATCCATTTGGGGGTGCTATTCTTGCAAGTGTTAGCGATCATTTTCCTTCTTTACGGAGAGGTACGTGACATCATGCCAGGCTTCTACTCCCGTAAGTATATTATTTTACTTTCCTGCGTGTTCAAACTAATTTTTGCATCGGGTCAAAATTTCTACCGGGGTATCAGCAGTCCGTAGTGGATCGGGGAACCTAACTACAACTTAAGTCGGTCTGTGAGTTCATTAAGATTATCCAACTCTCCAGTTTGCCGATAATTGCAGCATTTCGCATCAAAGGACACATAATTAAAAGAAAAATCACGTGGAGTAGGACTTCCTCTCCCATTACACCCTGTCCCTCCACCAGGACACGGCTGAAAGGGAAACAGGGCGTTTGTTTTAGAGAAAACATCCATATTTTTGAAACCAATGTGTGTGGACGTAGAATGATAGCTTATTCAAAATAAGGAAGTACAGTAGCCTTCTTTTCAAGAAATAAGCTTCTTACAGATAGAAATTCAGTTATTTCTTACTCAACACTAATTTGTTCACCCAAACTTTTCACAATTCAAATGATGCATCTTCAGTTACTCATCACATGCATAATGTGTTGAGGAGATGAAGCTTTGGTAGATGTTTATTGATAACACCGAATGGTTTAACAATGGTTAATGTTATTTTCTTTGTATGATCTGTTGGTGTACTATCTAAACGCCCTATTTCCTTTTAATAGTCACAAATTTCTGAATACACCATACATGTACTTACAGGCTTGCAGGTTGAATTTTGTCGCATTGTACAATTTACGTCAGTGAAACAATGGGTCCGTGCAGCAATAACTAGAACTGGGTCTGACATCGTATGTCGGGTGGCTGGTGCAAGCACCAATTAGCTTACATACCAAATGCCATACACGGGCTAAATGGCGTCATGTACCACGTAAGCTGAATGTGCTTACACAATTGGCTGTCTGAACGTTGTGGACAGGGGGAGCTTCATGTTCCACGTGACCAATTAAAGGAGCTCATTTGGTTGATATCAATAAAGAATGTGGTGATTTTGAAGGGTATAAACACATGACAATATGCATAGTTAGTCACGTTTCACACCTAATAGTTATTAAATACTGTCAAATTTTTGGAATTTTTGACCGTTACTTGTACTGGTTGTGTGCACGTGAATATCGTACTAACATGAATTAAAGTGTCTTGTCACAAATTTTCAAAAACCGTATTAAAATTGTCAATTACTCACTCATTAATGTTTCGTTGTATGTGAAACATTGGGATTCTCTTAGTTTGACCATTTTGTCGTTAGTATGTGAATAAAAATTTAACAGGCTCAGGAAAATTTAGTGAATTAAAAAAAAAAACAACAACTCAATCAGCCTCTTTAAAATTGGTTCGATGAAATTGATAAACTCCGTCATTTTACAAGCAAACCCGAACTGGTTACATTAATTTGGAGCGTCATATTCTTTGTGGTACCGCTAAAAAATTCTCGGAAAACCTAAGTAACGATACTTAAAGATAGAAATTTCTTTTATGATCTCATTAGCTAAAGGTAAAGTTTGCAGGGAGATTCATTGCTGTCTTAGATACTAAAAGAAGACAGAGTGTGGAATCCTCATTGAAATGGTTAATTTTGTACGGTACAGTAGGCCTATTCACTGACTTCTTTGAATTTTTTACTACTTTCTTACCTTCCTTTTGTTTCATAGTTCATGTTGTTCCCTGTTGTTTTCAAATCAAATTCACGTGAAGTTGATCCACTTCCTGCCTTAGGTCGTCGACTTAATTGAAGGCATATTCTACTGACAATTGAACTGGTGTTTATTAAATGAAAGATTATAATTTTCCACTGCTGGCATTTCAAACCCTGTGACAATATCTCGTTCCCGTAACTCAAGATAGTGCTGTTTGAAAATAGGACTTCTCCGGTCAAGAAAGATTTCCAGTTGCCTAAAGGTTACCTCAATGTCATGTTACAGTGGCAAATTATTTTTGGTAGTCTTTGTTTTTCTTTCAAACTGAATCCCTCATTTAAACTTGAAATTGATAATAGTGAAAATGTAGATCGGTATCATCGGGTGTATTGTAGATTTATCGGAAAGTATTGTGGAAACTATAGAGGTCTCATCTCATAGACTAATGTAAAGGTTCCTTTTGGGACAGTCTATGAGGCTGTAAAGAAATATAGGCCCTATGCCTTCAAGAGATACTGTATTTGTGTTGTTGTGAATGGATGGCATCGCAAGTTTCTCATTACACAATGGGCAATTTTGAATAAAAAAAATATATTTCTTAAAAAATCCATAGCTTCCGAACTTACATGCCATTGAGATATGGGTTTTACTGTACGTAGTCTACAGTAAAAGGATACAGATTTTCCCTTTTTTTATGAAATATTAATTTCCGTCAGTGGAAAATTCCTTTAAAACTGTAGGCCTCACACACTCCTTTCAAGTGTGCATACGCCAGCTACAAGTTTGTTCAAAGACTTATGGCTCTTGTACTCGTTGATATTTAGAGCAAGCCGGTATTATTCCTCAGTATGTCACCGTATATCCCCTTACGATAAGGCGAAGGGTGCACGTATATTGGCACGTTGTTTTGTTTTCCGTCCAATAAGGTGTTTCCATGGAAAAGTGACTTCACTACCAAAACCTCTATGGCATCCCCCCACCCCCCAAAACCACCATGAATCTCATAAAATGACAAACTAAAATAGCAACCTTCGAGGGTCCGCTTGTACATCCAAGGTACTGTACGTCATATCAGAGATTAATTGATAATGAACGGTGACGCAATAGAGACATGCAAAAGAAAATGCTCGGGGAAAAGTCGAAAGTTTGACTTTAAAAAGTCAAAATTTTGTACTCACTTTAAAAAATAAAATTTTGAGATCAAAAGTCAAAATTTTGAAATTTCAGGGGCATTTTTTCATGTCCCTATTGAGCCACCGTATTTCTGAGCTCAGCCTAGGGGTGAAAGTTTTGAGAGGTGCTCCCCGCCCCCTTGACAAGGCTTTCGGACCATGCAAATTATCGGTACGACACCTTCGATGATTTTCTAAAACAATTAAATCTTCTTCAACCGTCCTAATTTCTACATCATCTGTACTTTAATTGATGCTCTTTTAACATCCACGGGAAAACATGGAGATAGTAACCGAAATCACCACGATAATCCCCGTGGCTAAACTTAGCACTTTTAAGGAGCAAATCAGAAGCAAGTTTTGTTTGTCTTTTTTTTTTGTCTTTTTTTGTTTCGCTTGAAGAAATTCGTGCGAATAAAACGAACTAATGGCACGTGCACGAACAAGACGGTAGCCAATCAGCGATCTTCATTAGTGTTAAGCTTAGGGTTAGGGATTCGGTTTGTGTTAATACAGAGGTTATTCGGCTGTAATTCACCCGCCGTCTGTATGTAAAGATATAGTAGCTAGTTCTTTTGATTGTCCAGGCAACCTTAGAAAAAATTGACAAAACTTTGTCAAAAAGCATATCAAAAAGATCTTATATGCAAACTACCTGTATAAATAAATCGAAGAGACTTTGTTTTTTTCTAAAATAACCGGATATGAATCCATTATTGTATATTCTCATTGTTAAAACCTTTGGCTTTTCTTTCTTTCTTTTTTGTCAACAGAAAGCAATGCAGTGCAGTATGTCAGACATTCGTCACCCATGGCGTTACCTGAAATGATAGACTACATGCCCAGTAGGCTGCAAACACGCGGCGAGTTTAGATCAGTAACTGACGTTGTACACGAAATAAAGCAAAACGTGATTATGACCTGTGTGAATAGAGCATTCATATCCCTCTTGTTGAACCTTTTACACAGTATACAACGTTTAGAGATTCGACGCTTGCCGACCATCCTGGTGATATGTGAGGACAAAGACGCATACATAGAAATGTCAAAGGTCATGAGTAACTTCTCCATGAAAATGCTTTTAAGTTTGACAAACCTTCACGAATCCGTGTCACACGCGACAGAATACAAAACGGATGATTATAAAAGTCTAGTTCAAAAACGTGTGTCATACATTGATATGTTCCTGACGAAAGGGGTCAATGTCTTTTATCTGGATTCGGACATCGTTCTGTTGGGTAATCCCTTCCCGTACTTCAGAGGCAACTACGATCTATTTATTCAAAACGAACAGGCTCGGGCTAACATCGTCGACCTCTGTACCGGGTTTTTCTACATTAGGTCGAATCCAAGAACGAGAGAACTTGTGAGGAGATGGGAGAGACTGCTCCCAAATGACCCCTCTGGAAATCAAAGAGTTTTCAATAGATTAGTGAGAGCCATGAAGAATAGAATGTCAAAAGCAAAGGAGAAACTTAATATCAAAATTTTGCCCACTGACAAATTTTTGTCTGGCAGAACTTTCAGAAGCTTCGATTTGCCTTGGAATCAGAGAGATCCAAAACCAATAGAAATTCACGCTAATTTTCTAGTTGGGCGTGAGTCTAAAGTCGATATGCTAAAGGAGAATAGTTTATGGTTTGTAGAATGATTTTAATCTGCGGATAAAAATAGGAGGGGGGGGGGGGGGAGTTGAATAAATGATGACTTTTCAGTGAAAACTTTACGTTTTATCTCTTTGTTGAATTTCCCTCCCTTATTCGTTGCAGAACTATTGCATGTGCTATCTGATGAAAACTTGGTTTTCAATTGTAATTTGTAGTCTTCCCTAAGAACACACTAAACTTTCTAGTGAAGACACCTTTCAATTTATTCGAATTAAATAATATAAAATAGTATCAGAATGATGAACAAACCCAACGTCTTCGTCTGTCATCCGTCTCAGTATGGATCTGAGTGTCCTCAGTGGTCGGAATGTTGCAAGTGTTTCTTTTTGTAGTTTGCAGTCTTATGTCAGCCCTACCTGACATTACTCATGTATCTTCTTGAGTTTATGTTTCCCAGCTATTGGGCTTAGTCAATTAAGTCAGCTTAAATTGCTGATTTTTTTTTTTTAAGGTTAACAATAATCTCTCACACCGTTCCAAGTCCATTACAGTTTCGCCGGCGATTGCATAGTTAGTATATATAATACCTAGTTCTCATCGTCCCTTTGTTTAAGAAAGAAGTCTCTGATTGCCGGCGAACTCTTGTTCATTCTCTTTGTGTTTGTATTAATGATGACTCTAATTGGTTGATGCCTTGATGATGTAAAACTTCTGCACGGCTGCGATACGTAATTATTGTTCTATGGTAAACTGCAATGAGAACTGTTATCGCCATAAATGTTTGTTTAGTGATTACTACTTCTATATGTATAGCTCTTTCACGATCGTAAACTTTGATAAGAAAATTATTAAATATCATTTGCATAGCTACCTAATGTGGTTCGATATTTTATTCTTTGCAGAATGCTTTCTTGACAGAACAATTCCCCCCCCCCCCCGCCGAAGCTGAAGTGACCTGACACAAACATGCATGAATATGTCTACCCCCCCCCCCCCTTGTTATTCATAATTTTTCATTTTCCTTTTTCTGTTCTTCTGTAGGAAGTCTATGATACTTAATTTTTCACCGAGGGATATGCTAAACCTTAGAGCTTCGTAAGCTTTCATATTTGAAGTATACTATTCTGAGACCTAATTACCTAATCCTGAGAACAGCGTGCTAAAACTTCAGAGATTCTAGGGGTTTCGCCCACCAAGGCTTTACCCCTGGACTCCATGAGGGGTCCTAACTTTTCACTTTGCCAACTTACAGGATAGTCCAAATAATTATGTTTTTGGAATCTTTTGTTCAATATACGTTAGTGAAACTGGATGATCCGGTAAGATATTTCAGAATAAGGTTCTGACATTGTCGGTCGTGCACCCGTTGCAAACAATAAAAGCAAATACATGCAGAAATACTTTGTATTCATTGCATATCTCTCCTTGCTGGAAGACGCGAGAGCAGACTAGGTCTCGAGTCCCGATTTACAAAGACTAGGACTCGGCCCTGTGGACTCAAGATATCGGTCCGAGACCGGGGTACGAGTCCAATATGAATGTAAAAAAAATAAAAGAGAGATAGTATTTCAGATGTTGACCCTACTTTGCTGTCCCAAAGAAGCCGCTCAAAAATATCTCATGTGTGTTCCCGTACACGTATAACACACGCACTATAAAGCAGTGTGATAGTACAATACTGCAGCTCGGTGATTCACTCTCTGATTCTGACATGGAAATTTTCGACGTTAAAAATATGAGTTCAAATTTTTAATCTTTGCCGATAATTCTCAATATATCACCTGTGCTTAAGAACTGCAACTATATTTACGTCGTAATTGCCATGCTCTTTGCATTACATTAAAATGATTTCCTTGTTTTAACATGATTTTAAAAGCATAGTTAAAATTGTCTTATTATCTATGGGATTTATAATAAATCCTCTGGCATATAATTAGTCAAAATAATTTCTTAAAAAAAAAAAAAACGTTATGCCTAACCAAGTAAGTAGTCTATTTTTTTTTGTCGTACAATAAATCATTTCAACACTGATTTTTATTTATAAACAATGTATTCAAATATCTTCAGTACGCATAGATCATTGACTCACAGTTACTTAAATGGGGTTGAATCACAGAATCAGTTTGGATCAATCTGTCTAAGCGACAATGATAGCAGTAGTTGTTTCAAGTGAAAATTTGCCTGTTACTAAAGTAGCAATTTCATGTTTTTGTTTTTCATTTTTTTTTATGTTTTAAGTGAATGCATTGTAATTTACATTGTGCAACATTTACGTGTTAGAGGATACGGCATCGTTAGATTTATCTGACTGTATAAAGTTAACAGATTTAAGCAGCCTTCTTATCATTTTGATCACATCTCACTAAAAGCTAGGAAAGTTTTTTTTTCCAAAGGATGTTTTGACGCAATGACGTCTTCCAGAATAGTTTTACAAGGACACATAAATTACGCTATACTAGTAAAAGGTAGTTTTATTGACAATCAGGGCCTTTGCGTTGGAGATATCTCACCCCTCCCGGAAAAGTTGTCAAAGCAACGATAGTCGGAAAATCTAAACTACCAGATGAAATTTTTCGTATCTCAATCTAGCTCATTTTGCGACCTACAAAGATGTCAAATATTGCGCCAGGTTGTGTCTAAGGTTACCTGGTAATGAAAAATTACTCAATAAATCTTATGCACCATTTGAATTTCTCATATTAAAGTCTAGAAGCGACGATAGTCAGAAAATATTAAATACCAGTTGGAATTTTTCATATGTCAGTCTAGCACATTTTATGACTTCAAAAGACGCCAAATATTACACTAGCTTGCATCTAGGCATGATATCTATATGAGATGATTTCTATATTTCAAGGCTGGATTCAGTTCAAGTACAACCTACAAGTGCCCTTTCCTGCCATATGGAGGTTTTGAAAAACAAAAATTTCTTGAACGCTCCGCACCAACCACTGGTGCGGCTGCGCTTAAATAGTAATCCCTCTAGGTAGTAACAAACATAATTCAGGGAAATGATACCCCCCCCCCCCTTCCAATTTCTAGCCACCGATGCGCTTATGAGTTCAACCCGAAAAAGTATCTGTCAAGTATTCAAAGAAAGAATAAAAGAAGAAAATGCGTAATTCATTATGACTCTTGTATCACCTCAGAAGACATGATAGGCCGATGCATTACCACTTTTAATAGATTGATTTCCCTTTTCACATGAGGAGAAGAATTGCAAACGTCATACCCATATTTTAAGGCTGGGTATGCTCAGCTCAAGCAGACATCGCAAGTGCCGTTTCCTGCCATCTGGAGGTTTTGAAAAAAAAAAAATTCTTCTACGGTCTGCATAAACCAATTGTGGCGCTCCTCTTACATAGTAATCCCGCTAATTAGTAACAAACATAATGCGGACAAACAATCTCCGGCCGAATGTGGCAAACATGATATCCATAGTGACGCTCCGCTTAGATGGTGGGTGGTAGTGGATAGTTCTGCCGTTTCTCATCTCCATGCCTCGTCCCCAACCATTATTTTCTTGTTTCGTTGAGCCTGATTATGCCCTCTTCGTGAAGACTGCACCAACTTATTTCTTCAACCCCTCTTGAGAAAATATTCCTATAAATTATAATGTGCGAAACTATCAGGGTAGGATCGCCACCTAGTTGAAAAAACCCAACCCGTCGGACTTTTTTACTTTCATACCCCCCCCCCCCCAAAAAAAAGAAAGAAAAAAGATGTGATCCTAGCTATGGCCTTGTACTGATTACTATGGCTACTTTATTATAAAATGTAGTCGACGAATTGCTGTGTAGTGAGGTCAGTGCTGTAGCCCGCCACCACCCACCATCAATAAATGTCTCCATGCACATTTCTGTTGTCAGTTTGAATTACTCGGTTGATTTGTAAACTTCGTAAGAGAAAATTCCGTCCTTCAGTTCTTTAACACTCTCGCACCTTTTTGAAATTCACGCATTTGGAATTCTCAAAGAAAGTGATGCACTGAGGCGAATAGAAATTGGTACATGATAACCTAAGATCGTCCAGTGGATGTGCCATATTTTGGACTTCATACAGTAAGTATCCATCGACATTACACCAAATTATACTCAGTATAATCCCACTAAGTATACGCTAATTAATGGTGTTGACAGCATTGATTAATTTGCGTACGTTCGCAAGTGACAAGGAAGTCAATTACCATTTGTCATGACCGTAGAAATAACTTAGGTGGGCCTACATGAAACGCGTCATACCATTGTAGGTTAAGGCCTATCTTCGCCGAAGACAAGCAATGGATCATCTAGGCATTGACGTCGTCTGGATTTGTGTGGCGCGCTTCTTTTTTTTTACGCATGTCACAAAGGGTAATTCATACTTCAGACATGTTTGGTAGATCGCTCATATCAGGGAGATAAGGCCTTTTGACTTTGGTGAAGGGTCACAGGTCATCTGGGGTCACCAGAGATCAACGTCAGTTAACACCTTGTTTACATAATATGACAGGGTAGGAAGCTTGGATAAATTTCAGTTAGATTTTGGATGCATTATCTTGAGAATAAGTACCCTTTTGTTTTTCGATGGAAGTCAAAAGATTGTGTGGGGTCACCAGTGATCAAAGTCGGAAAACGTTGTTAACACGATATCTCAAGGTAGGAAACCTGACATAGTTATCATAGTTTGGTAAGTGGATGTGTTATGGTCAGAATCTATTTTATCACGTGACATGCAGCTACAAAACAGTTTCCTTTGTTCAAAAGTAGTTGCAAAGTGAACCTCTCAATGACAATCTGCAGTATTTATGTCTGTTACCAATTTTGAAATATGGCCTTTCAAAGATTAATAAAATTGCAAATACGATGACGTGAACTGTTGCGCAGTGTTGGTGTTTCTTTTGTTAGACCTATACAATTATATCTTCGCATATATTCTCTTAATTTCTGGCCATGTAGTTCTCTAATTGGTAAGTGACATCAGTATTTTCAAAGCCGAAAATATAGGCTTTCCAAATAAATCCCTCCGGAAAACAAAACTCTCTACTGTCCTTGAATTGAAGGTTACGAGTAAACAAGAGATAACATAAGGCATATCATAGGAGTCCATGACGTCACGACATTGCATACACAAACATGTAAGAATTTGCCTGTGCAATTGTCAAAATTTGATTGATTTTGATTGAATTTATCGCTATTTACATTTCAATGATTATCAAGGCAAATACTCCTAACTGCCATTTTTGCCTCAAACCACCTTTCGTCTTAACGTTCTGAAAGACTATGTTGTTACGATACTCAGCACAAGTAAGAATATTTCTGCACGAATTTAATTATCAGAGCAAAAACTACTTCACATTTTCAAGTAATAAGTTAATATGTCAATTTGCACAAATATCATTATATGAAGTCAAGGAAGGAATCACAAAGCTTGCTGGGTAAGAAGGAAGAACGTTCAACACAAACTATAATGTTGAGCGTACACTATCTAAACGGCATACACCTAGTTGCGGCACTGAAGTGATCTCTAGTGTGTGCTTACCACTTCACTGCATCACCAGCCATTTCCCAAATACTGTAGTTCATATTGTAGATTATCGAAGGAAACAAAAACCGACAAGTAACTGACGAAGTCCGGTTTTATTACTGTTCATTTAAGAAACATTTGAAATTTTGTACAATAGTAAAATCAGATAAAACGAAATACAAGAGAAAACCCTAATATGTAGTCAAAATTTACAACTTCTGAGTTCGAACAATTACAAACCCTTCGGTTCGTTGTCAGTAGAGATGAACTGGCTATTTGTTGCCGACTGCTAGATAGAAGTTGGCTTAAACAATAGTGGCTAGTTAGTCATTCGCCTTATCTATTAGCTAGCCGATGGAGTATATGTGTCTTGTTAAGACGATAGCCCAACTGTTACTTGCGTAGAAGCTTGCTTGGACCATGCAGCTATTATACTGATGTCCCCAAGCTTGTGCAAGCCGTTGAAACATTTTTTCTGGTCAAGTATCGAAGCAATTATAAGTCGAAAGGAGAAATGCTACAAGGAAGTATATAACATCCCAAGTTCACTATGAATGGCAAGACAGGATTTCTCGACAGTGTAGTGGCTTCATTTGTGCATGGGGGAACTATGCATACTGGTACTTGAACCCTGATATCTGCATGATTACCTAGCCCTTCAAAAATTCTTCCTTTTACCAAAACGGAAATGTGATTCAAAGGTCGTACAAACGACCAGATGAAACCTTCAGTTAACGATATACGTGTTGCAAAATACCGAGGCCAAGGACTTTCAGAAGTGACTAGAACTCCCTACTGAACATCATTTCCTTCATAAGGATCCCCTGACACCAATTTTATCGCATAATCGTTATTAATGCTTCCATTTTGGAAAAGACAAGAAAATCGACGCAAATTTTAAAACTTTCTGTCTTTGGTATAAAGTGGGCCAAGTGGATGGAACCATGGGCATGTTACATTCAGTAGTTTGCTATTCATGAACCCCACTCAGCTGTTCAGCCTACATGGTTATGCCTATGACTTCGTAAATTAGAAAAAAAAAAGAAAAAAAGGAAAGAAACCTTAACAACTGGAGCAGTTGTGGATATTCTCAGTTTACCTCACACACACAAACACACACGCACACACACACAGTCAAACTTCCAGGGAAGCGGTACGGGTTTTCATGTGTTTTAAATTTCCAGCAAATTTTGGCAACACAAGTAATATCCACACCAGGTCCTAGATTATTAACTGTGGATATGCTAAGTTACATAGAACATCTAAGCAAACAATAAAAGGCAGAGAGAGGAAGGAAAATTCACAAAGATAAAGAAAATGCATTTACAAAGATGGCGTATTCATTTACAATAATTCACATATCAATAAAACTCATCTGATGGCATATAGCTCTGCATGCCAACAGTGCTCGTTTATTATTTTTTTTAGTTCCGTTTTCCCTAAACATATCTAGAGGGTACAGGTACTATCATTTTGTACGTTTCGATAAAAATTTCTTATACCATCTTCCTCACCTAGTGGGGGGGGGGGGGAGGAGTCAGGTTATCACGGAAATTTGATTACCTCTATCTTATAATATTTACTCATCAAAGCTACAAACTGGGCCAACAGTTGAAACTTAAAATCCGTTTACAGATAAGATAGCTTGAGGAAATATTTTGACCATAAACTATCGTTACACTGAAGCAGCAAATGTTGATACAGTGACTGGTTACTGATGGAATACAGCGGAAGACATTGCATCTCTTGTCAAACTTCCTATTTAAGGATGCATCCCTTGTAAAGTAATTCCTGCTAAAATGCCCCCTTTTGTATTTTTGGGAAAATTCTCATACCATAAAAGAAAGGAAAATTAGAACAGGATTTTCATCCATATTTCAATGTCCATTTCAGGGCATTTCCTAAACCTACTACTATTGCATTTGACCGTTTCGAATTTCATATCGTAAAAGTTGAAGTACAAAGGCAAATTAGCAAAGAATCATTCATTAAAATTCACATAAACTGTTTAGCATGTTCTGAGAGGACATGACACTTTTATGTGAAATTTCAACATCCGTATATTCGCTTTCACTATTATAACTATTTTATTGAATTACTAGCCAGGCTTTTCAAAATCTTTTAGCCTAATTTCGAACCCGCCAGCTCGAGCAAACTGCTTATTGTGCCAATTATCTACCTTGTTTACACGAACTGAAGACTCTGGCAAACAACACACTCCTTCTTTCGACAAATGATTGAGGAATGTTCAATACTGTTTGTCCACATATGGAAGGAATCCAGAAATCCAATGGAGAATCGTTTTTGTCACTGGGACCATGTAGGTTTAGAACTTATTTCGTGCAAAAAAAAAAAAGGTTTCGTTTCTACCGACCTAAAATTTTGTGGGTAAGCTTTTGTCTACCTCCTGTGGACATTCTCGAGCCAAGTGATAATTTGAGCAGTTTCTATTTGCTGCAAAGATTCTGGAGAGGGGGGAATAGGACAGTCCCTCGGTTTTGCAAAGGAGACCATGCAACAGAAGTGACGTAATATTTAGGATCTATGGGGAACTGAGCCCTCACTTGGTGGGATGGAAAAATTATGAAATTTTGTCTAATGTATAGGAGTACAACAACATTAATGCATACTGTGCCTTGGAAAATCTACACTACCTTTGTTTGTCCTTTAGAAACGAATGAAATCTGTTATGCCGTTTTATTAGGTGTGTTACTAAAACTACTTGCCAAAACACGACACCTATGATTTGATTGCCAATGTTAAACTGCGCAGTTGGCAAAACTTTACCTACTAGACGCCTGATGGCATCCTTCCCCATGGAACTGTAGTTCCAGTTACATTGTTTAATCTTTGGAATCTTTGGAATCTTTGGTTGGGGATTGCTGTCTTGCGATCACTAGACCGATGACAGGTGACAAAGAGTATATAGCCGGAGCCTATGTTCAGAGTAGGCTAAATCCTCCTTAAAAAGATAGCTTCTTTCACCTTCCATGACCAATTGTTCTTTTCAAATTTATTTAATATGGGCATCTTCTTATCCAAGCTTAGCCACGAAATTTAAGGTTGGTAGGAGCAAAACCAATTTTTGTATGATTGCGGCCACTAACTGACAAAGTGTTCTGTAAAATCATTTTACTTTTTTGTGAAGATCTCGCTCCACATTTTCAGAGAAGCTTTGGAGAAATCTGTCTTCTTCTTTGAAAGTCTGCTTTCCAAAGTTATTGGCGAATAGGCAATGAGACTGAAATACATAGTATATAAGAAAAACCACCGTTCACAGATTCCTATGTGCAGTACAGGGTTTTACAGCACAACACCTTGCATTATGAGAAATGATTGTTGTTAAAAAAGTACGAACTGATATTGTAGCAACTGTAAAATCACAAAACACATATTGCAAGTTACATAGCACTGTCTGGCAATATGTATATTTAGAGGTCAGCATTTACCATGATATAAAATTTAACTCCATTCCTAAAATAGCAACAGAAAGTGACAAACTCTTAATTTTTTTTTCAGACGTGCTTTGTATGGTTCATGGAGAGTGAGGTAGTACCAAAAACAAAATCAGAAGCAGAAAGCCTGTACGATAACACTATCACATAAGTAGCCTGGCTCTATGGCTTCGTATTTCCTACTGTACACACAATTGTATCGTTACGCTGATGCATGTCAAAAGGGCACCAAGTTGAGCCAACAACCGAATAAAACTCAGTCTTCAAATGCGATCACAAATATCGATTATGCTCTCTCAGGGCATTCTGCTGCTCATGAATATCCCTCGCTACTCACTGAGAATTTGTGCTCAGCACCAACAGTTACATAGCAATAATAGGGGGTAGTAATCCGCTCGATGCGAATATACAGTAAGTTTGTTTAGCGTAAGTGGACTATAACCGTTTGCAGCTAGCACAGTGCTAGCAACACTTTTGGACTCAGAGTGGGCAGTTCAGAATGCTTACATTGAAGCTGTTGGAATTTGGAAGAAGAAAAAAACCTGCTTTCCATATAAAAATGGAAAGGTTACATCCATGGAAAATGTGACCAAATATTAAAAAATCTGGTTTCTGCATTAATCCAAAATTCTTACTTCCCTGATGGTTGATTAATATGTCAGATTGCCTGAAACTTTAATACATCACCTTACCAATCCTTTTGTGACATTCCTTGACTTTTGAAGAAAAAAGATGTGACAGAATTCTGTTCTTTTATTTCTCCATTTCATTTTTCATCAGGCAAGCTTTTCATGTTCTACACTGTGCTTTTATCTTCTCTTGACACACAGGAGCCACATCACACCACTGATATAGCTCGCCTCTTTAACAATTTGACCCAAGAGAGCATATCTTAAAAGAACTAAAATGATTCACAACTACGAGGAAAATATAAAACAATGGAAACTTTAAAATACATAATAATAATGGCTAAAAGCTCATTTTGTGGATAAAGGTTGTTCTACATGTGCACAAAGTACATTAAAATTTCCAGTCCTTTGAATACCACTATCAACGTACAGACATGCATATCTGTAAATCAACAGATGTTTATCTTTTTGTGGTTGAAGCTTGGGGAATGTGTTACATGAACTTCTTAACTTTTTTCTGAGTTTTGTAGGCAACTGCATGTTTGAATGTCGTCAGTTTGACTCTAAAAGATCTGGCTGCCACTCTCAGTGAAAAAGAGGGCAAATTTGGACGCTGCCATATCATTGTAAAATACTTGCCATTCATCACGTTTGTCCCTTTCTCTCACCCACCACCAACACCTTTTAAGCTTGTTTGATGTCAACTCTCAAAAATATCATAAATGCATCTACCTCGATGCATAGCGGAATAATGCGGCATACAACTTTCCCCCAAGAAAAAAAGGAAAAGTTTTGGGGGAAAAAAACAACAAGAAATGTCTGGTAAAATTTAACATTTAGGTCAAGGCAAAGTGAGAGGAACTGGCCAAACACAACAACATTCCTCATATATTTTGGCAGTGGATAATTTCTAACATCATTCACTCCATAGCATTCCCCCTCTTTTTTTTCTAAATGAATAAATGAGTCTTACCTGAAGTAATCACTTACAAACAGATAACCAATGCTGTACAGCATCTACGTATGTAAGCAACCTTTACGAGGAAAGCGAGCTTCAGCTCGAGATGTCTTGTTGGACCCACAGCACCATCTCATCTATTTCACCACATACTGTACAAATCTCAGGAAAACCAGACATCACAGAACTGCATTCAAAGACAATTTATTAGTCAACCAGCTCTCTATAACCTGGTAATAACCTTCCTTGCTGTTACCCAGCACATTAAACATTCTTGCCTTTTGCAGATAATGCATCACCTTGCATAACCTATGTACAAAAATCTCAAATATTAAAATGGAATTGCAAAAGTTCATAAAAATATAATTATTCTGGACACCTGACCAGTACTAAATACTTCCAGCTACCTGAGAATCGCTGTACACCTCAATTAGGTTTATTATTTTTGCCTTCTAATGAGGGATTATTCGATTGGGGTTCCATGGAGAACCACACAAGGTACACAAACAAAGCAATGCCTCCTAAAATTACCAGCCACCACAGCCAGAGTGGAAGTCCACAGCAGACCCTTGACCGCATTTTGCTGTCCCGAGATTGGGACACCTTTTTCACACTTGACGATGACCGATAGATGGAGGACTTGCTGCTTGAATGTTCTTGATGACGAGCAACTCTTCTCCCTGCCCTGTTGAGACACAGATGAAATGGTTATATATGAGTTCAGTGAGACAGAAAAATTGACCAGCACAGCTTACTACGGATTCTGATTCACATTTTAAGAGACTTCAAATGCAATCTTGAAAATATTCAAACATCAACCCTATAAATCAGAAATATTTTTGCATTTGCTCAGTACTCTGCAATAATGTTGGATTGCTTCTGTTATTCCATAGCAACAGTTATACTAGAAAAAACCAGCGACTAATAGTGTACTGTTTAGGATACCAGACCTGGAGTTCACTTAGACAAACTACACAAAATACTGTAACACTTTCTGGAGATTAAAAACAGTAAAAAGTTCTCCATAAGATGAACAGGTACATGAGGGTTCAGGTGTGCATCAAGGATTTTCAGCAGGGAGTGGGGTTGAGCACACCAAGGGTGTTTGCATGTGCATGGTGGGGGAACAGGGATCAAGGTGTGCGATAGGAGTGCAATAAATGATGTGTTGATAGCATTGATATATGAATTGACCTTAGCTATGCACAGCACCCGTGAGGTATTGAAGAATACAGAAAATCATAACATGAAGCAAAATCTTCATATTTTTAGTTTCTTCAAACCCATGTCATCCCCATAGATTAAAAGTCTATAACTGTTAACTTTTATTGCATCAATAAAAGCACAAACAGGTCAACAGTTCCTAAATTATTTGTATACATGAAAATCAAGGGTTCTGTAAAAGAGATAACAGCCAGCACTTGCACCAGCACTCCCCAAGTGGCCAATAAAAAGTTTCAGTGTCTTGTGAATAGAATAAATACATAAAAAAGGAATGTTCTATGTCTACATTATCACAGCTGAGCATTTTCAGACTTACTTTATACTGAAGTTGTAAAAAAAAGGCTTAATTACAGTACCTAATGGTTCACAAATTCCTTCGCCAAGCAATACCCCACTTGGTAAAGTCTGGTCCATGCATTGCAAACTACAGTATTTGAGATGATTTTATTTACAAGCAATTCGCCTCAGAATTACTGCATTTTGGTGTTTAAAAAAATGCAAAATACTGTGGGCCTACAATATCTAGGGGGAATTTCAATCGACAGGCTATCCAGATCACTCTGACAACTTCATCAATCTTGGTAGCTTGAGCGCAGACTCCGGCAAAATTTTGTTATAAAACAAAAGTGGTATCTACAGTAATTATCTCATGATTTGGTTGTGCCAGGCATCTAATTACAAGCACCAGAGTCACACTATTTCAATACAGTAAAACATCCTTACCTGAAGGAATCTCCTCTTCCACTTACAATAGGCTTTGTCTCTTCCACTGAAAAAAAAAAACAAAACAAACATGACCAAAAGCTTCAATTACCATGTATTTACACTCAAAGGATCAACATGGCATCTAGCATCATCACTGTCAGTAGTGAATCAAACTGACTGATTGTGTGTCTCTGTATAACTATCTGCGACACATGAAGGAAGAGAGGCAACCTTGTAAAGAATTAATACAAATGTAGTAAATTGCAGAGTTCAATTCTCAAGTCAAGATTGTTTAAGGAAAATGTAAATGGAACGTTCTATGGCCCAGAGAATAGAATGGTTCATATTCTGTATTAAATACAGAGCATGACTCTAAAACATGCAAGTTGGACAACTTGGAGCATTCTTTGACTGTAGTGTGGTTGCGATAAGAAATTTTCATAATCTATATCACACGCACTTTTCTTTCAAGCACCAAACTACTGAAGGGCTAAGCAGTTCCAGTAGGAACTGAAACCAATACTTTTTCCTGTCTCCTGGTATTGATTCTAGTACCAGTACCATCCTCCATGCACACATGCATAGTTTCTAAAATGTTAACTTGGAAAATAAGTCGTAAATTGATCCACCCCAGCATGTATCCAAACTCACCAATCCACCTTCAATCTGTAGCGTAAGCTGAAGTAAAATTATTAATGTTGTTAAACCTGACCTTAAGTTTTACACATGCTCGATATTTTCTAAGTTATAAGAAAAGTTTGAGCTAAGAGCAAGATACTGGTGTTATCATAGGTTTTAAGTATTTTACAATGAAAAAAAATGCAACCTGCTCTGTGAAAATGTTATGGGGTACTGCTTAACATACAATCAGACAATTAACTTTATACATGAAGCATTGAATGTTGATTTTATGGACTGTCTGCGATTCATGCAAGGACGCTGCCAATTGTGTTTTCAACTTCATCAGTGTGTGAATAGCTACTGTAGTTTCTTCTAGTTTACATATTTCTATCTGATGTTGAAGTATAGTAGTTTGCAAGGATACTACTATTTCTTGGAATATCATGCAGGTTTTCCATTAAAGGGGGAGGGGGAATTTGTCCCCCATTCCCAAAAGGTGGGTAAATCCCCCCTGTCATGCCCAACAAAAATAAAAGACTGTCAATATATTTGTTTCTTACTTAAGAAGAGGACACTTTTGCAGCAATTTATAAAAGGCCTTTAAGACCCTTCAAATTGCACCTTATAGGGCCCTTGATGCAAGCTTTTGTCCCCCTGAACCCACTTGCATCTTTGCCCAAGGACAGCATTACTATGGACATGGGGTTTAGGAGTAATAAGTCCTCCCCCCCTTGTGTTTCTGGCAGAATCCCTGTCATGCACCTGCCCAAATTAATTCTAGACTGGGTAGTACCGGTAGTGGTAATTGAAAATTTAAATTGGTGTTGAGTAGAACCAGTTCCAACAATACCGGTGCCAACTTGAGAACTGGAATACCGTCCAACCCTATACCGTACCAAACAATGCAGTGATATCATATCATGGGGTAAGTTGGAACCAAGGTGGACCAAAAAAATTGTAATGTGTAAAACAATATGGAATCAGTACTGTGCTTACATTCTGCAGTCTTAAGTGTTACCTTCTGAAATGATACTGTACTTTATCTTCTTATTGATCAAACTAGTTCATTCAAGAGTAATACAACTGTAAGGTCTGCATTCGTGATTCCATGTGTTAATTATTTACTACTACTAGTACTGAGTAGACGTTGTTAATGATTTTTTTCCCCTCCAGCGTAAAGACAACATCCTTTGAGTACGATATTGGGAGCAAAGTCTCAGAATGACATCGTATGCCAATATCGCAACAGTAGTTGTATATCTTAGACTCACAATCTGAATCACTGTATTCTTCCTCTTCTTCCTCCTCTTCTTCTTCCTCCTCTTCTTCTTCGCCTTCATCCTCTTCTTCATCCTGTTCTTCTTCATCGTCATCATGGAAACTGACCATTGTAGACTGTGACCTGATCGGCTTCCCATCCTCAACCTCCCTTACCAAAAGATCGGCCAATTTTCGTTCATAAACTGGTCTAGTTGTGGCTGGTGTGGATTAACACATAATATTTTAGGAATGAGGTTCTCTAAATACTGCACATACACTGGCCATGGCTGCCAGAAGTACTACAGTAGAGACATACTGTTTACTTACATTATTTCTAATAAAGGCCTACCCTCAATTAAGTATCTTGGTCCTCAAGTGGTACAGACAAGCCATATTCACCTAACGATGCCAAACCATTGTGTTCTGTTCTACACTGCCACATCTTTCGTACACATGATGTAAATGAGAATTCTTTTTCCCAAAAAAACCTTTGAATTGCAGTGTCAAGCAGCTGATGCAAGTGAATGCCACAATGAAGGAATTTTACAACAGCCTGCCTACCATATTTCCATTCTGCAAATACCATAAGTTGCACTTTTAATTTGGGTTAGTTTCCTGAGATAAAGAATGCTGCTGATTTGCAATGATTCATGCAGCATGGTTCGAACAGCATTTAAAATACAACTTGTTCCCCCGTCACATGCAAATGAGATTGACATGTGCCAAATTGTAGGCCTATTGCAAATAAATGCCCGTACAAACTTTTTGAGACTTTACAGTATAGTAATTGTGCTGAAAGATATATCTCACCTACAATGGGACCTACTGACATCCCTCTTCTTTCCAGTTCTGTCCGTAGTTTGCGATCAGTCATGTCTTCAACATCTGAGAGCTTGTCTTGAAAGATGATTTTGTAAGCACCTTTCCTAGTTGACAGTGTACTCTATAAAGAGAATTCAGTACATTGTAAAGAGTGTAATTGGAATAATAATTGGATAAAAAAGCAATTCAAATTCAAAGAACAACAGACTTGCAGCAATTTGCATGTGATACACGACATTTTGCAGCCTTGAGGCTCATTGAAAGCTTTCTTGGCCATCTAGAGCTGTCTGAAGTTCTCCAAACAACAATATCTTGTTTGAGCTATGAGCAAGAGACTGGTGTTATCGTAGGTTTTAAGTACAGTATTGTACAGTGGAAAACAATGCAACCTGCTCTCTGAAATTGTCATAGGGGCACTGCTTGATGTGAAGTAATGATACCCACAAAAACATCATCATATACCAGATTGAAAGTACAGCAGTACTATAGCAAAGCACAGGATGAAGGCTCTAAGTACCGTAACCAGTGTAAGTTACACAAAATGCAACATATAGGACCTACAGGAATCTGGACACAAGATAGTTACAGGTTACAAACATCCACCAGATTGGAATGATTCAAAACTGAGCAGGGGGATCTTTGGCAGTTCAAGATCTAAAGGTGATCAACATCTACTCTTCTGCAGAGTTGCACATATATGAAGAATATGAATAGTTATTAGGGAGATTTCAACTCTGCAAGTAGCCTAGCAAACATTCCAAAATTTCAGTGTGCAGCATAAATTGTCCTTGAAACAGGTCTCTGTACAAGAAAGCATAGAGTGCTGTTCAGTATTCAACATCAAGCTACATGTAGACCTAGCCCATGATAGCAACTGAACTGAGTTTGCTATTTTTTTGGGGGGGGGGGGGGGGGAGCAGGGGAAGAAATCCTCCCACACAGAAGGAAGAAAAAGGATATGCTTTTTAAATTACAAGAATTGCCACTCTCTGCAAAAACTTAACAAACTTAGCATTGTAGAGTCATGAAGTGTTCAAGGAACATGTATGTGGGCCTACCCCATCCGCGACAAGAGAACTGTCTCTCAGTCTCAAGTCTCACTCTCATACGTCACACTCACAATTTGTAGAACTACACTTGACTTAAGTTACAGTCTCCGTTTCACTACTTATTAGGCCTAGCCTTAGCTATGTCATTGAATCATGTTAGGCTAGCCTAACACTACAGTACGCAGAGTCAAGTCAGTCGATAGATCTAACTTCAAGCTAAGAGTAAGAACGAAAAAGCAAGTGTAACACTAACAGTAATGTCAAAAACATATTTGGGTAGCCCATAATCACAGTTGGAAATGTCAAGATAACTTACACCTGACGACGAGGACTGATAAACTTGTGATCTCCTTACTGTCACCTTCCTTGTTGAACGCGGAGGGTCATCCTCGTCGCTTGAAAATCCAAATCCTGCAGACTCTCTTAAAATGTGTTTACGATACAGTTCCACGTACACGTTTTTCTTTGCCCTTACAGGAATTGAGACTTTCTTCTTCTGAAGCTCTGTTTTTAGCTGCTGAACAGTCAGTGTCTCAGGATTTCGCGTTATCGGTGCCATTTTGGTGAATTAAGAAGCGTCTGCTACTAGCTCAATTCTACGGCCTTATCAGAAGAACGAAGCATTGCTTTGAAAGACAATTTGCCATTGGTTTAGTATGTCGATATGAGACGAAATTGTCCAATCAAATATAACTATCTATTATCACTTAATGGCTTCAACTGCAACGCGCGTAAAGTACGTCCGTATGGCGCGGATATGTACAATGACGTACAGACTTAGGGAATTTCCCGTATCTTGTGAGCTGAGACTGTGAGAGGAGGAAAGAAATCAACGTGAGACTGTCTCAGTGAGTGAGAGGTGGCGTGGAGACAGTAGACACTGAAAGTGATCTTTGACAGTTTGAGAGTCAGCGTGATCTTTGGAGTTCATAATCAACTCTCAAGTTGAAACTAGATCATGGGAGTCAAATATACCTAAAGGAGGTTAGGTTGTCTGTGTGTGTATTGTAATTTCAGGTGAGATTGATACTTTTTTGATAGCAAAGTTCATCATTGTAATTTATAGGTTTGGATAACCGAGGACTGTGAGCCGGCCCTAGGCTAATGTCCTGACACAAACTCAGTAACTAACAAGTAACACTGAACAGTAACAGGTAGGGTAGGGGAAACGTTAGCCTAACATACGACCTTAACTAAGTGTCACTCATGACTCGGTCAGTGTCACTGAGGAACAGTAGCTATCAATGCCTCTATATCATTTCAAAACCATAATCATAGTTACACTTTTAAAAGACCTAGGCCTACCTATATGGTGTAATTCTGAATTGCTGATGATTCTGGAGTAGGCCGATGCCTAATGCTGAATATCCCGGCCACTCTCTGATATAAAGTTGGCATGATTAATGGAGTCTTGGTCATGGTCCCAATGGTTTCTTTAGTAAAAGAGAAACTATTCAAGTTCAAATTAGGCTTAATTGTCTTATATTCTACATACTACTTAGACCTACATCAGTAGAGTTTTTAGAATATCTGAGAAGTCCACTGGCACTGAGACTCCAAGTTTGAGTGGAGTCACAGTCACAGTCCGCATGATGAAAAAAAAATGGTGTTTTGCACATACTGTAGTGCATGGTGTAATCCAGCCCATTTGGACTTCCATTTTGAGTGGAGTCGCGGTCGCAGTCTCGTTGATGAGAACAAGAGATGGAAACAATGGACTGTGATGTCATAATACATGACATAATTAAAATTCACTGAACCAGCCATCTAGCTGACTGCGACAGTGCCTCCAGGTCTCGTTGGATAGTGCATGACATAATCCAGATCAGAAAGTCTCCAAGCTAGAGTGAAGTCGCGGTCACAGTCTCTGATGAATACAATTGCCTTAGAACGGTTCTATTGCTGGCTAGCTGACTGCGACAGTGCCTTCAGGTCTCAGTGGTAAAGGTTTAGGGGCAGGGAATTCTGCAGTTGTAGCAATCATTGTGAGGAGGTACAGGGGTGATATGACATTAGCAGTTGAACAATGCTGTTGTATTATGTGCCCTAGAAGGATTGGGCGGTACCAAAAAAATCAAGACTGATATTCGTGGCACATCAGTGCTGGTATTATCAAAGCACCTGTACTGACCACATGTTAAAGTGACAAAAACAAGAGGTTGTGTGCCCTTTTAAAATTTTATTGACCTGCTCATTCTGCTGTGTTGAGACTTCCAAACACTTTTGCCACTCAGCAGATCATTGCCCTATCATTTCTCAGCCACTGTACACTCCCATGTTTTCTAACATGTTTTGTTGGCAGACACACCAAAACGCGAACCCTGATGACAAGTTGCCACTCAGCAATAAATTTTTAAGTCTTACAGTGGGTGGTCTGATCACATACGTTACTTACAAATTACATTTTTTCATCACATAAAATTGTTGAAAAGTTTTCTTGTTTGCTGAATCTTTCTTCAGAAAAGATAAATAAAAGTCACTGTCATTTCCACTTTTGTACATTTAAACAACATAACTTTCATGATACAATGTTTATGGGTCATATAACACACACTACTGTATGTGCATCATACTGTATAGTGCTTTCGTCACTCAAAGTCGTGCGAGTCACGGTACTACTATTTCAACGGGAAAATTTCACCTGTTTTTTGCCACCTCAGTTCCAAGCTGAGCAAGGTGTCTATGCACTGCCCCAAAGACCCCAATGTAGAATGACTGACAGCCTTGATGTGAATGATATTGTACAAGTTCATAGATTGATTCGTTGACTTAACTTATGGTGATTTTTGACAGCCAATCGTGAGTTAATTTATAATGCAAGTGGTAGGCAGGACTTATGTTCATAATTAGACGCAAGGCCAGGAACGTTGCTTATTATCATGCACCACAGGAATTGGCAATCCAACTTACACATTTAAGTACACAAAATTTTCATAATTAATGAAGTCAGTGATGTAAAAGTGTTCCCGTTTCTGGTAACCCATAGAATTAGCACAGGAAATCTTTTCTCCCTCCAATTATGCCTGCCTGCCTATTGTTGTCATCAAGGTTGCCAGTTTGGTGTTTTAAATGCCAAAGTAGGCCAATTTGGTTATTTTTTAACCTTTGTGGAGTGGTAAAAATTTAAAGTGCATGCCAAATGGCATTTGGCTCTTGTGGGGCCTAATGAATATAACTATAAAACACATGCTTTACCACAAAATTTCAAGACTATTTATTTCCTGATTTTGATAGTCATCTAAGTGGGACGTTATGGGTTTACAATTAACTCTTCACTTGTAGCAACACAGATTAAGTATGTAATGTATACAGTATATCATATTACTGTTCGTTGAACATGTTGACAAGTGTTAACGTTATACTGTCCAAAAATACAGGGTCAAGTTTTCTCAAATAGGAGCTAGTTTTGTTTTGGCTTTTTTTCAGGTGATTTGGCTGGCAATTTGGCCAGTTACTCCACAAACAAACTTGCAACACTGATTGTAGTCACTATACTGTAGGCTCATCGACTGAGTAATGAATGAAACTGGATTACATGGGACAACTATAGCAACAGGTTGGAGGCAGTTCAAGTTCTAAAATTTGCTCACAAGTCAAAAACGGACAGAGATACAGACCTGTTCCTTTTGGTGGGTTATTTCAATTGAAGGTATTTTGAGTATGATCTTTCCATCTGTGCAATTTCTGTGTTAATCAGAGCTCGTCTGACAGAGTTATGATGATGTGTGCCAGTTCCATGAAATTCTCTTGCAAGCATTTCCTATGTAAAATTTTTGGCTGGGATTGCCCTAAATTGTTCATAGGGACTATTATGACAATGATCATGGTTTGACATAGGTTGATCAGCAGCAGTTCAGCAGTATAAAGGTTACCAAATTTGTGCTCAAATACTGTAAAAAGCAATTTTCAAACATTTTAAATTGTCTGCTTCCATTTTTTTTTTTTTAATTTCCAAGCAATCTGATTTCTGTAAAGTTAGGCCCATGTGGCATGTTTGAGGATCTATACCCTACATGGGATAAAATATATGTATCCCCAACTTGTAGTCACGATCCATCTCAACTCTCAAGGTCATGAAAAATGTCTGGAATAAGATAAAGGGCAGCTACAGAAAAACCAGTGTATCTTTGTTGTTGATTTTTTATTTTGTTCCTCTGTTGCTGTTTTTTTTTAGTTTGTTCCTCCATTATCGTTATCATTAATCGATACAGACTTGGTCATGATAGGGATCGATGGGGTTTGTGGCTATGTACAGTACTAGAAAATTGAGCAAAGGTTTGCAAACCAATATGTTCAACAATAGAGGGAAAAAAAAGACAAAAAAAAACATTACAAAAGCACTGCCGAGGGGGGATCGGTGCTTTGACATCAACGTTATAGACCTTCTGCAGTAACCAAATGAACCACTTCATACTAAGATGATTCCATTGGACCAAAGAAGTACACAAGGATGAGCTCTCTGGAGGCAAATAAAAAAAAACAACATTAGAGAAAAAAAATGAAAAAGAAAAAACATGCTGGAACAATATTACCTAAACATAACTATTTCATTTTCTACTTCTACATAGCTTAGTTGCTCTTCTTTGGTTGACTTTCGTTTATTGTGATGCATGGACACTGTCCTTCAGTACTATTTGTTTACAAGAAGTTAGTGTTTACAATATAGGCAATGTGTGCAGGCCTAGGCACATATGGTTTGCATGATTTTACCATTGTACTGCAAAATATCTGCTTTACGTATAAACTCTAAGACAGTATTTCGGTCGGTTTTCAGCTGACTGTACTGAATACATGGTTTTGATGGTACAGTATCCCCATGAATACAACATCCCTCTAATTCTTACCCCATGGGAATTGTACAAATTTTTATCATTATTCACCATTTAATCACAAAGCCCAAAATGGAAGGAAATCACCTGTAGCCTAATAGTAGTAAAAGATTAAAGATATACGGTCAGCTTTCTTGGGTCGGCAATGAAAATGCCAAACTTCTGCATACATGAAACAGATATAATGCCACGTACAGTACAAGGTTTTGGTTCTTTCATTTGACTAACTCTTGCTGGAATTCTGGCCGCGATTTTTGTTTTAATCCAGCAAATCTGGTGTGCCAGATTTTAAGATTTCAAATCCAATACACCCCTGCTTTCCCTTTAATTGGAAAAGATGCCACTAATTGCATTCAGCTTCATCAGGGTGTGAATAGCTAGCTTCTAGTTTCTATATTTCTATGTGATGTTGAAGTACCATAATTTGTTCCTAGGATATCTGCTATCCTGCACCACCCAACCATAGTGTTGTATGAGTTTTGTGATGATATGGCCCATGTTTGATACTTTGTCTGAACTTTATTTTCCTGTAGTTCACATTGTAGCATGATGAGGATTCTTCACATTGTAGCATGATGAGGATTCTTACCTGGAACATCAATGGGATCAGGGCCTGCAAGCAGCCATTTACTCAGGACTTGGCAGACTTAGGGAGTGATATTGTGTGTCTTCAGGAAACCAAGATTACACGTAAGTTGATTACATGTAAGCGGTGACATCATCTTTCATTCCTTTGTAAACAAAACTGATTGTCTAAATGCTTTCATTACACCAATTTTAATCATCTATGATCAGCATTACTGTATGTGTGCATGCTTTGCAAAAGTTCCATTATGCAGTATTCCCATACAAAAGTAAAAAATGTAGAATGACTGTTGCAAGTGTTCTTGACTTTTTTCATTGATGTTGCAAATGTGAACCAATGGTAGCCCTCCTGTAAAATTGTGCATAGAGCCTTTCAATGCTATGCAAAGAAGTGTAGTGAAACTTAGTTAAGGGATTTGTTTTAAGATTCAATGAGAGCTTGAATGTAATTATTCAAACTCACCTTACTGTACATTCTAATTGTATGTTTCACTGGATGTACTTGGTCAAGTGTGTCACAACTAAAGCAAGCAGCTGTGTTCAAATCTTATTTGCAGGTGACTTGCTTGATGAAGAGACTGCCATACAAGATGGTTACAATTCCTATTTCAGTTTCTCAAAGAAAAAAAGTGGTTACTCTGGTAATTATTAAACTGACATTCTTGGAATCTTGTGACAAAGTCATTTTTGTGTCAGTTTCTTTTATGAGTCACTTTTTGTCATGACTTTGTTTAGCAAAGGGTCTCTTATTTCCCTTCAATCTTTTTTTACTCTTGTTTGGTCAATGCTGAGTGTGATACATTAGCGAATGGGCACAGGGTCAATAACAAAGGTTTGTTCGTCCAACATTATTAAAACTAAAAAGAACAGAGTGCAGTAGAGCCGGCTGGCTCCTGGCTTGTCAGCATAATGTATGCATGGTGAGATCACTAAAATTTTCTTATGCACAGCCTTGATATACACTCAAAAATGTAAAAAGTAAAGCCAGTGAAGTCCTAGAGAGCAATACATTGGCCTGCTGAAGAAATCAATAACTTTATATCACACTAGACATTGTTTTATATGCAACACTCTTGCTAAAAGGGGATACAGATAAAGTACAGTATAAGCAACACAAACAACATGTGTTCCCACAAACATGGTCTTTCTTCACACAACCAATGGAGAGCAATGGCACATATAAAGCCCAAAGATCTGAAACTGCATGCAAACAAGTTAACTCATGGTGTGCAGAACTTCTTGGGAAAGACTTACATGGCTTCTCTTTGCATGTAACAATGCCACTGGCCAATTAAGTTTGCACACGGCAAACTGTCCACCAATGAACTCTTGTTCAGAATTTACTGATAGTTGTGGTATTCCAATCAGAGTTACAGCATGATTTTACTGAGAGTAGAGGGGATTGGCTGATCTTAGTTTTAAGAAAGTTGTCTAGAACTACCATACAGTATATATGCCATAATGCCAAGCACTGTGCACTTTCAGTTTTTTTTTTTTTTTGTCTCTTTTGATACATGTAAATGGTTATGAAGCAATCCCAAAGATGCACAAATTTCTTTTTTTTTTTTGTTAAATGTGATTGGAATACCATGGCTTTCTTAACATAAAATGCTTACCACTGAAAGTGCACCATAACCCTAGTTATATGACAATACTGACATAGAACATTGTACAAACTTGCACAGTAGCCAGGCTATCAAGAACTCTAATGATTTTGGTGGAGATCAGGTTTCATTTGAGGTCAACAGGGGTGACATTGTGAAAACCTTGTAAACACAATGTCTCACGAAGTATATAGCTGAGAAAACTGTCATGTTTAGTATGTAACTGGATCTCATTAAGAAGAAGAACCCTATTGTTTTAAGGGAATGTCAAAGGTAATTTAAGGTCAACAGGGATCAAATAGTGGAAACCTTTAAAACAATATTTCAGGAACAAAAGCTTGGACAAATCTCATACTTTATATCTTGGAGTTCTACGTGCAGCACAAGACTGAAGCTTTTATTTTTTGGTTTGTGGTCAACAGGGTCGAATTGTAAAAACCTTGTACACATATTTTATGAAGGGGAAACGTGAACAAACTTCACATTTTGTATGTCTGTGTACCACATTGAGCACAATATCCCTCTTGATTTTGGTGGGGGTCAAATGTCATTTGAGGTCAATGGGGGTCAAATTGTGAAAACATTGCAAACAGTATCTCAAGAAGGGAGGTTAGACAGATCTCATTTTTAGTATGTAAGTATATATTTCATTGAGTACAAGACTCCTATCGTCTGTGGTGAAGGTCAAAGGTCATTTGAGGTCAACATTGCTCCCATTATGAAATTCTTGTAAATGTCATATGTCAAGAAAAGAAGCTTAGCCAGATCTCTCACTTTCTATGTAGATGTGTCTCATTGAGCACAAGAACCTACTTTTTAGGGTAGGTCAAAGGTCATTTGAGGTTAACAAGGGTCAAATTATTAAAACCTTGAAAGTATGATAAATCTCAAGAAAAGAAACTTGTAGGTCTCATATTTCATAAGAAGCATAGGTAGCTTGTGATACATACTCTTTCTATAATGTCAGATTCAGAAAAAGAAGTTCATAGTTCCATCATCAAACCGCAATGCATTTGTGCATTCTGGTTGAAAGCTGTAATTTGTAGTTATACCATATTTTACCATGTCAGTGTTCCTTTCATTGTTTGAATCCAGTGTCCCATGTTTATTAGTGTACTGTGGTTTAAGCTATCATGGTAAACAGGGTAGATTATTGAAACAGGTTATTTCTGATTTCAATTCTGTTTGATTATTGCTTTGGAGAAATATTGAAAAATTGGTAATATTGTGAAAATTGAAGAAATATAGCAGATTTCAGTAATAGTTATGGTGTGTTCAAAGTAGCCATGAAATGATTGTGGTAATATCAAGCAGAAGAGAACAGATAATCTTTTATTTCTTTCGCTTTATGTATACCACACCCTAAGAATGTTGTGTATGTTGCCAGTGACACAATTTTCAGAATAGTCAACATTGGTCTGCTGCTGCTCCCAAAAATTGTAGGAAATTGAAATTAAATGAGTCACACTTCAGAGACAAATTCAATGTCAGCAATTAAAAAGACAGCCCAACCACATGACATATGAAAATATCTCTCTTTTTATAGAATTCAGAAGAGGAGTACATTTCTCATTTACTTGCTCCACCACAATGTTCTCAATTTTTGTTATTTGCTTGCCCAAAAACGAGGAAAATTTGTAATTTTCTTTATTATGGATTAATGAGATCCAGAGGTCTGAAGAGATCACACTGTAATCAAACTTGAAAATCTCATAAAATAATTCTTACTCTTATGAGTTTGTTTCTGATGACCAACAGATTTTTTTTTAAGATTCACAAAGATTTTTTTAAGATTCACAATTATAAGAATGTTGTGATACTTAAGAAAAAAATAATGTGCTGTATTTTTATCTTTGTCAGGTGTTGCAACTTACTGTAAAACACATGCAACACCAGTGTGTGCAGAGGAGGGCTTGTCTGGTATTCTCACAGATAAGATGAAAGGTGCTCCTGCAGTAATTGGACATTATGGAGACCTCTCAGAGTTCACAAATGAAGAACTGATGAGTCTGGACACTGAAGGAAGGGCAATTCTTACAGAACACTGGTACAGGTGAGCATTTGGACCATCCTCTTGCAGTACTTTCGTCTTCAGGACATAGGTGCGGACTGGAGTTTTTGTGACTCAACTTGCAATTGTCTGTGTTGACATGCCACTTGACTAAAACTTGCCCAAGTGACTTGTGACTTGACTTAGATTCGTGAGAAATGACTTGTTATCAATGGGATCAAAATGTACAATGGAAAAGAATAATGAACTTGATTGCCAAATTAACCAAGACAAAACTTTTAAGAATATCAAATCTGATTGACATTTCTCATCAGCAGTAGTAATGAATTTTGATTTATATACTGTACCTATTTTGAAAGTATAGAAAACACACAAGAGTTCATACTGGCTTTAGACCTGCATGTCTTGTGGTGTGCCATAGTGAGAAGGTGTGCTCTACTGTTTTTGGTGCAGGTCAAAGGTCATCCATTGTCACCAGTGGCACAATTCTGAAAACATTTTCAACATTTCAGCTCAAGGTAGAAAGTTTACTGAAGTACTTGGAATGTTGATACATTACGGTAAGATGAAGGTCATCGGTTGTGATCAGTGTTTCCGCTAAGCTGCTATGATGCGATTTTGACACAGTGACCTGGAAATTTAATGCACTGAGATCTAGAATACAGTAATATGCCACTGAAATTTATAGTGAGTCAATTTCCTCTATTATTTGTTATGATGCAATAGATATTTTCCTGTAGGAAAAACTGGTTGTGATGGAGAGGTGGAAGGTCTTCTGGATCACTATTGGTCAAACACTGAAAACATTATCGAAAGGAAGATAGATTTTGTACTGGGAGATCGGATGACCTAGAAGATTATTTGTATTGCTCTTAGTGGATGATCTCAGGTAAAAGGTTATGTGGGTCACCAGGGGCCAAACCTTAACACGACATCTCAAGTTAGGAAGCTTCGATGGATTTCACAGATTCTATGTGAATGCATTAGCAGATAAATTCCCTTGTTCTTTGTGGAGGTCAAAGGTCATCAGGGTAGCTGGGGGCCAAAACATTGCTTACATGGTACCTGAAGGTAGGAAGCTTGGATAGATCTCATACTTGGTTTATGGATGGGTTATGGTGAGTTCTTATATAATCCTGTTGTTTCGATGGTGGTCAGTTGTGATCTGACATCACTGGGTCAGACACTGAAACCTTGGTCATCAACATGTGGCAGGTCACATAGAAGGCAAGCCTTTCAATTTTTGTACATCTTGAACACTAAATACACTCAACCTTTTTAAGAAAACTTGGTGAATGCTATTTGGAGGTTAAAGAGGTCATTTAGAAGTCACAGAGTTACAGTGAACTTGGTAGGTGTAGTCAACTTTCACTGCCAACAACTGTGAATGTTATGAAGCAGTCATGGCGTCAGAGACAAATAATACATTAGCTAATTGTATTCAGTTTGTATGCTCATGGCTCATTTTCATTGTATTCGATAAGGAACCATAGTGCCCATTGGGATCTTGTTAGTAGTCTTTGCAGGATTCATGTTTGTTGTTCATTTGTAGGAGGGGAGTGGGGGGAGGATGACATAGAAAACAACTTCACAACCACAAGTATTTCTTGTTTAAGATGAAACAAATTAAGCAGTTGAAAACACTGGCATTGAAGTTGAAGCCCAGACTTCTTCAAATCTTCAGCAATTGTATTTGTTCCAATCAACATATCTACAGTAGTAGCATCACATTACAATGTCCAATGGTTACTTGATAGTGTGGTTTATAATTTACTGTCTGTTTACATTTTTCATGTAAATTTATCTCAGAAGTTATGAAACTGGAATGTGCAGTAGTGTAAGTAGTTGAATCAGGTAAGTTCTAGTTACACATTTTTAGTGAGGTCAAGTGTTGATGGTTTTTTAACTAGATTAATTAAAAGCAAAGACGATGCTACAGTCTTGGACAAAATACCTTGGGACACCCTGCGTCCCCATTCAATGTTGGCTCTAGGATTGCTGTTCAAAGGGTACATTCACTTCTATAGCGCAACATTGGAAAGGGGCGTGGGGTTTCAGGTTATCCTCTCACCTAAAATTCAGTAATATATTTGCAATGTATGACAAAGTGTCCCAACAATTTTGTCCAAGATTGTCTGAGAATTTTGACAAGCCAGAAGAATGCACGGGGCACAGGAAAAAGCGTCAATTTGAAAAAAGTTAAACGGCAAACTGGGGGTGATATTCTTTGCAACAAAGAACATCAGCAGTGCATGTTCGGCATGTTTGGGGCCTATATTGAAGTTGGTTTACTGTAATAATATTATTGTGTGAATGTTGGCAATGTTATTACGGAGTAAAGGGAGGAATAAGTCAGTCAAATCCATATATTTGCACTAAAATGTGCTAAATAAAAGGAAGTCATTGAAGAGGTAACATCATAAGTCCAATGCATCTTGTTGACCAGGAAACTATTTTAAAACATTTTGAATGATGCAAATGACATACTTTCAGCTCAAACTCTGATATTTAGGCAGGTACTAAACATACAAAAAAAAAACAAGAAAAAAACAAAAAAAGAACAAAAAATAAATAACTTGTTAGTGGTCAGTTGAAGAAGATCAATGTATATGTGTTATTTATTCAAATTGTTCACAGTGATGACGTGGTGTCTGGTATTCAAGTAACTATGCTTAATGACTAGTATGCCTGACTTGAGGTTAATCTGAGTAAAAAAGTGTACTATCATTATACTAAAGAGACCCCCTAAATGCAAATTTAATGGATGGGACGTTTGTTCATATTCATATAACAGTGTCATTGTGACACCCATTCTATAGTACCGTACATGGTGCACTATAATAAGTTAGTCATTTTAAGCAGTTTCACAGAACTTCAGAGTACATTTTTGTCGTTAGAGCTATACCATTATATTAATATATATATTACCTTATACATGAATCAACGAAAAATGAGAGGTTGACAGACATTTGAGTTTATAAATGAATAACTGAGTAGTGAAAAACACTGTGGTCATGCCATGAATCGAACCCCGGCCTCCCCATCCAAGCTGACTTAGACCTATAACAACAACGTCCAACAGTATAGGTTAATGAAACCCACGTTCTACCAAATGTTTTGACAGGAAAATTTAAGCAACCCATGGGGAAAATTGTGTAGATTACAAGACTGAAGATTACATATGTTAACAGCTTCATGCAATGTAAAAATTGCAGTTATAAATCTTGATTTAGCAACAAAAAAGTGAAAAACCAGGCTTGACTAACACTACCATTATTGTAATATTAAGTTGAATCAGCAGTTCGGACTTTAACGCATTTTGGTAGAATGTGGAGCTACTTCAGAATATATTATAACTGGGATTCCTACCAGCATTCTACATTTGCAGTAACACTCCTCTCGCAACGCAATGCAACGGCTGCCCATCAATGTTACTTCTAAACGCAACCATTTCTGTTTGCATACAAACCATGAAACAATCTATTCATTCATGATCACTCGTTTTCAACAAAACATATACAAATAAACCCCCAAATTAAAATAAAACTTGTTATGTTCATAGTCAAAATTCGGAATACTTTAATTTGTAAATCCCCAGACCCATAGGCCTCGATAACTAATTTTTGTGATGCACCTTGTCCAAAAACGTTCAATTTTCTTTCAACGTTGCGCTCCAAAATTGCTCCCAAAACATCAGACAATCTTGGACAAAATACCTTGGGACACCCTGTGCCCCCGTCCAATGTTGGCTATAGGATTGCTGTTCAAAGGGGCACATTTACTTCTAAAGCGCAACATTGGAAAGGGGCGTGGGTTTCAGGTTATCCTCTCACCTAAAATTCAGTAATATATTTGCAACGTACGACAAAGTGTCCCAACAATTTTGTCCAAGATTGTAGCTTTTACAACAGATCATTAAAAGTGTTGCTACTTAGCTGGCAGTTTTATGCACAACACAGCAATGAAGGTGGTGCTTAGGGCTCATCATAAAAAATTTCATTTTAACCAGATGGCTTCAGTATTATGAGGTAAAGTTTGTGCTTGGCTGGAAAACTTTGTCTATTTTTATTACCAATGTCTGTTGATCTTTGTAGATTGTACATATAAAAATCTGAATTCTACAACCTGGAGGATGATCTTCCTACACTTTGTCCTCAATCCAACATACCCTGCCATATCTCATTCCTCTTGCTATTTCTCTTCCCTTGTCATATCTCTCTCTCTTCTCCATATCTCTCCTCTCTCGCCATATCTCTTCCATTCCTTTTGATGATAAATCCCTGTGGTATGTTTTGTGCACTCAGTCAGGATAGGACATAAGTATTTTTAATTCAAAAAAGCCCATTCTGTCATTTTTTTTTCCTTTCAGAGACACTTCTGGAAGTTTGAAACAATTGGTAGTGATCAATGTCTACTGCCCTCGTGCAGATCCTGACAGAGAGGGCCGCCTTAACTACAAACTCCAGTTTTACAAGCTTCTTCAAATCAGAGCCGAGGCTTTGCTCAAAGCCAACAAGTATGCTCTAGATCTAGTGTTATCAATGTTTCATCATTTATAGCTACATTGCCGTGATTTGGGGTAGTATTCACACTGGTCACTGTATTGTTCTACTGTTATTATGTTTAAAAGTTCATATTTAAGTGTACACAGTTACAGGACTCAAAATAAGCTCCAAAAAGGACACAGTAAAAATGCCACCAACATTTTCTGAATTGAAGGGTATCATAGCAAATGGGAAGGGCATCACAACAAATGTTATCCCGAGGAAGGGCCCTGACAGCAATTGTTCCACAAAATCCTCTCATTGGATAGGCAGTAAAAACATGCCTTCATCCTAGAGATGGGTATCAAACCAAAAAAATCAGATATCTATGGTGACGTTTGATTCACTCTACAACATTTGCATAGTTTTTACGTCATTAATAAAGAAATTTTCTATTAACACTTTTCTAAGGTCTTTTTATAGCTAATGACTATTGCTAATCTTTACAACAAATGCCACCATTGTTCTCCAAATTTTCTTTACCAGTTTGCTGATCCCAAGCTGTTGATTCCTGTCCAATGTCTTTCTTTAGATAATGCAATCTACAGTATTCACTATTTCGCTCCTCACATAACATTTATGAACCTGCTTGAGTTTGGTGAATGAGTAATGGTCAGTTAATTAGATGTGCATTGGTGAACCTTGATTGCATGTAGTAAAAGTTACTCAGGGCCATGTGTCGGCTAGTTTTTTCAAATATGTTCTCTTTTTAAGGTGAATTGCTTAAATTATAATCACCGTTTTTTTTCAAACAAATTTTCCATCTGTCCAATAGTACTCAATATAAGTATGTTTGACTCACTAGAAATCGCATTTTCATTGAACTGTGTGTGCGTAGTTCACACATTGTTGCTCACAAGGCATCGACTTTACCTTAGGATCCAAACTGAAACCCTCTTTTTTTCCCATTTTTCCCCATGAACATCAGTGCATCAAAGTGACAAGCCATTATGTCAAAATCACATCTTGATGGCTTAGCGGAAGCATTGATAGTATGCCAAAATCGTGTAACGCAATTCTAAAGTCAGTGGTACTTGTATAGGGCATCATGGTAACAATTGTTGTTGGTTAGGTGTCTTTTTTTTCGTTTTTGTTTTCTCTGCAAACACAGAATGCAAGATAGCTTTTTTCTACCTTTCCCCATTAGCCATTTTCTGCCCTGCTGTTTACATTGTGCTTTATGTGCATGTCATGTGAAAATAAAAGTTTGCTTAATTTCACCATTATACTCTTTGTCTGGAATTGAAACTTTCTTCTTCAATACTAGTGTCTCTTTATATGTGTTATGACACTTTTTTATCTTTCAGGGTTGTTATCATTCTCGGTGACTTTAATGTAACCCACAAACCTATTGACCATTGTGATCCTGATGGAGATGAAGTAAGTCTCTTTTTAGCAGTGACAATCTTCGTATGTAATTAATGAACTGTGCAGGAGGAGGTTAATTCAATGCAACACTGGCATACACGTAATGCTCCAGATCAGGAGTGTGCAATCTTTTTGGACACCCTTCCAGATCATGATGTGTATTACCATCAAAGAGGCTGCAGTGGACCAGAAGGGAGTATATGAAGTGGTGTTTCATCTTTATTCCTTCTCCACCCCCTGCAACCAACCCTAGGCTCCTCAGTGTTGGTCCAGTTTGTCCTTCTATCCTTTTGCTGACAAAACTTACCCCCTACAAAAATGTTACCTTTGAGTACATTTTGTAATTTTCCAAATGACATATGGTTCATGTGAAAATACTCAGTACTTACTGTGAATCTGTGGATGAGAGACCTGTGATTGTTTGTTGAGCAACACTCTTGCACAATGCTGATACTGTGAGTTCTTGAAAGTTAGTATCAGAAGTACCCATGTTTTATGGTAGGTAGTGATTGTTCTTTTGTTTTCATGATAGTCAGAGCCAGATGCCAAGGCAAGGGTGGAAATAAGGCAGTTGAAATTGCTCTACTGGCCGCACAGAAGGAGATAGTAGGCTGCATTTGGCCTGAGGGCCACAGGTTGCATACCCCTTCTCGAGATGAAAGATGATTTGCACCTTAGAATGTACTGGATTTCATAGCTGTATTTTATTATATACTCACATATCTCTTATGAGAATCATTTCGAGGCAAATAGTAGCTGCACAGTTTGCTGTTTTGTCCAAATGTCATTGTTGTATTGGAATATATGTGTGTTGAGTTGACTTTGAGGTAAAAATGTCATCATACCAGCTTTCTGCTATATAAGACCAGAACAGCACCACTATTGTGACTATCAAAACAATCATTCTGCTTTCAAAAGTCTTGCAAGAAAAAAGATCTTCACCACCATTTTAAATTTCAACAGTGCTATTTTACCTTTTTGGTTTCGATGATAATTATAACCTTTGTTTTCATGTGTATGTATGCGTGTGGGTGTATGTGTTATGTGTATGTCCATGATGCCCTATGTTGTAAACACGATATCTCAAGGAGGGAAGCTTGGACAGATCTCATATTTGGTATGTATGTGTACCACATAGAGTAGAAGAACCTTATTGTTTTTTGTGGAGGTCAAAGGTCATTTGGGGTCAACAGGGGTCAATTGTGAGGGGTCATTTGTGAAAACATTGTAAACAAGATATCAAAGGAGGGAAACTTGGACAAATCCCATATTTGGGTATGTAGTGTACCACATTGAGTAGGAGAACCCTATGTTTTTGGTGGGGGTCAAAGGTCATTTGGGGTCAGCAGGGGTGAAATTGTGAAAACCTTGTAAACATGATATCTCAAGAAAAGAAACTTAGACAGATCTCATATTTGGTATGTAGGTGAACCACATAGATTAGAAGAATCTATTCATTTTTGTTGGAGGTCAATGGTCATTTTGGGTCAACAGGAGTCAAATTGTGAAAACCTTGTTAACACAATATCTCAAAAAGAAAAGCTTTTACAGATCTCATATTTGGTATGTAGGTGTACCATATTGAGTCAAAGAACCCTCTTGTTTTTGGTGGAGGTCAAAGGTCATTTGGGGTCAATAGGGGTCAAATTGTGAAAACCTGTAAACACCATATCTCAAGGAGGGAAGCTTGGGTAGATCTCATAGGTAATGTGTAGGCACATCTCATTGAGTAGAAGAACCTTATTGATATTGGTGGAGGTCATTTGGTGTCAACAGAAGTCAAATTGTGAAAGCCTTGTAAACATGATATCTCAAGGACAGATCTCATATGTAATGTGTAGGTGTTGCATCACCGTAGTATGCAGTTGTGCATGTTGAGACATACAAAGCAGTCATCATATATCAGATTCATAAAAATCCTTATAATGAAGTCATCAAAACCACAATGCTTTTGTATGTTCCTTTTTTGGGGGGGTTCATCTACAGAAGCGAATTACTGATTGCTCCTATCATAGTTTACTTTCCTATTTATTACCATTTACAGGAAAGGTTTTATGCTAGACGAAGTCGTCAGTGGCTAGATGCTTTGCTGGTGGACACCATCACAGACTTTAGCAAAAGACCAGACCGAAAGGCACGGGAAGAGAAAAAAAAGTTTGTAGACACTTTTAGGTATTTTCATCCAAAGCAAGAAAGTGCTTTCACATGTTGGTCCACAGTCACAGGTGCTCGACAAACGAACTATGGTACTAGAATAGATTACATTGTTTCTGATGTAAGACTCTGTCAGGAGGAATTTGTGGATTGTGAAATTTTGCAAGACTTTGAAGGTTCTGACCATTGTCCTGTGAGAGCAGTTTTAAAGGGCTCCACAGAGCCATGTGATAAACTTCCAAGTATTTGTACAAAGTTTATGCCAGAGTTTCAAGGGAAGCAGCAAAAGTTGTCAACTTTTTTTGTAAAAGCTCTTGAGAAGGATAAATCTGCTGAAACCTCTCCCACTCGCGCCATTGGATGCACAAGCGCAAGGAACAGCACTCTGCTTGGAAAACGAACTTTTGGTAAATCAGAATATGAACCATCCTCCAAGAAGGCAAAAACTGATTTGAAAAGAAAAAACAAAAAATCTGTGAGCATTACGAGCTTCTTTAAGAGAGTTCAACCAGACAATCAGGTAGCGTTAAAGCAAAATTTGGATGATAAACAACATCAGGTTAGTGCAAGTTACGTTGATGATGTAAACAAGAAGTACTTTCGTGATGAAGTTTCCCAACTTGTTGTAAGTAAGGACACTGGTGACAAAAAGGAAGGTAGTTTAGGAAACATCAGTGAGAGTGCTGACAGTCCCAAGGATGTAAATGTTTCTGGTATTGGTACAACAAGACCTAAAAAGCAAATGGCCTCATCTTGGAAAGACATTTTGAAAGGGCTTCCCCCAGCTCCTCTATGCAAGGGCCACAGAGAACCTTGTTTGCTGCGGACAGTGAAAAAGCCGGGACCAAATTTGGGAAAGAAGTTTTATGTTTGTTGCAAACCAAAGGGACACAGAAGCAATCCTGATGCCAGATGTGGTCATTTCGAATGGGTTGTCTCCACCAAACAGTTAAAGGATGTCAAGAGTGGTGACTGATTATGGTCAAAGGTACATCATCATTACATCCTCAGGTACAATAAATGTAGAGAGAGTATCAGCAACTAGTTCTTGTACCATATAACTTCCATCTGTTATGCTACCTATGTTGTAATTCAGTTTGTGTCTCTGAAAGAAGATTGAGTAGTTCATGTAGGGAAGGGAGGGGCTGACACTTATGTTGTTACTGTAATTATAATGCCATTTTCATCATATGTTGGTATTTTAAAGCTTCTACAGCTTTGTACAAATGTTGCAGATGTAGATGTGTAGTTATAATGCCATTTTCATCATATGTTGGTATTTTAAAACTTCTACAGCTTTGTACAAATGTTGCAGATGTAGATGTGTAGTTCCAAAGTTCTGTTGCCTTTGACTGGTTCTTCTTAAAATGTCTGCATCAGGATGAATTTCATTCTTTCATGCATTGTTGCGTAATTATGTGACTGTGTCCCGACCTATGTTTTAATTTAATCAGTTTGTGTCTCTGAAAGAAGATTAAGTAGTTCATGTAGGGAGGGGAGGAGTTGAAAACTTATGTTGTTATTGTAATTATAATGCCATTTTCATCATATGTTGGTATTTTAAAACTTCTACAGCTTTGTACAAATGTTGCAGATGTAGATGTGTAGTTATAATGCCATTTTCATCATATGTTGGTATTTTAAAACTTCTACAGCTTTGTACAAATGTTGCAGATGTAGATTTGTAGTTCCAAAGTCCTGTTGGCTGTGACTGTTTCTTCATAAAATGTCTGCATTAGGATGAATTTTATTGTTTCATGCATTGTCACATAACTTTAAAGTTCTGCAATAAAATGTGCTTGTTATCAGTGGTGTAATCCACAGGTCACAAACTGGCTCCCTTACATCTTCATAGTGAATATGAATTTTTTTGATGGTTTTTCCCAGAATTAATTAGCATTACCAAATAGGGTTACTGAACAAAAACTCCAACAACAATATCACTGCAGAGACAAAGTGTGATACATTCATACTGTATGTCAAACCAAGCAGGCTATTGGCTCCTCTACTGATTCTGTCCAAAGGCATTGTGTTAAAGTATTCATTGTTGTATTAGAACGTTACATTTATTTTTCAGAAGTATGATTTTTTATGAGGTATGATCAATGCAAGATACTCTAGAGAGTGGTTTATTTGATATCTAGAAATCACATGCGTGTTTTAGAAAACTTTATGATTAATGTCCTTTTGGATCACGTCATGTACAACTTAAATATATTTCACATGTTCATCGTTCCAGTGGACGATGATTCGCTGAACGGACAATCAAAAATTTGTGAATTATATTTTTTTTAATTCCTTTGCCAAGATAGTACATACTGTATACTCTGAGATTCTACTATTGTTTAGTATGGAAGAATGTCACTTTGTGTATATTTTGATCTATACCGTGGAGTGGATGACTTTTCCCTTTCAGCTATCACTACAAAAGCCTCAGGGTGACAAGTCACACAGGAGCGGCCGCCAGAGAGCCGCTATGTAGGCTTATTTTGAGCAGGGTCCACTTCAGGGTCCACTTTGTAGTATGTTACAAATGATTTATGCACATGATTTATGCACCTACAAAGTTCTACAGAGCACCTTGTCATCAGGATAAATTCAACAGAAATTTGCAGAAATATTTCCGATACTTGTGGTGGTATCATTCCTTTTTCAACTCTTATTTCAATTTGTATCACAATATTCAATAAATGTTCCAGATAGGTCTACCTCAATCAAAATGAACTATAGGTGCTTCATTTGCAGTAAGTGTACTTTTGATAACTCCTTTGAAATTTCCATGTTATGTTCATGATTCGCTGGCTGATACAAAGGGGGGGGGGGGGGGGGGAATGAAGGCCATGTCCCCACCCAAAGGTAAACCAAATAAAATGTTTTTACAATTTACGCCTAGGAAAATGTAAGGATTTTTGATAAGAATTTAGGTAATGGATTTTGTAAGAATATTAACTTCCCAAGTTTATACTTTTGTTAAACCAAATTGCATCTGAGGGCATTCAGTTTCTGCACAATTTTTCAAAGGGGAGAGACACCAACCCCCCCCCCCCCCCCATCTTACTATACCACCAGTAACATGGGAAATCAGATTAAATGCAGTGACTACCAACAACTTTTGTGTGATCAAATCATATGGACACGATCAACTTAGGAGAAGAAAACTTGCTAAGGGTTTTCAGAACACTTTACTAGCCATTTCAAGCCATATTGATGGATGGTTCCCATTTAGAGCATTGTCAACTGTTATAGCCTATCACAGCATATCCTTGAAATTCCATTAGCCTGATTGAGATTTTCTAATCCTGTAGTGCCTTGCTCACATAACAGGAAATTTAAAACCATCATTCCACTTAAGGGTCCTAGGTAGAATTTTACTGTTTACGAAAACCAAGGTTTGCTCTTCATAAATGCTTCTAGTTTGGGGTGATTTTGCCATAATTTGTCTCATACCCCCCACTCATGACAAAACGATCATGTTTGGCCCTCTTGTTTTCCCAGTAAGAAAAAATTATTAGATTATTGTTATTTAATAGGCTTAGTTGATGCGATGGGGCCCTTAGATAAGGCATTGTTTTTTATTCTTTAATTTTTTGGGGGGCACGGCTGTAAAATGAAAAAGTCGTGCCAAGGACTTTGGGGCATGTTTCGGTTTAGTTAGTCTTTGCGAATCGCAGCCATACAGCCGTTTGCCTAAAATCCTGGTCGACCCCTTGTATTGATATAAGGGTAAAGGTCAATTGTTTATCCAGAGGTTCATCCAGTTACTGTTTATTATATCAAGTATTGCTTAAATGTGAAATGTATTGAGAAAAGTGAAAGTAGAATGTGAGTTTCACATGGATTTGTCTGAGCTATTAACAAACCTTTAGAGCAGAAAATTGTTACATGTATCAAATGGCAGAAGGGATATTTTCAACTTCACTTTGTCTATATGATCACCTCTTGCCATCTTAAAATTTCGTTTCAGTAATTTCAAATTGTTTGCTGTACCCATGGAAACAAGAAGATATGTACTATTTACAGTAATAGTTGTTATATCTTTCACAGATAAAAAAAAAGCAGTTACATGCAAATTAATCATGTTCTGTAAGAGCAGGTGATTTTGTAATGCTCCGCCTAGAAGTTTTTCATGGCAGGAAAAGAGTTCTCTTGGGAGTCGATACCTTTTTCTTTCACTTCAGAAAGTGCAACTTGTAACTGGACTTTGTACCTGCTACCTGTGGGTAATTCTTGTAATAAGAGTTTTGCAAAACAGTAATGTTTCCTTTTGTATCATGTAGATGTTTTGTTACCTCACTGAGATATCTATCAGTATCACCACAGAGTGGATTGTCCAATCTTGGCTATCTACTTTGACTTTCCCTGAACTTGAAACAACTTCAATGAGATCACAGTTTTGGACAAATGTCAATGTGCATGCATCAATGATGTCTTACGGACAAATCACCCTTTCAGCTAGGGGATTTTCTTGTCTTAGTGACGCAAACATTCAACTGAAAACATTAAAGTGACCTAGACTATTTTACTGACCACAACGTATACTTCGCGCTTAAAATTTGATGAGTAGATGCTGCTGCCCTGCAAGCCAAAAAGTCAGTAATATGCCCATACTATCCCCATTAACACGTGAATCATGTCTACTGTGAGAAGGGGATTGTTACAAATTTTTATGAACGGAACTTATAGAGCTGAGTGTTATGTGTCATCCACGTGAAAAGAAAGTATTCATAACAGATTGATTATGCGTCGCACATTTTACATTGGCAAACCTGGTGTGTATAAGTTGACATATTCAATTTATCTCAGCCAAGTATCCTTGCATCATCCTAGGGGCGGTTGTAAGGGGGGGGGGCTAGGGCCTTGATTTCTTGCAATTTGGTTACCCCCCCAAAGGCAAATGATTTATCTGTCATTCACGTTTTTTTTTTCTTTTGAAAACTAAGATATTGAAACACAAGATCGCAAAATAAACGTGGCCTGGATGCCTTTAGCAGTCCCTGAAAAGTGTCATTCCTGCAATCTGGGGGGGGGGGGACTTTTTGGACAAAAAAGTTCCTGGTACGCTACGCGCCAACCGAGGATGGTGCTTCGCTTCAATGGATGGTACAGCATTAACCTATTGCAATATCGCCAGAGAAGTGCCCCAGTTCTTATACTCAGCATTTATACTCTCCTCTATTAAATGAACATTTAAAAAAGAAACAGTCATATCTCCCTGAGTTTCTTAAATAAGCAGCTTCAATTTACGCAACCTTTCTTGATATGATAAATCCTTCATTGACGGAATATTCCGTGTAGCACTTCTCTACTCATTTTCTGATAAATTAATAATATCAATATTTCAGGTGCGAGTTCCAAATACCAGTAGCATATATGAGGTCCAACTGGAGCGTGAAACAAATATTTCAAAGACGCCTTGCCTAAAAATGTGTAAGGTTTTGTCCCATTATACCGATCGCTTTATTAACTAGAGCTTCACAATAACGTAAAAAAATCTAATTTATGATCCACTAGTAATCCAAAATCCTTCTCTATCAAATGAACCTTTATATTGAAAAATAAAACAGAAACATTCTTATCTCACAAATGATTAATACTTGTCATTTGCATTGTTCAGTCCAATTGCAAAAAAATTTAGAATTTATTAGGATGATTTTAACAAGTAACGCTCTGACTAAAAATATACAAAGCAGATACCTTTTTTTTTGTAAAAAGACCTCATCATTCCTTCAAGATATTCCTCCATAGATCGTATCATCAGAAAATAAATAAGTTGAAGGAAACTTTCGAGGAAAAAAATTGGGCGTTGTTAATTTTAAATGACAAATAATTACCACAGCGCATGATGAAGATTTCCACTAGTACTTACAACAGGATAATATCCGGATAAAAAACGTTTTCACGTGGATCTGCTGTTTTTCTCGGGAAAGGAAATTTTCAGTCCAGCTGCAACAATGATTACTTTGAAAAAACAAAAACAACTGATTTTATGTGGCAAACGCTTATGTAGAACTTTATGGAGAGTCCTCATATGAGTGAAGTCCGTACATGTTAGCCGACATTAAAGAGGTGCCTCTTTTCAATGTATCAGACCCCCTAGTCACGTAGTTATGTAGTTCTTTGTAAATTGATCTCACTGAAATATACACAACGGACGTGCGTCGCTCATGCAAAATGCGAATGAAATGTTTTCAGTTGTATCCAAAGTACAGAAGTTAATTCAAAAAAGAAATTATACTATTCAGGCAAGTATGTCTTTTTTATTTAAAAAGGAGCATCTCATATTATTTCATGTGATACTATTTGCATGTCATACATTGATTGATGAAACGTTTCGAAAGAAACGCGCAATACTCTTTTATAAAGCTTTGTAAAGTATCAGTGTTAAGATTTTCTGTTTGATTACCTATTTGCAAGGAATAAAACGGAATGGCAAAGAAACAACAAAAGAGCTGGAGCTATAAGAAAAACAGAACACGTTTTTGCCAATGGGCATAACAGCTAATATCCCCTGTCATGATAATAAAATTTCAGCTCGATAAACCTAGGCATGCATTTGATGTCCAAATGACCGTGTTGTTGTTTGTGTGGTGTACAATCCTTGCATGAGGTGATAAAAGTGAGCTGAGACTGTGGGATTGGCAACAACATATATCACAATTCATATGTTGTTTTAATGTGGTATGAACTGAAACAGGATTTTTAGCAGCTCTGATTCAGCATGCGAACGACCTTGAATAAAATCACATGACAGTCACTCAGGAAATCATTTAGTTTAAGATGTTTAATGGTATCATCCTGTATAAATTCCTCCCATAATTTACAACAAATACCGTAGTGAAACTGTCAGGGCTGTAACAGTGCAAGTGTTACCATCGTCACATTTTTGATACAAAGTAGTGATAAATTTCATAACTTACGAACGTCTTCCTGTCGACAGTGAATTATTGCACCTAATAGCTAATGATTTGCATTTTACATCACACCGTGCACCGAAAGAACTTTAGAATGGACACCATTGGGCCAAGAGGTCTTAACTGGATCCACAAAAGTCATTAATTATTTGATTACATAACAACTGTATTGCCTATCTTCATAGCTGGCAAAATTTAATTTAGCATCCTGAATGATAGGAATGTTATCGACATCTTTTTTTTTATAAACAGGGAACTGAAACAATCACCCGAATTTCCGGCTTAATCAGTAATTTGGCAATATTCAAAGTGATGAGAATGAAGAAACTCACTCGTGAGAAAATCACAATTAAAATTCACACAGTTTAGCGACGTAACTTAAATTTAATGTTCCGTGACACAAACTTCAGTTCCATATTGTTTACAAAGGCAATTAGATAAAAGAAATGGTACACAGTCCTTTTAGATAAGCAATTGTGAAGGAAATACTAATTTTACACACATTTTGTTGAAATTTAATGACGTGGTAATAACAACACAGTATCTATGAAGTTGCCTCTGAATATGTACGCTAGACGTTTCAAACTGTAAGTTAATTGTAGTGTGCCTTATAGATTTCTAGAGGTAACCATCAGAAATTTTTATGGTATCTGTGGATCTGGCAATATTGCAATCATATGAAGATATTCAAAAACTTAGTTTATGCTATATGTATTTTATATATCATCTACAACGCTGCTTGGCAAGTCGTTTGGGGTAATTAACAAACCAAAATTACCATAAGGTTTTTTTTGTTTCCCGATTCTATATACTTGGCCAGTTGGACATTCATCGAATATACAGCGATGTTATACGGATTTTTTTTAGATTCTGATACTTGTGGGCCATGATTTTCAAATTCGATCTCATTTGCTGTATCACGTAAGGGATATATTATCTCATGCTACGAGAAATGGTGAGGGTCAATTATTTTCTGCTATTGGTAAGTGTGTTCATTGTGTCAATAAATTTGAGCTTTTTTTCGTGCAAAATGTGTCGATCCGGTCAAGATTATTCGTCGGGTTTGAGTTGCAATTTTGAGTCCTCGATTGTTCAAATTTTCACTTTGTGACTGACCGTTCGCAGCGAGCAGTAAACTTCGCATCGTGAATTTAAGTATGACGTGATTCTGACTTGAATGTAATCTACGCAATACCACGGGCAAGTGCATGGGCAAAATTTGAAAACTGTGCACCTTTATGAATCCTACAGAACAATTTCTTTCACTTTTTCATCTTTTATCATGGTTTTATCTAGATACTTTATTTGTCGCCATTTTCAGCCTGTTTTATCTTTTTTGTATAGAGTTTTGTGGCAGTTTCATATATGTCATGGACCGTTTACTCTATTGAATGTACTGACTTAAGTGCATCCTGTAATTGCAATGAGGTAAGTATGTGCCTACCTAAGTTAACGTTCTGCATAAGTCGTAAACTTTAGTTTAAACTACATCGATGTTATAAATTATATTGCTGAGTATATTGCTGAGTATCTCAAAGCATTACTTATCGCTCATTTATCAGGTTTGAGTGTTTCATCAATATACTTTATAAACCTATATGTCCCTTTCAGTGTGACGACTTGGGCCACTGCGTACCTGGTAGTGTCGTTATTGACCCATGGTTGGCCTTTGCTTTGAAGACCCAGAGAGAGATTCAGGTACGACGCTATCGTCACTCAGCTGTGTTCAGCTTGTGACGTTCCTCTGATATCAGTTTACCGCACTAACTTCGCACACCCTTGAAACTAACTGAAATCGTGGTAACCCTGTATGGCCTGCCGGGAACCATATTTTAGTTATCAGAAGTACGTTATTAGAAGTTTCTCTAATTTTGCTGCCCATGTCATCCTAAATTAATGTCATTATTATGTCGAAAATAGTTGACTTACATTTTTCTTTGCCTATGGTTCATAACAAAGGATAGGAAAAACAATATATTGGTAGGGCACCATATAGATCGGAATATAGTATATGCAAGCGACCCTACGATATCCCCAACCCATTCCAAACATTTTCCTTAGTTCCTGGCGCCCCAGCTTTAGTGAGTGAAAACTGTTCTTTTGAAAATGGACCTGCGAAGTGCAAGTAGGTGATCTGGCAAGTAGTTTTGTCAAACATGTCCTTTGTCCTTCTTGAATAATCTTGGTTACGCCACAGTTGCTATAACTTTCCATTTTTCAAAGTAAATTCTGTGCTCCTTAACCGTGGTCACGAACTGAAGCCCATAGGTGGAGAACATTGTCGAACGTGTATAGTCATTTAAAAGCAACTTACTCCTATTATGAAGCTTTGTAGTAGCTCCATCCCACCATACCCAACATTCTTTGTAGTATGCATGGATAGCAATTAATATACTTGTTTCAATTCGTAAAAATAATGTCCCAACGCAGCTTTACTAAGACAGATATTATACAATGCAATCATTATGAAACCGTCTTTACGTCACAAGTTTCCATCAACCTCCAATTTTGCCCTTTCCATATTGACTGTAAGATCGAATTATTTCAAGGTGACTTTAACTCAAAAGTTAATCTCATAAGATGTGTTTATTGTTTCATGATACAGCTGGATGAGCCATTTCCTAATTACCAGATGTTCGATGTAAGTGAAACATGTTTTCTACCAAAGCCCTTACTGAATATTGCTTTTACCTATTTAATTGCCATATCTAGGTTTACATTATTCACCTAAAGTTATCCCCAGCTTCTTCATTAAGTTTTCAAATTTACTTCAGACATTCTGTCTTTTTCGTTTCTTGATTTGTTCAGTCTCACAACGCGTTTAACAACAGAGGAGATGGATTTGGAGGTATGTAGAAAGGCAGCAATGGTGAACATAACAACATACTCTGAATGCGTCATGTGTGTAACGCACTTAGCCAAATTGATGAAATGACTTATCATGCAGCTCTAAAGAAATTATCAACCATAGTTGAGTGTAAAATCATTCGTTGCTCCAGTGCGAAATGAGCTTCAGTTTGGAAGCAAAAACAATCTGACAAAAATAAATTTGAAAACCTTGCATTTGATGAGACTGTGACTGAGAAAATACGCTACTGATTTATTTTATTTAAACTTGTGCGAATGCTTATTTTATTTGCATTGTTTGATTTGCATGTGTAATTATAGGTAGAGACACATGCATCTGGCCTCCGCCTTATGCACGTTCCTGTCTAACCTGGGCAAATCACGAATTTAGTTTGATAGATCAACTTAATATGGGCATCAGGGGACTGGAACTAGATATCTGGTGGTGCCATGATGCGGTAAGTATGTGCTTTAGATACAGATCAATCTTTCGTTCAACCAGATGCATAAATGTGTATATATCGCAGGAACAGAGGGGGGGGGGGGGGGGGGTGGTGGGGATTTGAAGAGTCAACTTTTGCATGGTCAAATAAACCTGACAATGAAAATGGAGCTATGAGACGCCACATTTGCCAGGGATTCCTCTTAGAGTGTGTTTATATGTTCCTTATTTTTCTTTAGATTTTTGTTACATGCATTGGCCTTCTGAGTGTTTTACCCAAAAGTTTAAATATTTATGTATCGCAATGCTAAAGGAACATTTAGTATGCGAACGCATTGTCAACTTATACCCTGAGCTGATAACGTCATCGATTTGTGCCGTCCAAGTCTCTCCGAAACGTTGTAAGAGTCACATGAAATATTACCTACATTGATAGAAAATACTACGAGACTAACAAGAAAGGTGATGAATTTTGCAGATGAGATTAGGTCACATTTGGACCCGTCTGAAACTGCTTTGTTTTGAGAGCAATAGGCTCTTTTCGTCAGCCCTTCTCGATATCGCCAATTGGTTAGCCAAAGACGGCAACGAGGGAGAATTCGTTCGATTGTACATCAACGTAAGTACTTAAGGACACTTTTCATAATGACTAGCTCCATTAAGTTACATATAATTACAATTAGTGCACCAATCTAATCAGGGAAAGTTCTTACGTACAGTGACATGTTCCGTACAAGCGGAAAAATATTAAATTAATGAACACATATTTCGACATCCTGAACTTGTCGACAATTGGAATCTTCTCTTCATTGCGACTTTTCAAATATTGCTCGAATTTTTACTTCATGAATACCCATCTAAACTGAAAGCATTAGCCTACGCAAAATCAGTAAATTTCCAAATTGTATACCAAACTATGAAGTTAAAATATTTTGAACAAATATGAGCACATCAGGAATGTGTCGCTCTTTGAAGTATACGTAATACTTTTCAACTCTTTCTTTTAAAGAAAAAGACACTAAAGAAAATAGGAAAGCATGGTAAAATTCGCTGACATCGCACTTACGTTCTACATATTAACCTTAGAAGATGTTCACATTATCCCAGATTCAATTTTACCCTGTGAGCTCTTGAGTTTTCTTTTGGTATATCATAAACTCTTTTCGTTCACTTTTGTTTCAGAGATGTCATATGATATATTTGCAATTGAAATTCAACTGTTCAGTATTTTTGTGAGTTTTTTATTTACTCACTTTTATCCCAGGAAAATGCTTATCAGGGACATGATGATGAATTTAATGACTCTATTTGGGAGAGTTTTGGTACCAAAGTACTGACACCTCAATATCTAAAGGAAGAGTATGGCGGCATCTGGCCAACTATGCGTCGCCTTCGCGAGGTGAGAAAGTGCTGAACTTGAAAGAGGATCGGAAGCATATGTGTTTAGATATACAAGATACTGGTAATACGTGGGGGAGGGGCAACAAAATCTATACGAGAGAGCCACATATAGAGACGGCTTTCAAACCAGGGAGGTGCAATTGAGAAGGCGATACAACGAACACTTCCTTTGAAGTATCCTACTTTCCGCACAAGATCACCGCTTGTGTTCACCACTCACAGATTCAATGGACTTAAAAGGTATTAGGAACTTAATGTAAAAGGTCAATGTCGTCTGCTCCGTTGTATATTACCGATCGGAAAATTTTGTCCATTGGTGTAGCATTGCCAGTCGGCATTCTTGAAAAACAGTTTTCAACGTCCGACGCGTTCCGACACATATTACAGCACAAAAAAATTGATGTGTCACGTGTTGAACATGGATACACCTGCAAACTTGCGAAAGTTCTGTTGAAATTGATAAAATGCTACATTAAAATATAACCTTACGGCCGTTTTCATCATTTGCATATGACAAATAAACATAAATGTGATATGAGCCAGACTGTTTTTATTCCAAGATAACAAAAGATAACCAGTCGTTTTGATTTTGGGGACAGTGGTTCTGACTTGAGTGTCGACAACGAATTGCCCTTGAAAGATTTGGTCTACGCAATCCTTCTCAAGGATTAAGCAGGTGTGAATGAAGGTTACTTGGATGTCCCCAGAAATAAGATACATCACACAAGAGTAAAACGGTGCTCTAAGCAATTCTCACCTCTTTATGATTTGAAAGTTATCATGCCGGAGAATATCTTATACAATTAGCATAAATTAACCTTCCTGTTGAATCTCCTTCTCATGTGCACTTCCCTACTGCAAGCAATGAGATAACTCAGCTCTTTGAATGAACCTTCATTGCATTAAATTATTATGGAACAAGGAATCAACAGTAGTTTCTGTAAGTCCCGAGTAGATCTTAAATGAATATTCTTGGATTTTCAGAAACTCCTTAATCAATTTGGTCATTTTTTTTTTGTATTATCCGTTCTAATTATTAAATTGTTGAAAGGCTTACGGGCTTACGAGACGGAAAACCAAGATGTATGTAATGGTTAATGCAAATGCACCCCACATTTATTGCATGAGTTTCTTTGCCCAAGCCTTCACAAATGAACATAATTAGAAAATTGACGATGATCGAAGGCCTAAATGACGATCACGCAAGGTGAAGTAGATGTACACATGGTATTCTAATTCTACGTAACTGTTTTATATATGGCCTTCTCATGGCATATCTTGGATTCGTTTCCTCGCTTGTTAATTAAGGCACATGAAGTGTGTCGCTCGGTCGTCATCTCTTTAATGACGTCACGCACATATTTCACTGACTTCGTTATCATATTCTTCCATTTTTCCTGGTTATCGCAGGACGGAAAGAACGTTGCAGTTATGATAAAAAGTTCAGACGATCCAGAGAAAGACCACGGTGGTCTGTACGTGATCAGGTATAGCTGGAGGGACGCTACAATGGGAGAAGTAAGATTTCATCATGTACACAATCATGTTCCATAAGTTGAGACAGAATTAATGTAAGGTTCCGTTAACCGGTCACTGCAATAGATATATATGAAAGTACTATTTAACATACTGACTGGTGTTTAAAGTGATTCCTCAGACATATGTAACTGTCCCATCACTAATATTAATACGTCTGTCTTTGTACAATTTTGTACATCATATAATTATGATATATTTAAAAAGCTTAAAGGGAAATACGGTGTTTGTTTTTTGTTTTTTTTACAGAAAAATTGTATTTTTAAAATCCGTCATTTTGGGACACTTAAATGAAAGATTATGCAGAATAAGGAAGGACCGCAGTATTCCTTTCATGAAATAAGATATAAATTCAATTATTTGATGCTCGAGAATAGTTTGTTCACCAAAAATTTCAAAAATCCAAATAAAGCATCTTCCGTAATTCGTCTTATGCATACTGCTTTGATAAGATATAGCTTTTGCAGATTTTTTTTATGAACCTGAATGATTTAACAGGAATGTGTTTCCATTTTAGAACAAACCGTTACATTTCCTTCTGATTATAGTTCACACCATATCCACTTTGCGGGGGCAAAAGTTCTGACGACAAAACGACTTGGCGTTTCCATGGAGACGTTACGCATTATCCGTAAGTCGTGTGTATATATTTTCTATTTCAGTATTTTTTCAAACAAACTGACATGGAGACGATACGCATTATCCGTAAGTCGTGTGTACATATATATACTAAAAGCAGTTTTTATCCTTATAGAAAGTTGGAGAGTGAGGTAAATACAGATCATGTAAGGATAACTTACAGTTATCATGGAGCTCTTCAATTGACGTTAATTCTCACTTGTTTGATATATTGTTACACATATATAGAATGTCAGTCACTTGGCATATTCGAATATTTCATTCCTTTTGTTACTAAAGTAATCGAGCAATGAGGGAAGTACGGGATGCCAGGGATTTCCCAGTATGTCAGTCACTTACAATATTTTGTATGTGGGTCATTCCATAAATAAGGGGTTCAATGTATGAGATTTGGGGCAAAAATTGGATAAGGGAAGGTAAAAAAGTAATATGCTAACTGAAAGATAATAACAATCTTCAGTAAATACACTGAAACTAAAGCATAATTGCATCTTGAAAATAAAGATATTATGTTTTTTTTACTTTTATGGCATTTTGTGTCACAATGTAAATGGGACACCAAAACCCACTTTTTAGAATTTTATGCCATATATCATACAGTTTATGGGATTCATGCCCATCTAAGCTAATATTTTGTTCCTTCCCATTCACACACTTCAATCAGTTGCAAAAATTACGTGTATTTGGGACATTGCAATTTTTACAGACTTGTGTTAAAGGGGATACCATTTTGGTGTCCCCAGGTAAAATATTTACATTGTGACACCAAGACTCTCCAAAAATTATTATGTTTAAGTTATTCATTCTTTTCCAAATCCAGACACATAATAGGTATTGCAAAGGTTAAGTGTAGCAGCACAATTTCATTCGCTACTTTTTTTTCAGTTGGCGGTAATTCACAACATGTTACAATGTAAACAATAAAAAGGGGACACCAAAATTTTGGTTTACATTTACGCGTGAAACACATGAACTCTGCTCCAATGTACTTGCTCAGCTAAGCATTTTAACAGTCAATCTTAACACAAGAAAATGACAAAATGATCCTACATTATAATAATGCAGAACATTAACACAAGCATAATAAAGCTTTCCATTTACTTCAAAAGAAAACACACAGTGAAGTTTGATTTTTTTAATGTCACGGCTTTGGTGTCCCGTTTACATGTGAACCATGACAGTCTATTGTGACATTAAGTCCGAATGCAAGAAGTAAAAATGTTTTGTTGTATATTGTTTGAAATGTACCAACAGATAGATGTATCTGAAGTAATATTGGTAAGTTAATTGTAAGTCTTCTTACAAAATCTGTTGTACGAAAATGTCACAATGTAAATGGGACACCAAACACCATTGGTACCCTTATTTATGGAATGACCCATATGTACTCTATGTCCCTTTGTTAGTTTCATCCTTGTAATTCGTAGTATTCAATTTGACCCACGCAGAATCTTTCATGATGGTCCGTCAGATGGTATCATGTATGACTTTAGGGAAATGGTAAAGTGCAACGTACAATGGCCGGCCAGTGACATGGTTCATCCACAGATGATGACAACAGCTGTATTTACATGGGCCGAAGGGCAACCTTCTAAAACCCTGCAGAATGATACTTGCGTCGTACTTCAGTAAGCGCAAATTCTTTCACATGCGGAATAATTCATTTTGTTTATCAAGTTTATATTTTCCCTGGAGAGATTATATGTAGGAGTCTGTAAATAAATCAGAAGGATAATATTAAGAATTTTCAACGAATTAATTCTATATCGGTCTTGTAAGGGATATGATTTGTCCAAGCGGAAAACACATGACATGAACTAGATCGTTTACATTTATTTGTAGGGATATTTAGTTTATACTATTTCTTGTGTGTTTCTGTTTCTCGTTTGCTTAGTAGAGACAATCGTTGGTATGTTGAACACAACTGCTCTCAGCAGTTTCTACATGCATGCCAAAATATTGAAAATAAAGACGACTGGACTGTGAGCCAAACAACCGGACCGTATAAGTATATTGGTGACGATTGTCCCAAGGGCTACAAATTTAGCCTACCTAACAACGGATACAGGCAAATGAAGGTACGTAGAATGAATGGTACCCTCTGATTGTTTCTCAATGACATTTTAATATTTGGAGAATTTAGAGAGATTGAAGATCTGGAATCGTTGGTTGTAGTTTTGAGATCAGTTGAATGCATGCAGACAAACTTAGCGGAACGCTGCCGCTAGGCTTTATGAACTCGAAACTAATTGGCGGAATCAAAAGAGAGATTCACTCATGTCCATGCATTTTAAGGGAAAGGATGAAGAGTTCTGAGTTTCCTGTCAGTGGCGACGTGGGTGATTCTTTCCTGGGAATGGCTCAACTTGGCCTCGATTATTATATACATGCTAGCTAGAATTTGCGGGAAGACTATCTGAGCGGGCCACCACGATCAGTTGGCGAAGAGTACCAGAAAATTCTTTGGATAAAATACCCCCTGGATGACCGGAATGGTCAACCCAGTCCCCACAGTCGCTTATTTATTATTGCGGAGCAACTCCCCCACCCCAAGAAAAAAAAGGAGCAAACTTGGAATCCTCCCTGCTCCCGAAACCAGCCACACCGCCACTGATTCTGATCAACCTGTTTTGCACATGACCATCGACATGATCTTATGAACAGTGAACAGAGTGTGGATGAAGGATGCGTTGTTGAATGTGTAGTTGAAAATGCTCTTCATTTCTAGTATGTGTTTGCACTGTTTAATGAATTTTGATATTGCGAATTCGTTTTGATGCTCCTCCATTTCTGTAGAGATATAGCCTTTTGATTATATCAAACACTATCATTCCAATATACTTTGACTGGAAGGTAATGATATCACACAAGAATGAGCATTTTCCAAACGTGATGTTACAGATATGCTTTTTTTAAAGAGAAAAAGAACATCGACATCTTACCTAACAATTTCCTGTCTTAAAACTTTCTTTTAAAGTTGTTCGAAGCATCGAGAGGTGAACCTGTTTGGGTAAATTACAGTCCATGGCTTCCAGGATACATATCGTCAACTAGTAATCAAGCAGAAGTATCGTCCCCATCTACTGCCGGTCGTCCATAGCTCATTTTGTTTTGTCCTCCACTCCGGTATCATCATTCTGAAATTTTATTTAGTTTCAAATATTTAAACACTCTACACTAATAGGTCCACAGCGTTATATTGTACTTAAGTTGAAGGACTACGCACTCATTACTGGATGTTGACGGTCAAAGTAATTCGTTATATATTAGCGTTTGCCACTTGCGTAGCCAGACTTTTTCAATAGGTTGGTCCAAACGTGAGCGATCGAACAGTCGAAGAAGCATAAAGACCGAGAGGCAGCAGGATTCCTGTGATATGAGGAACACATTTCATCCAAGAGGATTTTATAGGGGGAAGGACTACTTGTTTAAGAGAATAGCTGTCTAACTGTTTAAGCAGAGAACCACAAGAAAATGTAAGATAACGTTTGAAATCCTTGCGCGGTTGCAGATAATCTTACTTCGCAGGTCAATTTTCACCATGGCAAATTTATTCAAGAGAATTTTTTGGAGTAACGAAATACATGGAACTCCTTAATTACTCAAGGTATCATTATTATACCATCTAAGTCGATCGCCGTTATTGATTGGCGCACAGTGCACAAGAAAATTTTCAACAAATGGTGCAAAATTGACTTTCTTTGACACCTGCAACCATGGACCTAAAATAAAAGTTAAAAAATATTAGAGGAACTGAGTGGCGTCAGGACTATATAAACCCTCCAGATGGCTGGAAACGGCACTTCCCGAATGTTCCAAGGTGCATATAACCAGCCTTGAAATTGGGAACTCACGCCTGCAATTGCTCAATTAGGCCTAATGAGAAAAAAATCAATGTATGAAGAATGGAAATAGATTTCAGATGGTTTGAGATGAAACAAGAATCATAATGACTTATTCATCATTTTTTTATTTATCCTTGGAACAGTTAGCAAATAGTACGGGGAGGGGGGGGGGTGCTGAACATACCTTTACATCCCACCTTTTCATTGGTTGATAATGACCCATGCTTTAAAAAAATGTAAATTGGGATAGGTGGTTGAAAATTATCTCATGCAAAGAAGCGAAGCAGAATCCGATTGGATTTTTTTTTTTAAGGGGGAGGGGGAGCACCAGGCAAAGCATGAGCTTGCTGCATGTACCCGTGGTGAATCATTTCCCAACTTTCCCAACAAGGAAAAAAATGAAAATGACGTACTTTTACTTTTTAAGTAGTGGAATTGACGTACTTTTAAACGGTAATATGACAGAATATTGGTTCTTATTGGCAATAGCTTTAGTTGGATTGACAGATAACACTTTGTAGAGATTTGTTTTTTAAATTTAACGTTAGGGTTGGAAAAATAGAGGAACATTGTTTCTAGGATCTATGACATCATTACTATCCAAGGTTTTGATTGACTGTTCCGTCGGAGAAGCGTATTGCCAATGCGTCCTGCATGAAATAAATATACCGACGGTTCTGCTGTGGATTCCATCCCTTAGTTGCTTACTCGTATACTACATATAAGCAACAGGTGGATGTATGGCCAATAGAAACCGTGAATCAACGATTTCACACCTTTGTAAACACCTTGTGTTGTTAATCTGTTTCGTCTTAGTTTTCAGTGTCATAAAACGATCACACTCGTGAAGTCCGAAAATTTCCCAGTCAACCCAACCCCCCCCCCCCCCCGCTCAGTTTAGGCCTACCAGTTGTTACCAACTTGTCAACTTATCATCCCAGGCCTCCAAGAGTGTCATAAAATCATAAACGTCATAAATTTGGTTGAAAATGGGCACGTAGCATAAAATTGAGGGTACATCATAAAAATCATAGTATATTTTGATACATATGTATTGCTAATCTCTCCTATCAAAACATTTCTAAGGTAGTGACTCATCGCCCAGACAGTTCCAATTCTTCCAACCGCTTATTTTAGCCCCTCCCACAGAGTAGCCCCTCCCACAGAGTAGCAGGCGGAGTGTCTAAACCTCCTCCTTGTGCAACACATATATAGCTTTGAGATAATCAAAACACTCCCCCCCCCCCCCTTGTGTAAGTTGTGTAATGTAAGCTTCGCTGCATCTTTTGTATTTGCTGACAATCAAATAGAAGAACCAATTGAGAATTTTACCTCTAGCCAAAGATCTAGCTGATAGTGGTGAGTGACTGCCTTAACTTAAATGCCTTGGAATGTCGTGTGTGTACACATGTACTGCACATAGCTCACCGTTGGGCTACAACTTACGCCATCTGTTGTCCTTTGTGTATGTGTATAAGTGCATGCACACTGTCAATGTTACCGCACTAGTACGTAGGCTTAAAGCTGATTTTAGATGAACAAATGTCTCTCTGGTGCTGCATGTGAACTTTAAATAAAATGAGCCCATGATCTACATGTAATTGGTAAATAGTCTAATACCCCTTCTTCGTCCCCAGTTTAACACCGCTTCTCAAAGAAGTATCAGGTACAACCTCATTTGAATCACTGCAGCTGTATACATGGTTCCTGTGAATTATTTACAGGAGGTCAAAACAAGGTTATGCTGATGCAATTATTTAGCATTAAATAAATTAATACACCATAAATTGTCTAGAGGCATCATCATTCATAAGTGCTATTTTAATAGTAGTGCCCATATTTAACAGCAAAATAGTAGTAATGTAGCATGTTATTACAGGAAATTGATGAACATGGGCATTTTAACCTGAACGTGATCTGTCAAAATCATAGTTAACATATTTAGCATATTTACTACTTGCTCCTTACGTTAGGCATGAGGTGAAAGTCACCGGAGGCCAAGTGTTGAGGTGCAATGTGAGCATTTTGTTATCACTCCAACTAGAAAGGGTGAACTTCAAACAAACTAAGTTATAGGTATCCGAGTTGCTGGTTAGTACTGAGCTGCCAGCTAGTATGTTTTTAGCATATTAATAACTTAATACTTTTAATACATTTGTACGTTTTGCATTATGCTGTTTTCCTTTGGGCTCGTGTATATGGTGTTCAGAAGTGGTCGACATCGTGGAAGCGTTGCAGACATACTCATTACTTACCCCGAAGAGCGCAGTCGTCAGGTACAGTGTCTTCCTTCCAGGAGAAGTATAGACTATACGCGTCTAATCACAAATTCAAACAGGATAAACAGATCGTGATTTTTAAAAAGAGATCGTAATTAATCGTTGCGTCAACTGCTAGAAGACTCACTTTCAATGAATACCTTTACCAGAATGATTCAGAACTTCGCAGTAATGTTAATGTATTATACTATACAGTATTTTGTTTACATCATACCAAACAAAACATCATCTCACATCCAAATATGAGAGAAATATTTGTTCTCACTCTTTATACAGAATGCTGCCAGCAAACTTTTGATCTCCTAAAGATTATCTAAACAAGGATTAGATAATAGTTTACTCAGGTGGTGGAAACAACTATAGGAAGTAGTGGATGTTGATCTAATCTTAATTAGGTACCATCCAACTAAGAATTTAATAGTCCAACTATAAGGTGTATACACAGAAAAATGGAATTGCTATTCTTTACTCTACACACTAATGGTATAGCCTATGTACACCGGTTGCCCTTATTCCTAGTCTCGAACATTGAATAACATTGTATGAGGTTAAGTGAATGGAGCCTGATGCTAATGTAAGTCATTATTTAATTGTAAATTGTAAATGTTATATGTCAACTACAAAATGTACTTGTGACAGGTGCGTGAAGTGCAGAAACTGAGCAAGAAATAAACTAGGAATACTATGTGTACAATGTCATTATTCGGTTCGTTTGTGACTGTTCAGACATAACGTCAAACATGAAATTCTTTTCAGGAAGAAAGGAAGATGTCTTTTATTATTAGAAGATGTCTTTAATTACCATTATCAAGATGTCAGGAAGATGTTTTTGTGTGTTATGTGTTTATCAAGTGATTGTGATCAATTGATCTCTTTGCGTTCGCAGGTGTTTAGATTTACAGGCCTACCTTAAAAGGCGGTACATACCAACACGTGCTGGAAAGGTTAATCAAGTGAAAGTAAAAAAAAAAAAACTGTCAGGGCATTATCCCACAGCTAGGGTCTTATCCTTGCGTTATTATCCCAGTTTTGCAGTACTTTTGTACTAGAAAAGTGGGATCATATGTATGTCTTCATACGTATAGTGTCCAATTTTCTCTTTTGCTGCACCAACAACTAATATGTGACTTTGTCATGACCTTATTCGGCTACAAACCCTGAACAAAGTAATAGCAGTTACCCCCTTTATATATAACATTGTTACAACACACTTTGCCAGCTTCTAAGCCAGGGACTCATGCTAGGGATCCACATCTGTACCAGTTACAGTGACGTGATTTTGCACCGTTGATCAGTCAGTTAATACCATTCCATTCTGAATAAAACTAGAAGCTGCCTCTTTTCAGAATATTTCTTTTACAAATTATCAGGGTTGCAGTGAGTTCTTTCTAGTCTAATATAAATAAAGATAAATTTAAGATAGGTACTGTTATTGATGAGATGGTGTTTGTAGTATTACCAGAACCAGATTAGGGTGGTGGGTCCCTCTACCTCTCCACGATAGGGGGCACAAAAAAACTGTGCATCTAAAGTTTTCAACAAACCTCTGAAAAGCGACGGTCGCCGTTATCGGTTGAATGTTAACGTCAAGGAAATTTTAGTTGCTTGTTAAAAAATAACGTAAGACAAACGTGATCGTAGTACAAACAGAATTAAAGAAATCAGTGTACTCATGGAGAACTTCTCCTCCCTGAGTCCAGACTTCCACAATCCCTATATCTATGTATCTTAGCCAATGGTTGACTCACAATGTCCCCCAGTTTTAAGAATCAAATTATGTTTATTGAATTTTAATAGCTTCTTTCATTTGCAGTTGACATGGCCATCCGACGAATATTTACAACTGATTTTGTTAAAAGAAAAAGACAGTTGTTATCTATTTAAGGTAAACTTCAGCTGCTTATGAACGGGCCTCAAGTCAAGAATTTGTTCGAACGTCACGGAGTTTCAATGCCGTATAATGGCACTGAATAGTGAATGGAGAAAAATAGTACAAATTCACACCTTATTTGAAAGTTCTCTTACCAGAATAATTAAACATGGTAATGACTACGGCGCAGAAACCCGAAAATTTTACGAAATCCCCCCCCCCCACCCACCCACCCACACACACACCCACACGCACACACACACACACACACACCTTCCTTATAGCTTAAACTGTAACTCCAGAAGTAATTTTCTGTAAAACCTTGTTGAAATTTTTACCACCGATGCAAGTTATACTTGGCGGTATGGATTAGCCATTCATTGCACTTTCAAATTATTATGACTGAAGTTGAGCTTTAGAAGAGCTAATTAACTTTTGTTTTCCTACTTTGGTTTGTTTCGTTAATCATGTTCTAGTGTAAATTTTCAAGTCAATTCAGTGGACTTTATTGCAGGCAAATGCTAACACATGAAGGTAAGTTTCAAGATATTTTATGTCACAACTTTACACATTCAATTAAATCCCAATGCAAAGGTTTTGTATAGTTACTTGATGACGTCGCTTAAGCCCTACTTCTCCCAAAGTTTTTTCTTTCATTTTTTGTCGGTTGTAATTGGTTTTTGTTTCAAGAATAGTTTATCATTATGAAATAAAACTGATTCTATATTTCAAGTACCAGGCATTTGATACCGAAGGTCTCAGTAAAAACAGAAGCCTCGGAGAAGGAAGTCTCCGAGGTTGCTGTTTCTATTGAGATCGAATTCATCTAGTTTTCTAAAGCAACTTTTGTTACTGATGGAAAGTCAAATTGTAATAAATATTCAAAAGGTCCCTTTTATTTGTATTTTTCCCTTTTATTTTTCCATTACTACTAGATTTTAAGCCGCTTATGGGGTGGGGAGGGAAGGGGGTTATTACCTCTCAATAATAGGTGACTATTGTCCTTGCTTCAAAGAGCAATGATTCTAAAAGGAAGACAGTAAGGTCTTACTGCCCCAACCCCCCCAGTGTTAATGGAAGCTGGGGAACAATGGTAGCACATACCAACAGTGAACTTTTTCAGCAAACAATAACTGGAATCAGCGGATGGAATTACAAATACTCTCCTTTTTGCATTACATCCGTTTGGTATGTCAAGTAGCACTGTAAAGTGAATGGAGTAAAAGAGTAGATTTTTACCCAATGTTTAAACTTTCTCTTAGTACAATATTTAAATCGTTATGGTACAGAAATCTGGCAATAGTTAAGAAATGCCTAACTGTGTGCTTTCTTATGACATTAGTGTGTTGTGCAGGTATGAGGGCAGCATTCCCACAATCTCAACCTAGCTTATCTTTAATTCCAGAAATAATTTTCTGTAAAAACTAGTTAAATTTTTTTACCACTGATGGGAATCACTCTTCACAATATCGCCATTCATCGCACTTTAGATTATCCTGACTGTGCATACTCGAGTTCAGCTATAGAAAGGTTCATATTTTCGTTTTTAGCACATCTCAAGGATCACAACAATGCCAATGACGGCATGCTTTACGTAGGTCTGGACCGAAGCTCAAAAGGGGCCCTTGGACCACAACGATTTTTTTTTTTAGTTGAAAAGGTACACGGATTATTCTTTATGCATTTGGCTATAAAACAAAGACCTCCGACCTAAGATCTACGATATACAAAACTAAAGGTCTTACTTTTATAGCTTGTGGGGTCTTATTTTTATAGCTAGTAGGATCTAAGTTTTATAGGTCCTAGTTTCATAGTTAGTAGGGTCTTAGTTTAATAGGTCTTTGTTTTATAGTTAGTAGGGTCTTAGTTTTAAAGATCTTAGTTTTATAGGGTCTTAGTTTTGTAGGTCTTAGTTTTATAGATCTTAGTTTTACAGTACGGTCTTAGTTTTATAGGTCTTAATTTTATAGTTAGTAGAGTCTTAATTTTATAGATCTTAGTTTTATAGCTATAAGGGTCTTAGTTTTATAGCAAGTAGGGTCTTAGATTTGTACGGTAGGCCTTACTTTTATAGTTTGTAGGATCATAGTTTTAGAAGTCTTAGTTTTATAGCTAGTAGGGTCAAGTTGTATTATAGGTCTTAATTTGTAGGGTCCTACTTGTGTAGATCATAATTGTCTTAGTTTTATAGGCCTTGGTTTTATAGTTAGTGGGGTCTTAGATTTATAAATCTTAGTAGTTTCTTAGTTTGATAGGCCCTAGTTTTAAGGCTAGTAGGGTCTTGGTTTTATAGGACTTTTATATTTAGTGAGGTCGTAGTTTTATGGGTCTTAGCTTTATAGGTCTTAGTTTGATTGCCAATAGGATCTTAGTCTTGTAGTTTGTAGGGTCTTAGTTTCATAGGTCTGAGATCTTAGGTCTTTGTTTTATAGACACCCGTATCTGGAATAGTACATCTTAGAGATCGCAAAATTACCAATGACAGCAACGGCAGCACGATCGCAGTACAGTTACATGGATTACTGCATCTAATTAGATCCCTCTGCTCAACCCACAACTGCAGCGATTCTCAGTGACTCACTCGAAATCTTAATTCTGTATTCTGTAACTTACGTAACTCTATATGACTGCATATTGTATGCATAGCAATTAATTCATACAATACGAGTAGTTTGTTTGCTTGCTTTCAGAGGTTTATACAGGGATGGACTGAACATTGATCAGGTATACACCGTTGCTATACTAATTTGCAATCACCAGTTAAACGTACAGCCCATGCGTCTGAAGTGGTTACATGTCATGTAAGGGATATACAATTTGAATACCAGTAACTATGGCGGTGTCTTCATGTATCCTGTTACTGGTAAGTGTGTGCATGTATCAATAACTGTGAGCATGTTAATAATTCTCCTTTCATGCAGTTAAGATTATTCTTCAATGTTCACATGGATTTTGGAGTGTGATCAACCCTCGATTAACCGTTCGTTAAAACAATACTAAGCCTGACGATCTACTTAATCGTATTTTTACTTCTGGCGAATTTCTTTCTAGAGTGTACGCAGTACCACAAAGTTCAAAGCTGGCACAATGGATTCATTTATTGAAAAAGGAACTTTTTGGAAAATATGCCCAGTATGGACTGTTTCAGTTCACGATGAATTGATGAGGTCTGGGGGAAAGGTTACCTGAACTACGTTTTATTTATGACACATTTATAATGTTTCACTTCATGGATCATGGTTTAATTAACTTAATTAACTTATTCACCCCCACCTCTTTGCATTAATCATTTTTTTTTCTCTTTTTATGTAGAGTGTAATGATCTGGTCAGATTTTTCGTGGACAGTTAATTCTATTGAATGTACTCACCTTAGTGCAGACTCGGCTTGCGACGACGTAAGTACATAACTTAAGGCTCGTGGGACATAATTTCAGAAATTTTTGGAGTATTGGGTGCATTAATCACTGAAACTATTAAATCATAATCCATCAAAGATTGATAATTTTACAGGCAAATTAGTGTCTTACAGCTGCACAAGAATAAACATTGGCTAAATCTGTGACGTTAAGAGATCGGCATCTATGATATGTCTTATGTTAATCCTTCGTTTGTTTAACCTTCATTTCAAGGACATTTGAGAATTTTACATACCCTAAGGGTTCTATTTTGGAAGTATATATTTTCTTCAAAAATATCGATATCAGTTACCAATGTCAGTGTGAAACTCAGTAATTAGGAGGCAAATATGTATAGTCTTGACAAAAAAAAAATACCTGATACTGTGCAACACTTCACGTCATATGTTTTGCATTTTTATCAAACTTTGAAAAGTCATATCTCAAAAACGGTAATATAAACAAAATTCCAAACGGATTTTACACAGGATTTTAGTCTGCAACTTTACAATGACGTAACTCTTTTGTAGGTGCATGCCACAGAACCTCTAATGTCTTACAATTTTAATGCATTTGAGGTTTAACTGCATCACCGTTTGTAGTATTTTTATCAAGGAGCTGAGCACCACAAAACATTAGGTCTATTATTATTACTATTCATCTATCAAGTTGTATGATACATGTTATATCATGTATTCTTTTATTCATTTCAAGTGTTTGTGTGTTGGTGTTTCTCACATATTACAAATCTTTGTATTTTCGAACTTTATTCGACTCAGTGTAACGATTGGGGCCACTGCGTACCTGGTAGTGTCCCTATTGACCCCTGGTTGGACTTTGCGTTGAAGACCCAGAGAGAAATCCAGGTGCGCTTTTATAATCACCAATATTTTGGTTCAATTTTTGATATTTCTCTGAATGACTTAACCGCCTTCAAATAGCCTTGAAACTTACTTGGAATCGCTACAGTCCTCCATCGACTGACGACCCCTATTTTCCTAAAGTTTTCCGTCTTTTTTTTCAATTCTTAAGTTATATTGATTGCATCTCTCTTACTTCTGATTGTCCACCGTCTCACAGGTGAAAGAAGTCAAGTTATTGTTCTCAGATTCCTTTCCATTAGCCCGAAAGTAATGAATTATGTTAAAGGACGTCACGAATGTTGAGCGAAACAGATAACTCCACGTAACTTATATCTGGCTCAGTGTATGGCTCGAAAATATAAACGAAGTAACAAATAAGTACACATACTAAAACAAGTAGATGCCTGTGAAGAAAAATTTGTTCATAAAAGGACAAGATTTTGCTAAGAGGAAGAACAAATTCTTTGACTTCTCCAGAAATTCCAATGGGCAGTGAATATGTGCGAAGTGAGAAATTTTGCAAATCCATGCACAGTACACACAGTCGTTTCAAACTTTCATTACAAGACTCATTTCAAATAAAATACTTATCAATTTGTTACGCACTACTTTTGTTACCATTTATTTGTCAAATATGTTAAAGCTCCGGTTTTAAAATCCAGGTAAGTTACTGCTGTCATCAACATCCTCAGAAGCCGCACTGTTAGCAAAATTTTAAAAGTCCGAACAGATTAGTAAACTACCATAAGGTATGCAGCTTAACTGAAACGTACACGATACGATCTAATCATATATTCTGACGTCACATGTGTCATTCTTAGCCCATGTTTTCCCTTTAATGTATACTACAAAGATGCATCAGTTTACTGACCTTAATTTGAACCAGATATGCCTTTGTGTAATTTCCTTATCTCTAGTATGTATTTTTGTCATAAAATTCCTGGTATGCTACGCCCCAACCGATATTGGTTCTTCACTTATATTGTATATATAACTCTATTATAGGGTCTCTAATTGCATGAAAGGACTGCTCACTATAATTTGCCACGGCCGCTTCAAGCGCCTAGTCACCCTCAAACATGAAATTTTATTAAAGGCTATTCATTTTATGTGCTGAGCACCACTTAAAACAAAAATCCACCTACACTCCTGAAAGGAGTTATCTGCAACAATAACCGAAAGGCTTAGGCCTACCAACATTACTACTACACTATAACAATTAAAAAGACACAGTTATTGTCATTTTTATATCTTGATACTGGTTTTGCTGCTACATCTTCTGAGTTTTGCTGCAGGGCCCCTACTACTTTCAACAGTACCGTTGCACAGTCTACTTCTTTCACTATAGTGCTGCTACTAGAATTGTTTATTCTACTATACTTTCTACGGCATCTACTACAATTACTGCTACTTCTGCCCTTGTTCTACAGAGGTTTTTACTGTTGTTACTACTTCTTTGTGGGGCAAACTCCCAAACAAAACTCGTAACACATAGACATTTCATAACTATTGTTTCCACCAAACTTACATGAAGTATACGTACTTATGTTGGCTATGCATACGCCCATGTGATCACTCGGTAACTTTTGACCTGGTATACCTGTCTTTTGCTACAGTTGGATGAGCCATTTGCCAATTACCAGATGTTCGATGTAAGTAAAACAGTTTTTCCTCTCCAAAAAGGAACTTGTTGAATTTTCCTTCACCTATTCAATTGTCACATTGGGTCTTACATCAACCTATGTCCAAATTTTGATATATATATATATATATATATATATATATTTATATAACATTATCATTTAAGCGTACGTGAATTTCGGTAAGACATATATTTTCGTTCTCTTACTATTAACAGTCTCACAACGCTTTCAACAACAGAGGAGATGGATTTGGAGGTACGTTGAAACTTGACTTATTAAACGAAAAGGAATACTTAGAATGCATCCTGTGTGTAATGAGCTAATTCGATAACGCAAATGAACACCCTAGCATACAGGAATAGGTATTGCATGATCGAGTGCAGAATCATTGGTTTCATGATGAAATGAAGTTCAGCATTAAAGACGAACCTGAACAGAAATCAACATGAAAACCTTGCCTGAGAACAAAAACAGATTAATGAAAACTATTTTATGAAGGCGTGTGAATGTAGGGGGAAAAGTAGGCACTCAAACCTTCTTCATTTAGTAATTTGTTCACAGTGGTAAGATATAATCAAATCAAATTTAATGTATGATTGCGGATTGCGTTTGAATTCATTTCATTTGCAAAACACATTTTGTAAAGTGTTCTGTTTCGCGATTATATAACTTGAATTTAATTATAGGTAACGACACATGCATCTGGCCCCCGCCATATGTACGCCCCTGTCAAACCTGGGCAAATCACGAATTTAGTTTGATAGATCAACTTAACATGGGCATCAGGGGATTGGAACTGGATACCTGGTGGTGCCATGATGCGGTAAGTAGTTGACCAAATGGACATACATATTTTCGCTTTAATCGTTTATCCGTCAGCATATATGTATATGTGTATGGAGTGTATATGTATGTAGACGGCGAAGAGGGGGGACTTTCGGAAAACTCTGAAGAGTTGACGTTCCCATCGTCACAAGTGTCCTAGTCGGTGCTTGGCTTCAACTTTTACATGACCATAAAGCAGAGCTATCAAAGTCCGCCATGTTTGTATCTGCTGGCCATAGAGTTTGTATTTTGGTTTCTTTCTGTTTTTTTTTTAAGAAAATTAATTCACAGATTTTGTTAGAGCTTGTTTGTGAGTTGGATTTTGCATTGAACTTGCTAAAAATTAAGTCAGTAGTCAAAAGTTTATTTCATGTTCTTTATGTTCATCAGCAGTTGGCACACGAACCTCTACGCAGTCCATATATTCCGTGATAATACCTTTTGGTTATGTGCTGTCCTAATCTTTCACATACATAGCAGTACTCCACTACGCATCCCATGTAATGTTTCTCACATTGACATATGAGATTGAGCGAAAACGTGATGAATTTTGCAGATGAGGCTAGGTCACATTGGTACAGATCTAAAGCTGCTTTGCTTTGAGAGGAATAAACTCTGGTCATCTGCCCTGCATGATATCGCCAATTGGTTAGCCAAAGATGGCAACGAAGGAGAATTTGTTCGATTGTTCATCGACGTAAGTATTTAGGTCACTTTTCCTTATTGAATAACTACCCAATAACAAACAAATACAATAACTGGTGCAGCAATGTGTGTGTTCCAAACGGTAAACGTGAGCGTATTGATGACGTAGTGATACTTGAGACGGTCATTGCACATTATAATACTGATGCACTTGAGGAAATCTTACATAGTTACATATTTTGACTTCCTTACCTTGTTAAAGTTAGGTCTGTGTAGTGTAATTTCCCTGACTCTTTTCAAGTACTTCGTGGCTTAAGCTATTGTAGCACACTGACTGCTATGCCCTATATAAGAAACGGATCGTGATTCTTAGATCTGTCAATGCCTGATAGACTGAACTATGTTCAACGTTTGGTGTATGCCCTGTGCATATCAACTCCGTTGCATGTCCGGCAACATGTGACTCCCAGTCTGGTGAAAGGTTTGTGCATGGTCAAAGTTTGAAACGGATTGTAACAATGACCACCGGTTTGTTTCGCCCTTGTTCTTTTTCACCGGTATTTGTCCCGTATTTATTCGTTACTCATCTGTTTGCGTACGCCAAGGTTTCCATCGTTGGGACATTTTGCAGTTTCTGGTGGGACATGAGTTGTCGTCACAAGTCCCAGAGAAAAAATAAGGGCTTACATATGCCTAAATTAAGGTTATAAAGGTCACTAAACTGCACCATGGTACGTATAGTTTTCTCCCAATTTATCAAACAATCGGGGGGGGGGAGGGGGAGATAAACCCCATTTCCGAACTCTCCCTGTTCGACAGTCCCGAGTCAGTGTCGCTCAGACGCTTATTTTATAATATTGGCACCTGACACATTTATAAATGCCACTTTGGGACGACAGCAAAATAATTGTGAAAAACCCTGATGTACGCTATGCCTTCGGTGGTGTCCGATGCATGGATATGTTTTAAGAGATTGACAACAATAAGTCATGTCACGTGTCAGGTGAAGTACATATCCGTTGCAAATACTTTTCTGCAGGCACACACTCTGATTTCTTGAACGAACTGCTCATTTTGTGACCAGATAGACCAAAAAGCTGTGGTGTACGTTAGGTCGATCCGATAATGTGTGGCAGGGCCTTTACTCACTGAATGTCTTAATTAGTCCGCCCAATTTATGGCTTAAAGGGTAGCACGCAATGGCGTTAAAGACTTTGACTCAGGGTGACAATATGTTTGGATTCAATTACTGTTAGTAGTATTTCGGATACTTTGTGAGTCATACAAATCATTTTTATCAGTATACTACCAAGAGAATGACCACGGACATAAAAGTAACTTAAATAGCAATTACTGTCCGTAATGGCCATGGGCATATATATTAGACGTGGTGTACGTCTGCAGGTCGTACTCCCTGAGATTCAATTTACAGTGAGAACTTCTACCGTTCCCCTTTAATATATCATGAATTAACTCACTTTCGTCCTATTTGTTTCAGAGATGTCAGATGATCTGCTCGTAATTAAATTCTACTGATCAATATTTTGCGAGTTTTCTTTTGAATCATTTTGTTCAAGGAAAGTCCTTACCAGGGACACGATGATGAGTTCAATGACCCTATTTGGGAAAGTTTTGGCAGCAAACTACTAACTCCTCAATATCTCGAGGATGAGTATGGTGGCGTCTGGCCAACTATGCGTCGCCTACGCGAGGTGAGAAAGCGTTGTTCATGTGTACATGTGTTGACCGTTTTCAAGGAGAATGTAGCATTATGCTGGTGGCGGGTAAAGAGTAGTTACTTGTGGCATGGCTACTATAAATGCACAAGAAAAATATCATGTATAGAGACAGCTACGAAATCAAACCATTAATTGTCAGCACTATGAATGAATTAAAATTTGTTTAATTATGAAGGAGGAATTAAGGAACCAAGTGGCCAAATGTTAAAGGCTGAGAAAATCCGAATTTCGTTATCCGAATGTTTGATAGACAATAAACGTTGGTTATGCCTCATAAGAGGAAACTATGTATATGAAGTGTTCCTTTTAGACATTAAATTTTATGATTTCGCTATGTCAGCACTTATCAAAAAAGTAAGCTTTTGGAATTTCAAATTTCAATAAAGGCTGTTATGAAATGCCTTTCGTTTGCCCCCTCAAATGCAGACTAACATAATTAGAATGGAGGGAAGACGACGGAAGAGGGGGAGAGTAAGTGAGTTGCAGTAGGTGCTAAAATAACTGCGATTTAATGCCTATTGCACCTCACTGTTACTTTTGGTCATATCTGGAACCAGACTTCTATTAGTTGTTCACATACGTTTGTGAAGGTCATAGTTCATGGCTCACTCCTTCATTGTTCCTTTCGTATTGTGTTTTTTTTTTTCGACCACCACAGGACGGAAAAAACGTAGCAGTGATGATAAAAAGTTCAGCTGATCCAGAGAAAGACCACGGCGGCTTGTACGTGGTCAGATATAGTTGGCGAGACGCCGGAATGGGAACGGTAAGATTTTCGTCACGTATAGAATCATTCTGAATAAGCTTGAGAAAGGTTTACATGTAAACTTCACTTATCATTTTGTGACTGGGATAGTACATAGTGCCTCAGGCACATATACCTGTGTCATTGTTAATATCAATATTTATGTCAATAGCAGACTGTTAATTTGTACATCATGTTTGGAATACGACTATGGTATATTTACAATATGCTTAAGAAAAACCCATTACATTTCTTTCCTGCTATAGTTCACACCATATCCACTTTGCGGTGGTAAAAGTCCTGATGACACAAGAACATGGCGTTTCCATGGAGACGCTACTCATTATCCGTAAGTCGTGTGCACAAATTTTGTATTTCCTTTAATTCAGAAGTGTTTGTTGTACACTTTTCAAAGTCATTTTCACCTGGAATGTGGACCTTAGATACAACCTTTTCATATGAATGGTCATTCAGTCCTCCAATAGACCCCTTGCATTGAAGTCTCGGCTCAACAAACAAGGGCGCCCTCCTTGAGGCAACCCACCAACCAACAGTAAACATATATTTCTACTGTAGACGCGTATAGATCGAATGACAGAGCCGCCGCACACGTAGATGTGCACGTGTCAAATTATGGGGGTTATCCTCAAGGAAGTAGCATCATTGTAGCACTGTGACGTGTACTTAAGGGGGCTATTGGCTTTTTCACTCCTTTGGTTTTCACTCCTACATGTGCGCTACATCTCTTTCATAGAAATGTTATACTACTTGTTATACTACCCATTCATTTACTTCATTCTCACAGTTGGTTTTGTTTTATCATCATCTTGACGCAGAATCGTTTATGATGGTCCATCGGATGGTATCATGTACGACTTCAAAGAAATGGTAAAGTGCAACATACAATGGCCGGCCAGTGACATGGTTCATCCACAGATGATGGAAACAGCTGTTTTTACATGGGCCGAAGGGGAGCCTTCTCAAACACTACAGTCAGAAACTTGTGTTGCACTTCAGTAAGCAGGACTTTTTTACTTAAGGAAATTTCATTTTTGCTCCTTTAATTTGTTAGGCGGAGGATAATAAATTTTACAAACGGACATAAATTATAGTAGTTACAAAATAGGTTCAAATTTTGCCCTTATCGTTACCTGCCTGACATACGCAAACCTAATGCATTTAGTGTCCGTAACATTCATTCACAAGGAAATTTGTTTCATACTTTCAGTTTGTGTGTTTTTACTTTTGTTTCTTTAGTGGTGATAATCGTTGGTATGTTGAACGTAACTGTTATTTACAGTTTCTACATGCATGCCAAAGTATTGAAAACAAAGACGAATGGACCGTGAGCCGAAAAACCGGACCATACAGGTATATAAGTGACGAGTGTCCCAAGGGCCATAAATTTAGTCTACCTAACAACGGATACAGGCAAATGAAGGTACTTACATTCAATTATCAGCGATTTTTCATTCTCAATGGTTCTATAGTGGATTTATAAACTATTGCGACACCCTACAGTTGAACGGATTTAGAAAAAAATATGGTTTAGAATCATTAACCTCAATAGATCAGTTTAAGATCAGACAACAAATGGCAGAAATTGTGCTGTGGCTGGTGGGACTGCAAGAGAGATTCACCGAGAAGCCGAAATACTTTTTTCAAGGAAATAAGCTTTGAAATAGATATGCATAAATATACAAAGGATATGTGGTTCAACATCTTACCTTATCATCTCTTCCTTCAAATATTTCCTTTGAAGCTGTTCGAAGCATCGAAAGGTCAACCTGTGTGGATAAATTACAGTCCCTGGCTTCCAGGATACGTGGAATCAACTGATCAACCAGAAGTCTCGTCGCCATCTTCTGCTGGTATCCTCCATACCTTCGATTTTCTCACAGCTCTCGTAGTTTCCTTTGTCTTCTATTTCGTGTCATCTCTCTGAATTCATATCTAGTTTCAAATATTTCAGACACTATAGAATTACACTTCCAATGTTATGCTGTACATAATTTGAAGAAATATACATACAGATTGATGGATTGGGCTAGTGAAAAGGAATTTGTCAACCTAAGACCATTCTTATCATTTTATTTATTTTTTTGTTGAGGTTAATGTATGACGTCGTTACCTACTAACTTTATTCACATAATATTTACTGAAAGAGGGAAAAAGCGAATCGGGGATAGGAAGGGGGGGGGGAGGGGGATTAGAATAGAACTCAGTGGGTGGTTTCAACGAAATCGTATTAGTGTCGTAGCACTCACTTCGTGTAATGTGCACAATACATCCAATACTTCTTAACTATTCACTTTCTTCAGCATTCTCTCACGGTGATGCTACACTGTAAAATGCAAAGATACGACTAGCAACGTTAAATAACACAGGCCGTTATGGTTCTGTTTAATCAATATGATTTCGATCTACTTCTCAGATTACAATACAAATTTCCAAACATTGCTCGCAAAGGTACATATTCATCTCGACTGTAATAGGTACACCTACCAATTGCATAAACTGGAGATATTTTGTTTCTCAAAAGAATCTTCACCCGATCTTCCAATCGTTAGCATAGGTAAATACAAATTCTCCACTCGATGTGTGTCGTTTCATCACTGAGTTTTTCGTTCTTGTCACACGTATAGAAATTAAACTATACCCTAACGGAAATAGCCCCTGGACTTGATACCTATCTTATACTGGGTTTTCATTTTGTGTTTCTTTAGTATTAATACGTGTTTAGTGTATGACAGTAGTAACAAAGCAACGACGACGGAAACAATAATTTCTCATAAAGGAAAATAGGGGGTTTCAAATAAAACACCATGACATACAAAAATAGCTTTAATCATTGTTAAACCATTCAGGTTCAATAAAAATTATATGCATCAGCTTCATCTGCTTACAAACATATACGCATTAGATGAGATAAATGCGTCATTTTTGTTTTTGAAAGTTTGTGTGAGAAAAATTATTCATGAATTTTAATTTGAAAGTTGAGGATCAGGAAATCTCATATGGTCCCATCAAGGACCCTGTACCATGTTGATCGTGAGTGAACACCTGCGAGATTCGCCTACTCATTTCGATAAGTGTCCAGAGGATAACGAGGCAGGGGTAAAACCAGACAATCGCCAATGCAAACCAATACAAACCCAAGCCTGCTCAACAGACCCCCATCTAACGTCCCCATGCACCCAACGGACGAGAGTGTGTCCCCCAGTCTTTGGTCACTTTCCAAAAGGCTGATTGGTTGTGGTGGAGAACTTGCCCAGTTCGGTTGCTCGTCAGCTGTACGAAGCAACCTGAAGCGGACAAGACCTAAATAGGACAACAGGAACCCAAATAAACCTCTCATCACCTCTGCGTAAACAGCTTTACTGAACAAGCCAAATTGGAATACACGGAAATTTTCCAAGGGGTTCCGCTATACAATTTGATCCGGGGACCCAAAGATTGCAAGATGGACACTCTCACTACCAAGCTAACTCTCCACCTCAAGCAACACATAACGGAACGTCTCTCTGTAAAAAAAAGTCTTATTTTGATACTAATCTCACTGTGCTTAATTTATGAGATTAATTTTTCATTCTGTATGTTGGTTGGTTTTAAGAATATGATGTAATTGTTTCTGTACAAAAAGCCTTATTTTCTTTCAAAGAGAGTTTGTATATGAAATACCTTCTATCAAATCATGTTTTCAGGGATAGGTTGTGCTAAATCAGTTACATACTTAAGTTGAAACTGTCTGTCGGGTGACAATATCCGTTTCTTTTTCTTTCGCTAAGTCCAAAATAAGAGAAATAAGAATAAATAATGATGCGGTAACAGTCCCAAAGTAGAGAGTATGCGAAAACATTCTAAAATGTAGCACCGAAACTTTTAACTTTGTTATCCCTTCTTCCAATAGTTTTACAACTTAAGTATGCTAATTCTTATCACAATATTGGTCCACCAGTAACGCAAAGTATATGAGAATTCCTGTTTAAGCTTGCCCGAATTAAGTTCATTGATTTTTATTTTATCCTACAGTGCACGTTACAGATATCTGTAACAGAAGAAAAAGTGTCGTCTATAAAAGTTCTGTTCTTAGGCAATATAAGAAACGCCGAGTAAAACTTGCATGTGCGACAAAATTGTATCTTCTGTTGACATTGCTAATAAACGGCTACAAGATTGATATTCCACGGTATCAATGCTAAGGTTAATGCGAAACTACACAATACCGTGTTTAATTCTATACTGTACTGAAGTTTGTTGCACATGACATTATTTAAATGCATGAACTCATCATTACTTCAGATTAGAATATGCGAGCAAACTGATTGTGTATATCGTTTGTACAGATCACTGCAAGCACACCTTATGTTTTGATCTCTTAAAGATTTATCTAAACAATGATCAATGAAGTGTTTGTTTAGATTGTAGATACAACAAAGGTAGCAAATATTGGACATTGATCTGATTTCAGCTACTTACTGACAATGCAATTAGGAATTCAAAAGTCCAACTTATAAGGTGTCATAAAAATAGCACTGTTATTGTTTTACTCTGCACACTGAAGACACGCACACCAGTTGCCCTTCTTGTAAGTTTTATGATTGAGGCGCTTGAAAACATATTCCGTGATCAAAATGAAGAACCACTCTCTGTTGATACTGGTAAGTCATTAATTATTGTTAGAGTTATATCTTAACTATAAAATGCAGTGAAAGATGTGTGAAGTGTAGATGCAGATCAAGAAATACACAAGTAATTTTTTTCATATGTAACAAACCAGTGCTCGATTCGTTTGTGACTGGTTTGATGTCCAGGCCATAGAAATGAACAAAAGTAAGAATGATGTCTTGTTGTGTCTAGTCCGTGTTTATCACGTGAAACCAAGACAATTGTTACGACATGGCTTCCGTTGTGCACCAAGGGTACATATTCTTCATACTTGCCGTTATCAATTTCACCTTCAAATTGATGCTCAACATAAATTGTTCTGCAATTTATTTCTACTGCCATTAAGTCACGCTTACAAACTAAGGTCTATCTTGACGCTTATAACAGGTTTGACACGCAATATTTCAGTTCAAGCGACATATAGTATTACATATGTGTGTTTTAAGCGAGGATAAAATTGCTTGCCTTGGTGCTCAAATTTAATGTGTGGCCTTCGTATTGGAAGGAAGACTTTATTCTACTTCTTGCATTTCTATATCCCACCATGTCTTTATTTATTACAGAGATTAAGGTAATTGCTTTTGAATACATTACTATCCATAGAAAGTTAACTAATTCCTGTCTATTACCAAAACCATTATATTGTTGCGGAGACCACTATGTTCCATGGCTGTGAGCTATTTAATTTTACTAACATCCTCCGAGCTGAGCGGTCTTGTTTTGCATTTAAGGTCAGAGCGGGTGATATTGTGTTATGTTTTACTTTGTGCTGATTACCCCCACCCCATAATGTTTATGTAGACAGAGTAGCGAGCGGGGGGCGGGGGGTGAGATGCGATCTCATTGGTCGTAGCTCACTGTAGGCATGTTCGCATTTAATGCTGGTGATTGGTTGAGGCCTTACTGCAGTTTGTGTAACTTGGCTTATTTCCGGGGTATTTAATGAAGAGATATCTGCGAAATTAGTCAGTCGATTGGTCAGGCCGAAGTTGTTAGAGCTCGAAGTCCTTCAGGTCGGGTGCGAGGTGCGGCTGCAAGAACCTAAGTCCAAAGAAAGGCTATTCCTATCGGTGCAGTGTCAGACACCTGCGCTGTCCGAAGCCTGCGGAGTGCTCAACATTTCCTCCGCTCAACACCTGCGCCGCTCAACACCTGAGCCGCCCGACACCTGAGCTGTCCGACACCTGCGCGGTGCCCGAGACCTGCGCAGTGCCCGAGACCTTCAGACTGCCCGACATTCGTGCTGCTCAAGGTCTGCAGAGCTGCCTGACACTTGCGCAGTGCCCGACAGTTGCGCTTAAAGTTTTACGTCACTGCTGTGATGGTTTAGTCAGAGTATTACGTCCGTCTTTATGTGCTCCACCTCTGCGCGCACAGTTTATTTTGTTTCTAAACGTACACGTGGAGAGAGATGCAATTATAGTAATTTCAGACTTACATATGGTGCTTTTTGGGTACTTTCTTACTTCGTCTTTGTGCCATCTACCCCCCCCCCCCCCCCATTCTTCTCATCCCTTTTTTCCATCTGTTCCCGAAGAGACGTGTCCTTACCTTCAGACTTTGGCGGCGTTACAATATAAATAATGTCGTGAACACATGAAGCATGCAGGACTCCTTCTCTCTCCCCAAGCAAGGCAGTGCTGAACACTTCCTTTGGAAGTAAACCTATTCAGTGTTTGGAAACACGGTAGGGGTACATCTATTGCTAACCTGTAGCTACCACATGGCTTAATCATGAAAATACAACATCCGCGATTACATAAGAACATTTTGTATGTGCTATCAGATCGGCATTTCTATTTCCAAGTTCTAGCAAAGTCACTTTAGCTATTTAAACTGTGTGGAAATCGAATCACCGAGAAGATCCTAACATTATCAAGAGCAAGGTGGTTCCAGGCGTGGGGTATGTCCTAAATTCCCTGGCATGTTTTAACATACTATTGTAGACAAGTTTGCACTGCTTGGTAATTTTATGGACCTATGACAAAATGCATAGACGTCTTTCACTTTATACGTTACTTTCATTTGCCGAATGCAAGTTATCCAATCCTAAGATATGGTCCAAATGGCCGTGCTTTCGACCTCCACCATGCGGTGTGTTCTGGGTCTCGATGTTGGGAATCGAAGCCACATATGAAGTTAGTCAGATATCGCACATTCAAATACGGGATCTACATGAGCTCTCTTTTGTGTCCAGAAATCGTCTTTACTAGTAAAGTTGTCACAAGCGCGCTTACCAGCGCACGTCACAATAACCACCCAGGAAATTAGCAATAGCGAAATAACATGATCCAATGGAATAGCCATCGCGTTCAAAAGTAAGTCTTTGTTTCGTCAAAAGTGTTAAGATTTTCACTATTCATGCAATAACGAAGCTTATGCCTCCAAGGTGATTCTTGTTTATATGTATGGTAGTGAGTCTCCTTATTTAATATATTCAGAAATAAAGAGGAACAATTTAGGCCTATTTTTGTATGGTATATCACCATATATATGTTTATAGTTAAATTACATTCCTTCGATTTATATTTTCAGCTGGTGGCATTCTTGCTTGAGGTATCGCGTTTCGTTTATTCGACTAAGTGTACTCATCTAAGTGCAGACTCAGGTTGCGATGAGGTAAGAATTTTCGGTAATGCAGAATAATGGGTATTTACCTTTTTATACAACCTCCTACTTTCTGTCCAATATGTACTGTAAGTTTACTATAGGCTGACAGATATTCTCGGCTGCTTTATAGGGGCACAGTATTTCATAGTATCGGAGAAACTCAATGGAAAATCTATGAACTAGTCTACGACTAGTCATGCTGAACCTCAAAACTGACATTAATATTACGATGCCTGCTCTGACAAACACATGCAATTAATGGTGCTGATTAATGTGCACACAACACTTGCACATTGCACATATGCATTACCGATTGACTGTTGGACGTGTAACGCGTAAAAACAGAAGTCAAAAAGTCTAGCAAGGTATAAGGTATGGATATGGCTGCTGAAAAAAAAAAAACGAGTAGAAGAAGCGCCCAATTATTCGGTGATAATACAGCACCCGCTGTGTATGTTTTGTGCACGTAAGAGAACATTGCAAGTACACTGATCGAAGATTATACATATTGGCGGAAATATGGATCGGTAGAAAGAGTTAACGAATTTTATATTTCCATTTTACGTATTTGTTAAATATTTTTTATTTTAAAATTTTTAGTGTAACGGCTGGGGTCACTGCGTACCGGGCAGTGTTCCTGTTGATCCTTGGTTGGACTTTGCATTGAAAACGCAGAGAGAGATACAGGTAAGCAGCTGCTGATACCACTTGACTTATTACTAAAATAATTTTCAAAGAAGTAATTTATATTCACAGGAAGTCATAGAATTGAGGTTTTATTAAGCCTTAATGACATTCCACTTTAACAGTGCATCAGCATTTAATACAATACTTCAATGCAATAATGCTTTGTTTTTGTTGGTCAGGACACATTATATGTGTTCAATATCCGAAAGCTATTTTGGTGCCTAAAGTAAAATTGCACAGATTATAAATACACAACATACATATCTTATCGACTGAATCGACAGACTAGCTATGTAAAATAAGTAATAACTATTGGTATGCTTTCTGTTGATCTAGTTATCTTTTTTATTTCAGATTAATGGTATGTTTAATTGACTTTGATGTCCAATCTAATTTAGTTATTCGTGTCTTATTTTCAGTTTTAATTAAATTCTGCGTGCAATGTCGTAACGTTAAAAACTTGTTAATGCATTACTATGGTAAACAACATATTAAACTTCTTAAAAAAATTCCCAAAAGTGTATACCTGTATTATGGCGTACATTACGAACCATAATCGTTCCTTATGTCATTACTACTTACGTCCTTACAGTTTCACTTCTCCGCCATGCATCTTCTCAACCACTAAGCTGTAGGAACCTGTCTGTCTTTTTTGTTAACTTTATCTTAAGAGATCTCAGGAAAATTGGTACTACAGGTTAAACAAACACTTTTGTAAAGGGGATAATCCCGCTGAACACCTGACATATATTGTAGATTCCAAGCACTTTATATTGATGGCTTTCTGAAGTAAAGAAGGAAATGACTCAGAGTATAAAGTAAAACTTATCTCAATTAGCTGAGAACTTATTTTAACCTGAACAAAATGTTTCCTTTAATAACACGTCCCGCTGAAGTCTTTTTGTGAACATTATTCCTTTCTTTCTCTCGCTGCAGCTAGATGAACCATTTGCAAACTATCAAATGTTTGACGTGAGTATAAAAGAAAAAAAACTTTCATTTTGTGTGTTTTAATTCAAAATGCATGATAGTTGGCATGTCGTGATCTTGACTTAGTTAACGGCCCCTACAAATTTGTGGACCCAGACAAGACGTTTCAACTTTCACCCCACCCTGTTTGATATATAATGATTTGTATAATATTTAAATGCAGATCTCTAAGACAAAGTGACATTTATATTAATATTTTAATAAACTTATATAATTTTGGTCTTTATTTATGCTTTTTTTTCAGTCACATAATGCGTTCAACAATAGAGGAGATGGTTTTGGAGGTAAAAGATAGGCCCTAATTACTTATATTTAACCATAGACGTAGTAGTTAATGATTCTGGGAAGGGGAAGAATTGATTACCTTCTCATAGATTTAGAATTTTGGAGCAGGTTGTCAGAATTTGATACCGCTGAGTTGGTCGTCATAATAAATCGTTTAGCAGGCTAGACATTAGCTGACCAAACAAAAGAAATTTCTGACTTACGAGGACACAAAATTAAAAAGAAAAAAATGTGAGATTATTTATGGCCCCCGAAAAGGCATATTCTTTTTCTTAGCTGAATCGTTTGCCCGATATATAATTTTTACCTGGGGAAGCAACCAAAGCCACCCTCCCTCCCCACCCGCTTGTGACTCTTACCGGTACAAACTAAACGTTTTAAAGCGTAGGAAAATCCTCGTAAAATGTAAAAATTATGCAACAGAAAGTACCTCCTCGTTCAATGTAACAGTATTGTAATTAATGCAGGTCAGGCTACAGGTACCTTCACATACTTTCTGATTTCTTAGGCTTTCTTCCTTATATTTTCTTGCCTCTTTTTTTTCTTTTCTACGTGATTAAATTGATTATATTTTATTTTAAGGGAACGATTCCTGTACTTGGCCACCACCATACGCTCGTCCGTGTCAAAGTTTTGCTAACCACGAATTCAGTCTCATCGATCAGCTAAACATGGGTGTAAGAGGACTCGAATTAGATAATTGGTGGTGCCATGACGCAGTGAGTTCGACATCATACAACTTATTTAGTAATTAATGCTATCAGATATCGACACATAAAGCATCACTATAGCATCTATTCCATATATATGTGTATTGTCATTGCAAATGAAATTATAATGTCAAATTTACCATATTATTCTTCTAACCTCGGCCCTTGCTTGAAATAAAGTTCTAAAATTCAATGAAAGAATTATAAGTTGTAGTAGTTTTTAAAACCAGCTTTGTAAGAAATGGGTAAAGACCTTTTTTCAATCCCTTCCCAGAATATATATTTTTCTCTTTAAAACGACTAGAAACGGTAGCGTTCCTTCTCGAAATGAATTCGACTCAATCATGTCAGAATGCAAAACGAGCTGATTGGAGCACATATAAATATTTGACATCGAACAAATGTTACATATTGGAAAAGAATCTATGATCAATACAGAACCCTGTTATAGGAATTGCTATTCAAAGTTTTCTATTCTACATCCAAGGACTGAGATGTAATACCTTGTACCTTTTGTACTGTTTTGGACATGAATAGGTCTTAAACAAGATTAAAAATTAAACACAATAAGGTATGTGTTGTCTGCGACTGTTAGTCCTACTGTTTGAGTTAGTGGGATTTCTGAACTGCAATATCAGTGCCAGTGGTTAAGAAAGCAATTATTCTGCCTAGGTGTCCGCTCGGTGTCGCGTCTGACAATATAACATGTAGATTGTATGTCAAGACATGAAAAAGAATGTATCCGGCTCATCGTGTTAACAAAATGTTAGAATTCTACCTCTGTAATTCAGTTGGACGCCATCCCTTGTTAACGACAAGGATGTATCCATTTATGTCAATTCAACAGGTCGTGTCAAGTTGTGTGCCACCTTCTCTGAAAACGTTGGCGGCTAAACACCAGGCTTCAAAGCATTGTTCTGAACGAGCTAATTGTTTAAGGATCAGTTGACTTGAACGACGTTCGGGGGGGGGGGAACTTATTGAACTGAAATCGACTCATAATGGCATAAAACACCTTTGAACTAATTGAACAGCTTATCTTCACTCGATTTGTTGGGTCTTAAAGTATTAGCAGTAATTACGTCATCAAATCTACTTCTAATTACAGCCACCTGCTCTATCTCAATAAAAAAGGGGAAAAAATCCAAAACAGCTAGACCATTAGTGTACATATATTAATATCGATTTGCACATGTATGTGGTTGTTCAGACATTGATTTGTTTGTTATCCCGGAACAGATGAGGCTGGCTCACATGGGGTCTGACCTGAAAATTCTCTGTTTCGAGAGAAACAAACTCTGGTCATCAGCATTCGAAGATATAGCAAACTGGTTTGCAAAAGACGGAAATGAAGGAGAATTCGTGAGGTTGTATATTAACGTGAGTTGCATTCCTCCTTCAAAATTCCACTGTAGAACCGATATGTGTAAAGTTAAAGGATAGGGCCTATACTAAGTTGCAGGATGTAGTGGCATTCCCCTGTAACTCTATACGTGAAACAAACTAACACATAAACACCTGACAAATGTATGAATCACTTTAGAAAGGGATAGACTTAGGAATTATTATATGATACAGATCCAACTCATAAAAGTTACTTTTCTAGAGACTTTAGATCAATTTAACCAGATATTGTTCATATAACAGTTTGTTTTCATTGTTTCTGTTTATAAATTAATCACCAAAAACCCGAGTTATGTTGATACTATACCACAGCAAATGTACACTTTCGTCGAAATAGTCAATACTTTAAATTACTTTCTGTTTCACAGGAGAAATTTCCTCAAGGCCATGACGATGAATTTAATGACCCCATAAGAGAATACTTTGGCGACAGAGTTGTTACTCCAGAATATATCGAAAGTTACAATGGTGTGTGGCCGACAATGAGGACACTAAGGGAGGTTAGTGCTTAGTTTAATCTATTTCCAGATCGCTATCAAATCTCCCGAGAATATCAATTTTTTTTTGTTACATTGTAGGATAAATGTACTTGTTACAGTGAAATGTTAGACCATTTCCTCTTTAATTGCAAAGAAAAACAAATTTCACCGGTAAGCCAAGATTCTTCTATTGTGAATAAATTGTTTTGCAAAACCATATTTTTGTATACAGAGACTGTAAACACTGGTTAGAAATTAGATAGGGCCAAGTGATTGTATTAAAGGCTGTAACGCATCACCGCAGACAGTTTCAATTCTCCCAACCACCTACCTCTAGTCCCTCCCTCAGCCTGTCTTAAATTCCTCCACATGTGTAATCAAAACAATGGATCCCTGTGTACGCTGTGTAATACGAGCTGCTCTGCATCTTTCGAATTTGCTGTCAATCTAAGAGTACTGTAACTTAGAACCAGTTGAGAATTTTCCTTTCCGGGAGGTAAAAACATAGCTGAGGGTGATGCAATACAGCCTTTAAGTGTCCCTGCAGTTTGTTGCTGATCATGTAATTTGGTGGGTTCCTAAAAAGTTATCTGTGTCCGGTGCACTTGGCGGCTTTTGATGATTGCATGATTGTTCAATCGTGTCTTTATAATGTGGGGTAGGCTTACGTAAAAGATGCCATTGTAACAACTCTCTAAAGCCACAAACTAAAGGACTGAATACATGTCACATATTTTAAAGATTATTTAAAAAAAAACACCTGCCTAGGATCTATGTCAGGCCTAATCGAGACTGACTGGGATATCAAATATGTGAAGTTTCATTTTCTTCGTCTTTTTATATTGTGTACATTCTCAAAATAATAGGATGGCAAGAATTTGGCGGTCATGATCTCTAACGGAGCAGACGAGGCAAAAGCCCATGGTAACCTGTATGTCGTCCGTTACGACTGGAGAGATAACGGAATCAGAGGGGCAAGTAATCGTACAAATCGTGGCTTGAATAACTTATGTAGTAATGCATATTTACATTAGACCCATTCATTAAGTAGGACCATTGTACTAATTCGACAGGAGCCTACTCTCCTGAGTAAAACAAAGTTGACGTAGCATAGTCATATAATCCTGTTCAAGGATGATTAAATCTAGACTAGGCCTATACAGTATCTAAAATTATATGTATAAATTTATACAGTGACTCATAATTTGCTTCCCCTGAGATTAGCGCTTCCTCGAAAACGTACTCGCTATCACATTGGCAACCTTATTGATGTGAGCCTAGTCTTGAACCTTTAACCACAGTTATATATTTCACGATTACGAACAAATTTATTCAGGTACATTCCTCCTATTAAAGTGTGTATTTGGTCATTAAAATATTTGCGATAGATTTCTTACGTGCGCCAATCACTGGGTACTGTACTGTAGATGCATCAATGTTAATTGATGCCTACAACCTTTTGATATACATTCTAAATCAAAATTAAATTCAGAACATATATATATATATATATATAAGGTTACAACATTAATATGAAAACTTATACCTGTTCTTGAGGAGTATTCCTCGACAGACACAAATTATATCTTTCCACTTCTTGTTTTCACTTGTAGGCCTAAGTGTAAGTCTCTGTAAGTCAGCATGTATCACGTCGGAAAAGAAGATCGCAAATTTATGTAGTCACTTTCGTTATAGAACTTAATGTTCTGTTGAAGGGCCAACAAATTTTCCGAACCATATACATTTCAATTGCAGCTGCAATACCTAACGTGTCACATACTCTTGCTGCAGAGACGTCACGAATTACACACAGGTGCAACGGAAGTAGTTTCAATTAGTCAATCTGGAGTAGGGTGAGGGGGAAGGGGAGATTTGAAAAGGTATATTCATGTACGCGCAGCTGCAGAAGAATAGACCGGAGATAAGCAACTTCGTGGGAGGGACCGAATCAACACGGCTTTGTCATCAGAGAAGAATATTGCTAGTTCATCAATGACGAATATGTAGTACCGAGTCTGTACTTAATATGCATATTTTTCAGAACCAAAATAAACACGAGACGTAATATCAATATCATAGTTTCATATCATCAAATCACTGCAATATAAGTCGTCATTAATTGTGAAGCCGGTCTACTAAGTTCTGATATTCAGAAAACAATTTAATATTAGTAACGCCATAATCCAGTTCAATCTTTCCTCCAGTAATATGTTGTAATATTCACCCTGCTTTACAAGGGATCTTCGTGGTCCCACCCCTTGTTTACTGTCCCTCGCTTAGAGGTTTACGAGGTAAAAGTTTAAACAAGAGACGGTGCAGTTTCATAGATTGGTGGTGTAAGTGTGACCTTCTGGAAAAAAAAAACTAGGTTATAATGCCTAACAGCAAGTATATCAGTTTCTGTTACAGCTTCGACCGTGTTCTGTTTTCCATTATGAATGTTATAGGTTGTGCTCGATCTTAAGGCCATTGTCCGCTTTAATAGTTTACTTATTCTGATTCCCGGGAACTTATAACACCTCAGCTACGACGGCCGGTGGCATAGAAGGTTAGGGTTTTGCCAATCAGTGCGATGCTTCAATAAAGGACATTTTTGTGTTGATCTGACAGCATAAGTATCCTATAGAGGGTAAAAATACCCCATGCTACCATTCACACTCCTAATGTCGTATGCCCTAAGGCCCCACCTTTAAGAAAAGGTCATCACAACGATTTAGAGAAGCTTCTTGCCCAATATCTGTCACATACTCATGCCCTAACGTACAGTTACATACATGTAGTCACACGCGGACCCGCCCCTTGGTTGGTGGGGGGGGGGGTTGCTGAGAGTGGACCTGGCAAAAGGAAAAGATAACGCCTGACTCTCGATGTGTTTCGTCATGGCATATTTCAAACATACACACCATAAATGTTTCAGATAATTTTGCACATTTTGAAAGTATACCCCTTTATGTGACCTACGTCCCTTCGCCACCACATGTGAGCTACGGTACGTTCACCTCACCACCACCTTATTGGTTTTTGCATAATATGGACGAATCATTGGTTTATTATGTAATATTTTCCTGGGACATCTCGACATTAATATTTTTTTTAATTGTCATTTAAATGTGAACGTTCTTTCTTATGTTGAATTTTAACAGTTTACACCGTATCCAAAATGTGGTGGCAAAGATGTAGATGATCCAAGAACCTGGCGTTATTTCGGTGATGCAACGCACTATCCGTAAGTTACCATCTGTAAGATAAAAGTCACTGACATAAATCACTTTATTTTAAGATAGAGCAATAATAACACCAAAACAGTAAACGTAAATATATATCTTACACCGTTGCATATATGTTTCTAACAACGATATATATCTGCATATTTGCATTGTGGTAAATTAAACGTTTATACGTTTTTAAGTCAATGTGAAGATGCAACCGTTCGTTGTCAAGTGGTTACATTTAATCAAAACTGAATATTCTTAAGGATATGTCTCACTAAATCTACTTTGCTACCATTTTTAAACTTTCTGTTTTCAAGATTTCACTGCTAAACGGTATTGCTACTACAGTAGTAGCAAATTTCAGTAGTAAAATACACTACTACTCTCGAGCGGTTGTACGGGAGATGGGGGGCTAAGGAGCTTTCTTTTTCAAGATTACTATATGTACTGAACTATACTGCTGCTGTAGTAGCAGTATTACTGCTACACTTCAGTAGGAAAGTGTACTACCACTTGAATCCCCCCCCCCCCCCGCCCCTCAAGAAGCAAAAAGCTTTGGCTAGCTCCATAAGGTTGGTCAAATGATAAATATTATCATTCACCTTTATTTTTGGAAGAGAAAGTTGTTGAAACCCGAGATCTCAAAATATTTCTGGATGTCTTTCACGAGGCCCGTGAAGTGCCTTGACCTGGGGGTCGTTTTGACAGGCAATTTCTTGGGATACTACGAGCCAACCATGGGCACCGATTTGAGAGGAGGGGACACTAATACATTTGTCACCCCCACTTCTTATATGGTGAAATTGAAAAAAAAATACATTATTCTTCATGGAAGTGAAAATTCCATACTTAGCGTTATGAAAAACAAAGAAAATTTATTTGAAAGGAGTTTGTATTATTTGATGTAGTCCATGTGGAGGAAACGTACCCCCATGATAGAGTCGTTACCGCTTCTAATTCAACCCCAGTGTTCAAGATCTGTCTACTTCAGTGAGTGGTATGTACCACTTCTACCACTACCACTACTACTACCACCGCTGCTGCTTCTACTGCTACTACTACTACTTCTACCACTATACTACTACCACTGTCACTAACACCAGTATCACTATACTCCATGTACTAAATAAGAATACAAAAACTACTACCAATACATTATTCTACGATTCTGTGATTTAATATTCTATACCCATCAAAGCATTGTATACGATGGACCTAAAGGAGGCATCATTCTCGACTTCGAGGAGCTAGTGAAATGTCACATACAGTGGCCATCGGCCGACATGGTCCATCCACAGATGATGAGGACTGGAGTCTTCACGTGGGCCGAGGGAGAACCATCTCTCCACCTACAGTCGGGAACATGCGTCGCTCTTCAGTAAGTCCGCCAGTTTGACACATAGCCCAGACAGGACTATTTTACGGTATAAGCAAATCTTGATGTACAATAAGTTTGCAAAACAACGTTTAACATAGAACATACCATTTTACAACGCATATACATATTTCAAGCTTGCTAAACTTTTGAAGGCAGTTTGACACATCCGGTATTTCTGGGATTTTATTTCATGTTGGCGTGTAAATGTATACGTCGATATCTAGGTATTTTATGTAACGTCCTATAAATAACTATTTAGGAATTATTATTGCAAATACTGAAATACAGTGTTCATTTACAGAAGTTCTTTACATGGAAGTAATTGCTCTTCTTACGAAACGTTTTGCATATACCATAGACGTTATTCCAACAGCTTGATTTTGAAGTTGTCACAACAAGTGAATCAAATTCGAAATTAACCTAAGCTACAAACAGTCACCAATAAAATTCAAAATCATAGAATAATGAACAGCAGAGACAAAGGAAAACAATAAAATTTTTGTGCGTTGGTATTTATCTATTGCTAAGTCTTTTTCCAAAACTGAATTGATTTTTTTTCATTTTCCTACCTTTTTCTTTTGACAAACCATTAAAGACCTAGTAAAAGTCTAAAAGGATCAATAACACAGTGAAAGGAAAATATCAGAACGTCGTCAATACTTGAAAGCTTAGATGTCGAATTAAAAAGAAATTTTGAGTACTTTTTTCCGATTCTGAACTATTTGTATTTGTTTTTTATTCTGTTGTTTTGTATTTGTATACTTAATATCTAATTTTATTACAGTGAAGACAACAGGTGGTACGTTGAACGGAATTGTTATCAACAATTTCGTCACGCTTGCCAGAGCCTCGAAAACAGAAACGTCTGGACAGTCAGCGAAACAAAAGGACCTTACAGTTTGACGAAAAACATTTGTCCACCCGGTTACAAATTCAGCTTACCCCATAATGGGTACAGACAGATGAAGGTAACTCTCATATGCTAAGTCAGTCTATAAGATGTGGAAACAGGTCATTCACTGAGGTGATCGATCATGAAACTGAGAGCATTTTGATCTACATCGCTGTAAACTATCCATTCTGTTCTTTAATTACGGCCTCATCAACTGATCTGAATCCCTTAATTAAAAAACTAACTAGGGAACTATAACACAGCTCCTTCGCTGACATCTAGTTCACGGCATGTAAACTGAGAATTATCATACATTTCTTGCAATATCAACGATTGATTTCCAAGCAGACAGGTAACCACAGGAGTCTCGGGGACTTGCTCCCCCTCCCCCTCAAAAAAGGAAAACAAAAAGAAAAATATGTTCAAATAAAGGTCCTGTTTTTTGGAATACAAACATAGGAAATCAGATGGAAAAACAGATGGAAATCTCGCACCATGTTGCATCTAGAGCCCTTGTAAAAGGAAAAAATTTTCAAAAGGAAGGGCTACCCCTTCTCCTTAGACTCGTTAAAGCTCCAACATTGATGTTTTCCTCCCCCTCCCCCCCCCCCCCCACTTGATTAGTCTGACTACCGGCATGTTTCCCAGCAGCCATTTCCTATGTTATACAACATGACTGAAATCCGGAGATATGGTCATGTTTGTCGTTTTTGGTTTCATGTAACAATTAAAAACTGCACGTTATAATATCATGTGAGGATTGGCATAGTGCATTTTACATGAATTCCGAATATAGTGAATGTGCCCACCAACTCTTAATAATCAAATTTCTACACTTCGATGGATTTGTCACATAAACAGTTTTTAATGCAAAAGGATACGATCTTTTTCATTCTTACGTTTTTGTGTGTGTGTGTGTTTTTTGTTTTTGTTTTTTGTTTTGGTGGCTATGGAGGGTATTAAGGTGGATGGATGGGAGGGTGGATGGGGTGGGTGATGAGGGAATTTGGGCAATCTGTGTCTTGTCTTTTTCATTGTATCTGGGCTTAAGTTTTCATGCACTTGTTCACTTACTTCTGGGGTTCAACTACCTCAAAAGTTTTGAGTAACACTCCTGACCTATATACATTGTTACTTCATTATTATGTTACACTGTCATGTTATTGTATACTTTTCGTCTTAATATGGTTCAAATAAGGTTTCTGAAATGAAAAAAAAATGAAAAGGAAAAGTTACAACACTGATTCATGAGGCAGACAAAGCTGGAATTTATCAATCATGTATTATCTACCTTGTATGGTCAGGACTATCGTATGCAATACTCCTAGATGCAATGTAATAATGTAGTCACACTTGTTACATATTTATAAATGTGATAAATAGAGTTAGTTTTGTAATTATGGCGAATTTGTTGATTGTCAAGTGATTTCTGTAATAACCATTCATATTACACTTGCCAATCATTCAAGTTATTTCTCTTATGTAGGTATTCGAAGCAGCGAAAGGCGAACGCGTTTGGATAAACTATAGTCCTTGGCTCCCTGGATACACAGAACCATCTGACCAACCAGAAGTTACGTCACCAAACAGTTTTGGGACCAAAAATCTAATGTCGATAGTGACGTTGGCCGTCTGCATTATTGTACGAATGATGTTGCACTGAAACATTCCCTATGTTGACATTAAAGAGTAAACAAAATATTACATAATTAATGTAGTACATGTGCACTAATTTTAAAATAGATCTCGTGTATAGTTGGAGTTTGTTTCTTTTTCACAATAACTAGTTCTACATATTTTATTGCAAATGACTCCTAAGGTCTTTCGAAAGTAAAGCAATTGTGTGGCTCTCTTCCGAAGTGGGCCTAACGGAGTCATGCTACAAACTCCTGATACTCATTTAAAAACTGTGAATAGTTCAATGATTCCAAAATAATTTCTTGCAATAAGCCGTTTGGCTCATTGAGTAGATATCTGTACTTTGTACTTACTTGTTGACAACCATTTTCTTTTCCTACAGAGTGAACAAAATGTCACAGCATGAACTGAATTCTTACTCTAATTATTGAATTAGATTTACTACTTAAATATTGTACTTGAAAGGTTTCCGCTCCTTTATTGTCGTGTCTTCCGCTTTTCTATGTTTCAAAAGAGAAATTAATGAAGTAGTCACAAAAAATACAAAGTAAAAACGTGGAGTATTTTTTTTTTTTGCGTTGTATGATCATTTTTTAGTTGCAGTTTCCTATTTACAATCAACCCTCCCCCCCCCCCCCCCGAACATATCAGAACTGCATGGGAGTGGTAAAATTATGCTCGAACAAAACTTCCGCCAGGCTTGAAAAGACCCACATTAAAATAAAGCTCCTCCACATGATCTAACAAATGATGAATAAGACTCCAATTCCCTCAGCAGCCAGTGGCGTAAATTTGATACAGTGTGCCCCGGCGAAAAATGGGTTGGGTGATCGGACATTGTGCATGACGCAAGAAATGAAATTAATTTAGAAAGCCACATGCTCTTACAGATGATACCTTTCAATGAAATGTTTTCTTAAGCTAATCATGTTAAAGACTTCATATCCAATGGGAATATGGTGTTCATGTTCACATCCTCATATTGCGCAAAAGTTTGGTGACTAGTTGCTAAACAGACTGTAATTACAGCAGGTGCCAGACACCCCCCCCCCCCCCAGACCTAGTGCTCAGGGGTTTTGCCGCCCTAGAGCACATAGGAGTTACGTTACTGCCCTCAAACAGGGTTTGGACAGACCGATATATATACGATGTCCGTAAGCCTGTAAGCCATTTAATTGGCATATCAATAACATATTCTTCGCAGTATCCATGTCTTTGAAGACAATGGGTAGTGTTTAGTTGATGGATCAGTGTATATGCTATTTGTCATGAGTATATTCCTTATGACAACCAACGTTAGAGGGTGGAAGTTGTGAACACGTTAATTGAAAAACTACACTAACAGAAAATAAAATCAGCGCATGCAAAAGGAAATCTGTCTGAAATTGATTAGGAGACATTTCGTACCACTATTAAAGTTTCATGAAAATATTTAAAAATGCAAAACATTAAGTAAGTAGCTTTATTTGTATTTTGCAAAATAGTTCTTGAATTTATTAGTGTAGGTCGTGAAACAGAGGTAAGTTTATCCTTTCTAATATTGGTCAGTACCAACCAGTATCTCCCGTGCGAGCATGTAAGCGTACTGGACAGGGAACGCATGTTATACCCTCCAATTTGGGAGAAAATAGTAGAACAGTTAAGGAAATGACACAACCAAGAGAAACATTTTGTCTTTTTAGCCTGACCGGGCCATGGTTACTTTTGCGGAACCTTGGCATGGCGATCCATGAGATGATTTTATCAACCCAAAAAAAAAAAAATGGGGTGCGGTCCTCGCCAACTTATGGTGGCTCTCAGTTTAGTCTTCAACGGTTCTCATTTTCCAGTCCAAAATCGTGGGCGTATCACAGTAGTAGAGGGATGCTGTATTTCCGTATCACACTGTAACTTACCCCGAAAACAACCATTATAAAGCCGCTGGAACCAGAATAGAATCTGAGTCTCAAAAGTCGGGTAACTTGGTCCAAAAATCGAAAAATCATCCCTCCCAGACCATAGAAATATCGACCCGCGTGGGCCACGTAAACGCTGGTCTCATTTGACTTTACGTGAAGAACTAGTTGACAAAACTGATATATGAGTCATTATGTTAATGATGAATTTAAGAACTTAGTCTTTTAAATACACTCATGAGTGGTCTGTCATGTGATAATGGCAAGAACTTCACTGCTAAAATGACATAGAGTCACAACATGTTTCTTTGTTCTAAGCGAATTATAATCAATCAATAAAAAAGGAAATACTCACCGTCACCGAGTATCATTACAGTTATGGACGATATATTTAGGGTCTTATAACAAAGGGGCCACTCCACTATCTTTCTTCCACTATCTTTCACTATCTATCTTTCTATGGGGTAGCGTTATATAAGCACCAAAACAGCAACGTGAACACCTTAACTTCCCGCTTAATTCCATGTCTAGGATAAAAATGCAAACATATCAAGAATATGTCTTTTTTTTTTCGAATGAACATAACTTTAATTATCATACCGTGCATACTGCTAGTAAATAAAAGTAACAATAAAACAGCATCAAGGACGGATGTTTTCGGTCCTACAGTTGCGGGCGCACAACTGCAACGTTCCACAGATGACAAAAATGAACACGAATGGTGATGTATGATGGTGGGTAGGTAACTGTCATTTTATACAAACAGCAAATTATTTCAGTATAGACCGGCAGTCACGGAAATCGTTTCCGGTTATTTTTGGTTGATCTGATTGCTGTGGAATACATACTGTGTTTGGTTTGGGTTAGAAATAATCTTAGAATATGGTGGCATTCACATTGAGCAACATTTGATTTTAACATTAAAAGGGTAAAAAGTATGACAATTATACTACGGTTGCACATTGTTTATTTAAACAATGGGGTGATAATTACTTTGTTGTTGTCTCAAAGCTAACAATGCAAATTGGTTACTGCAACAAACTGCAATTAAACTTTGAACCTTTGTAGTATTCCAGTGTCGTGCTCTGCTACTTTGTACAGTTTACATTGATTCAATTTTCAGTCAACCGCAGGTATTTAAATCCTTGGATCGGGTATACCTATGCTGGACACCACTGAAAACATTAGCAAAAAGTTTAGAGACAAGATTTGTACTGTCTAGAATACTATCTATAGATTTACCAACGATGGTACTTTTCTTGCTTGTAAGTATATATGGTTTCCATCCTTCTACCCCCTACAGATACTGGTTTATGTTCAGTTTTCTTACGACAATCTCGACGAAGGGCATGATTCGAAATTTACCTTTAAACCTTTACAAGTAAACATGCTTTTAATTTTGACACATGCAAAGTTCATTATACTTGTATCTTTAAAGCTATTATTCTGCAAAAAATCTCAAAATCATTAAAGTATTGTAACTACCATTCTTCGAACGTTACCAGTGACAGATTTGGGCAATTAGGGTTTATTTCTTTCCGATAAATACCAGTTCCACCGGCGGGTTGACTTGCCTGATGATATACCTGCGACTATAACCTTCGTATGTACTTTCCAATGGTAGGAAGTTTTTGAAATTGATAGGACACTTTTTTTTCGCTTTTTCTTAACGTCATTTTCTCCTCCTGTCATACCTTTCCTGAGTCTTATCTCGTACCTCTTTCATTCTCATATAGTTTCATATTCAATTTCTTAGCCTTCTCACCATTTATTTACCCATTTATTTGTTTTTTCTGTACCTCGGTAATTTGAGTTCCAAAAACCCACATCCTCGTCCTTTCCCACTCCCGTTAGTGGAACGTCCAAGCAAATGTTACGACATCTATGTTTTGTACATTTTAGTGACATGCATCATTTCCAATCTCTTGCAGATGGTGTTTGCTCTCTGTATTTCGGAGACCATTGCAGGCGACTGTGCTTATCTAAGTGCCGATGCAGGATGCGGACAGGTATGATTCATTGTAATGTTGATGCCATGTAGTAACATAAATCCTTAATAAGATTACGTATAGTGCATAGTAAAGCGCAAATCCTATACCACAGCTTGATCACATCTTAACAGTGGATACGCCATGAATAATATGGCATTCCTACATTAGTCTGCTGTAAGTAGTCTATTGTGTGTATGCTTACCTTTCACAAAAGAAAATCTTACTGTATCATTCAAAAATAAAATAAAAATCCCACTTTCGAATTATATATGGTACTTGGGCTACACGGCATTCCTGCAGGTATCAAATAGTGTGAAGCGACGGTGTATTATTTCTGAGAGAGCGCCACCTCATTGGGGCCTAGGAGCCTCCGAAGCAGGCTACACTCTTATGGGAATGGTTGAATCTATTCGCAAGCACAAAACCCTGGCGCAGTGAAGGGGTAAGCTGTCCCTCCCTACGTAGACTAAAACTTGATGGAAACTGTTTTTTTGTGGGGGGGTGGGGGGGACAAGCTGATATCCAAACTGGCTTTGGTATCCTTGGGAAAGTGTTACATTTGACAGTTTTCGCAGTTGGAAGCTTCTTGTTAAAAAAAAATCTTTTTTTCTGCAATGCACAAACTTACATAAAGCTTTCTTGTGATCTGGGCCATTTGGGGTGTCCAGGAAAAGTTGGTCAAAGGTCCCATGTGGACCCAACAGTCCATTTTAACAAATTCTGCCACATGCTTTTCCTTCTACTACAGATTTACCAAGTACAATCTTCATGGTTTGTCATCAAATTACGTTGTTAGTGGTACCTTCAAAGTGTTAATGAACATTTGGTCCAAGGTGTCACATGAAATTCGATAGGGTGTTTCTGTTCCTGCAGATTCTCTTTTACGATGTTGATGCTTACTCATATTGATACTCAGATGGCGCCTTTACCGTGTTCAGTAAGTTTGGGCCCAAATCTCTATAGGATCCATCTTGTGAAATAAGCAAAATACTGATCTCCAGTTTAATTAATGTTAAACAGAGTTGACAGCATCGTATAGACGGCCATGTTAACCATTTTTCTTAATGATTCTTTGTTAGTGATCTGAATTAAAGAAGTTTTGTCCATGGTTCAGTGTGGATCCTTTGACCCTTTTTTACGAAATGTTACAAAATGCTTCTCCCCCTACAGATTGTCATACGTGTGTAAAATATATCAATGGTTTTTGGTTATGATAATCTGTTAGTGGCACCTTAAGCATGTAAATAAATTTGAGGTCTAAGGCTGACGATGGGCCTCAGGCCCATCTTGGGCTTTGGACCCACTTTTTCTGAACACCCCAATGGTGTCACTAGCAGAGTACAAATTATGTCAAATGATCAACATTGTACAACGGAATCAACAAAATTGTGCAAGAGAACACAATTTTGTAGGATTTAAAATGGCCACAAGCCTATGACCTTGGGTAAATATTCATGAACACCCTGAAGTTACTACTTACAACGTTGTGACAAATCAATAAGATTGAGCATGTAAATCTGTATGGGAATGACCATTTTGCACAATTTCATAAAATGAACCACATAGGGGCCTTGCACCAAATAATACTGAATACCTTAAATGAACCACTACACAAGAAACACGTGTGCAAGTTTCAAACAAATTCATGAAAGTATGTGTGAAAAGGCATTTGCAATTATTGTGGAGGGGTAGCTCATGCATTACAGTAATCTGCTCTTCATATGACATCATATGATGTCATACACAAACAAAGATTTTTCAAAGAGGAGCTTCCAACTGTGAAACTTCAAACTTAGATTGCAAAACATTGTATGACGTCACAAAGACACCAAAGGACAGTTTTGGATATGAAGTTGTCCAAATATTTAGTAAAACCAGTTTTGGCGGCATGTCATGACCTCTTCAAAGTCTTCATCAATAAATTTACAAATTTGTACAGAAATGTATTACGAAAAAAAATGCAGTAATGTAAGGAGAAGGGTTGTCCATCTAAGAAAATACTGACAGTATACCTTTTCCTTTTACTTGTTGAGGATGGGAAGTTAGATTTCCGGCGATTATCTAGAGGTTATTTTTGTGAACAAAATCTGATACGCTCTCCGCCAACTGATCGTGGCGCTCGACTTACATAATGGAGCTCATATTCCGGGTGCGCCACTGCTTGCAGTCGGCACACTGTATTTTCATCGAATCCCACTCTTTGACGCCCCGTCATTCATGTTTGCGGCACTGTTAGAAAACTTCTAGCTATGATCCACGTCGAGTCTCTAACCCCCCCCCCCCCCCCACACACACACACACACACCACTGGACACAACCCTGTGACGCACAAACGGGGGAGCAACTTCAGAGACATAAACCTAACCGTAATCACAATCGCTGATGGGCTAAAGTTTTGTGTGTTGATAACATGTTCATTCATTCGTGCAAACAGAAGTATATCTCAAGATGGCGTCACGCAGACAACGCCAGGGCCAGTCACATGACATTATACATTTTGACAAGCCTTTTTGAAGACTTGTATTTACTAACGTTTCTGACCACATATAACCTTACATTGTCAGGTCTTTCAGGTATGGTATACATGTCTCGAGAAACGAATGTGAAACAAAAAAACTATGGCTTTCGTGAGCGGATGGTATGAGATGTTATCATATCATACATTTTGCAAAAAAAAACCTTTGTCTGTTATTTTATGGTAATTTATTATTATAATTTTTGCTTGCATTTGAAATGTAATCCTATACCCTACAGTTTGCAATATAGACTTGGGTTGGACATAAGGCTCACTGGCGTTATATCGTGTGCAACAATCCAGATATCTGATTTGTAAGTTAAAAACAGGAATTTTCAGCATAATTCGTTGTGGTAATGACAAATATAGACTCGTTAAATTGATCAAATGAAAAATCAGAAACACTTAGGGAAAATAAAAACATAATTAATTCTCCCTCTGGTGGTATATTGATGAAAGAGGGAGGGCTATCATCACTCTCGAGATTCAACATTCCATGTATTACAGAACGCTTCAGCCTCACTGTAAAGTGATTCTAAAAAAAAATCAAGATTAATAATTACACATCTACAGTTACGTATTTTCATTAGCAAACACTGTTTTCCTTCCTCCAAATACAACCAGTGTGACGAAAGAGGCCATTGCGTCCGAGGTTCTGTACCCATTGACCCATGGCTGAGTTTTGCACTGAAGACTCAACGTGATCTACAAGTAAGTGTGGTAGCCTAAACGGGAACATAAATTTTTCAAGATGGACAGCTGCTGTGCTGTTTCAGGGGCTTCGTGTTCTTTTTTATGATTAAAACAAACCATAAACAATATGGTAAGCAATTGCAGCTTAACAGTTATCAATTTCACCTCACAATTTTGTTCGATGAAGAATTGTTACAGACATGATATTTATTTACATTCCTCAGCTTGATGAACATTTCTTCAATGTGCAGATACTAGATGTAAGTAAAGTAAATTATTAGGTTATCTAAAATTATGGCCACAGAGAAACATTGCTTATGGAATAACTTTCTACGCGTTGCAGATAATTTATTGTAGGAAGTATTCAATTATGTAACATGATGTACATAAACCTTATAGAAAAATATTCTAAAGTGCACTCGGAATTAAACTTATGGTCCCAGATAGCTAAACGGGACATAACATGGTAACATCTATGAAAGTGTTTGAAGTTACTAAATTTGACGTTCTACATACATTTTACCGGAATAGGGTCATAATGCGTTCAATACAAGAGCTGATAACTACGGTGGTGAGTACGCTAATTAAAGAGTTTTAACCTTTTTTTTTATAATGGTCAATATTTTGCAAGCTTACTAACAGAAGAATAAGTAATCCTTTCATGCCCCTTCCCACATTAAAATAAAAACAAATGAACACACAAATTTCCCTTCAGGAAAAAGTTAAATTTTAACAACTTCCGTAGTCCTACCAGAAGAAAGTATCGATAACATACATGGGAGCATTTTTGTAGAAAATATTCACTACAGTGTTCACCGTATAAATAGCCTACCTATACTGGAGAGTTGCATGGGTTACATGTGCAAGGACGAATGTGTTGGGAAAGTTTCGCTAGATGAAGATTTGCTAACAATTGATGTATATTGCACTTGTAGACACTACTATTTAAGTATTCAAACAGTTACTCATTTTTATCAAAATAATTTTCTAACTTGTTGATTTTGGGCGGACCTTCGTTCTTTTTTTTTTGCTGCACAGGAAATGATACTTGTGCGTGGCCTCCACCATACCAACGTCCATGTTGGGCGTTTGCTAATCAAGAATTTAGTTTCACAGATATGCTTAACATGGGAATTCGTGGCTTTGAAATAGATAATTATTGGTGCCATGATGACGTAAGTATTACGTGCATGTTTAAGTCATATCGTAGTGTGAATGTGAATATCATAATTTAGTTCAGTTTACCTTTTGACACAGTCGTTGCCAAATACTAGATCAGATACTGTAACCCGCGCTGCACACTATATCAATATAAAAGAAAAAAATCGAATTTGTCGGTCCTGAGTCACAATTTATTTTCTACCACAAGGTTCGCACTTCAAGTTGCTATACGAACACTTAATAAATTAATTTAATTAATTTATTTTAAATGGTTTTACTAAATTTAATTTAACTGATTTATTTAAAGACAAAAACTCATCACCGCAGACAGTTTCAATTCTCCCAACCACCTACCTCTAGTCCCTCCCTCAGCCTGTCTTAAATTCCTCCACTTGTGTAATCAAAACAATGGATCCCTGTGTAAGCTGTGTAATACGAGCTGCTCTGCATCTTTCGAATTTGCTGTCAATCTAAGAGTACTGTAACTTAGAACCAGTTGAAAATTTTGCTTTCCGGGAGGTAAAAATATAGCTTAGGGTGATGCAATACAGCCTTTAATTTTTCTGAGTTTTATTGAGATATTTCCTGCCTTGCTAGTTAGACATGCGACATGAGAAGCGATGATGGAGAATTCCTTTAAGCCTGTATTTAGTTTAACGATATATTGCGCGTTTTTTTTTTTTTTTTGTTCATTGCATAATTGAAACCAGGAAACATTTATTGAGTCGGAGGAGTGGGCTCGAGATAATTCATAGTATTTCTTTGTGAGAAGGAAACCATTTTTCACACCACCATACTTACAAATGTAGGTAGAGACGGATTAAGAGAGGGCAGTGTTTGTGTGTGTACGAGAGAGTCATACAAAAATGGTACAACCTTGATATACACATGAAACGCAAGAAAGAATATTTCTTGAAAACACGTCTTTCGAGCAAATTCACTAACATTCTACTACATAAAAGTGCATCATACAGATCAATACAATCTTTAGGGTTGGGTCGATTTAAATTAATCGTTGAAGTTCGTTGCCTGTGGTTAGAGTATATGTCGTATCAAATACCATTGATATTAACCTTGTTGTAAATGTATAGATCCGAATGGCACATCTTGGAAGCGACTTAAAATTACTATGTTTCGAGAGGACTAAAACTTTTGCAGAGGGAATGAAGGAAATCGGAGACTGGCTGAAAAAAGAGGGGAATGCCAATGAATTAATTCGAATTTATCTTGACGTAAGTATTGCTGACTTAATTTCTTACGAAGACTTATTTCGTAATGAGAACAATGACAACAGCTACTTGAAATACTTTCTACCGTATCACGTCATGTTGGTTTCCGTTGTAGTGTTCAGTTTTAATACCTTTTTTTCATCAAATTAATTTGACACTCATTAGGCCTACCTCATACATTGGCGTCACTCATCTTTGGGTGAGTGTGAGGGCGCTGCTTCACAGTGAAGGGAGCAAAGAAAATCTGCATTAAATTCATAAAATTCAATTAAGATACCAGTTCTTCAAGTATCTATTGTTTAGTGGGTTCAGCTTTTCCTACCAACGTTTTGGTTATGGTTTTGATTTCCTTCGTTGTCAGAGACCAGGCAGTGACCGTCCTGACATTGTCAATAACGCGTTACTCGATAACTTTGGCAATCGCATCATTACACCATTAGAACTGCAAAGCAGGTACGATGGGAAGTGGCCTACGATGAGGACCCTTAAGGAGGTAAAGTGAAATTATACATCTCATGTAGATAAATGTTAATATAGGCTTTTTAATGATGGAGTAGACCAACCAGAGGCAATGATATAGACGAACGCGATCACAAAGGTGGTAATGTTGATGAAGTTGTTGATGATATAATGTTGATGACTCTCATTATGACGATAATGTTGATTGTTATTGTTGGTTAAGATGACTCAGATGATGATACTAAGTACAAGTGACGAATAACGATGATGATAAGGATGAGGGAAATGATGAGGATAATGACGATGGAAGTTTCTGATGGCTCGTACAAAGACGATAAAGATTTTCTATGGTAAAGATGAAATGTCGTCTCACAATATTCGTCGATGTCGATATTGTGAGACGAGGATGACGATTACCGCTGCATTTGTTATAATGTGTATGGCATATCCCATAACTGATAACTGCATTTATTATAATGTATATGGCATATCCCATAACTGATACTTGATGCTGCATTAATATCATATGTTTAAGACACAGGGAAGATTCCTATCATGACACAGTTTTTTAAATAAACCTTTTTTCCGGTCATTTTCGTATGACGTCAGTCCAATAATTCCAACATGTGTCTATCACGTGACCATTAATTCTTTTTATAAGTGTATTCACCTTTATTTCTCTCAGGATGGTAACAACGTTGTGATATTGATCAACGGCAACGATGATTTAGGTGGCGTTACCATCCACAAAGCCGCTTGGACTAACAGAAAGTACAACTCGGTAGGTCACCGCTCGTCATATCTGCGTGGCGTGGCTAAAAGCAAAGCAGTTAACCCGGAAAACGACAAAAATAGACATCAAAACATTTGTCTGCGTTTAGCTTTATCTACATAAATAGATGGGTAAATCTGTCAGTATAAAACCTGCGCCCTCACCGGTACCAATACTTAAGGCCATATAGTGTAAAATATCAGCATAGTCCGAGGCTTGCAATTTTGCAAATAATAGTGTTTTGACATTATTAGCTGACCTTATTAATTGGCAACACTTGTCAAACGTTAAATGAAGTTAAATGAGAATCAAGTCAGAACTTTTGACAACGAAATGTCGCTTTTACATGAGAGTGCAACATGTAGTGAACAACATCAGAAAATACGTCTACACGAGTTTTTCAATTTCGAACAAATTACCACGCAGTGTCTGGACTAAAACTTTCTACATAAATACCTCATACTATCAAAGGTGGTGTCGGGCATGGTCAGATATCAAACTTGTCAACTGATCTGTGCCCTCCAGTGATTTGGCATTCATTCTCCCCACAATGCAGAAACAATGAATTTTAGCAAATGCTCCATTGAACAGAAAACTTCTCAAATAACTGTGTTAGATGTTAAGGTTGCAGTGTGCCTTACTTTCTCCTTGAGCTGTTAGGGTGTTATCAACTAGAGCATGAACATGAGACTTTAAGAGGGACAGTGTCATCATGACAATCTTTAAGCCCATAAAAAATTAAGCAGGTTGTTGCCATTCTGACATTGTGATGTCATAACCTGACTAATTAGGTTTTGAGAAGCTTCATACATTTTCTATTTGCAAATAGTTCTAAAAGTTATGTATAGATTCAAATCAAAATCGTAAGTATAAGTTGGGAGGGTATAAGTTGGGAGGGACACAACCTTTAAGAATGAAACAGAGGAAATGTTGTCAAACACTTTTGCTTCATATTTTGCAGGGTAATTCCCGGGGTTTAAGTGCTACTGATATGTGGAAAGATGTGTTTTAACATCAGCTAAAATTAGAAGCTGTCCAAATTATTAAAATGTAAAATGAGGTCAGACTTATAGAATTAAGAATCACAGTACTAACATGATATTAAAGAGAAAATAATGAATGAAATGTGAAATTTAGTAAGAAGGCCAATAAAATTGCTTTTTCTGTTGTACCCTGATTGGAAACATCTGATTATTCTTCAATTGTTCCCAGGGTAATTACATCAAATAATAAAAAAAAATAAAATAGCCATAGTGTTTACGAGACTCTGGAGTGCTATATTTTTAGATGTTTTTGTGTATACAACCGACAACCTAGTTTCTTTGTAGATCATGAGGTTATGTTCATAGTCACCTCTCTCATCATGAACAGTTTACGCAGATAACAATGTTACTTAACGTAAGAAACCTTACTTTCTGATATCCATATATCAGTTTTCATCGTACCCTATCTGCGGAGGAAAAATGCCAGGTGAAACATGGAGACTGTATGGTGACGGGACACACTATCCGTAAGTGTCTCACCACCACATACAACCAGTCATCTTCCAAGTTAATCAATGTCTTCAAATTGAAGTAGAGCCGAGAATTTTCATTTTTTTTCATTTTCCATTTTCATTCTGCAAACTACCACAATCATAAAATACACCTTCGTATGGGGTGGATAAATCATGACGTCTTACAAGCTCTCACCTACGTTATAGTCGGAGGGTAAAATTAAGCATAAATGGGTGCCTGAATGTCGATTTTCGGTTCATACATTATTCGAATAACCGTAACTGCTACCGAGGAATTGCCTAATGGAAATACTACTTGCATAACTCATATGTACATTTAGCTTAGTATTACGACTGTTCCAACCACTAACTTACTAAAAGAAAACTATGGTAGCTTTGAAAAGAATGCAATTGAATGATGTTGTACAATAATATTCTGCATGCCTGTGCATCCGTGCTGCCCAATTTTAAGCTGGAATATGAGTGGAAATTTTGTTATACGTTTGCCATGGAAAGTCGAATATCTACTACATTGAAACATCGTTCAAGCCCATTTTTGCATACATGAATAGTCATATCCATTCTCATTGGTGTAATTGATTTCAAGTAACATTGATTGACGGCGAGGCTTTCTTGGAGAGTCTGAAGTTTGTAGGGCCGACAAAAGTGTCGAGACAATTTTCGTATTCGAGCACCTGCAAGATGAATACATAGTTTTCTTTCAGATTTTGTGATATATGATATTTTCCCCTAGTTTCTCTTCACTGAAACACTGACAAAGACCAAAGATAGATGACCAGGCGATTTCCAATACAAGTCATATTTCAGCTTTAAGGTACAATGTTAATACCTTAGCGTGCGACTTTTGTGTAAGATGATACACACGCAAAAGGTAACATTTCCAAAACAAAAATCCATATACAATACTTCATCAATATTATTAACCTTTTTTAACTGTTCGAAATGTTTCAAAAGGATATTTTGGGACGGTCCTACTCAGACTGGTGTTACTACGGATCTAACGGAGGTAATGAAATGCCATATTCAATACCCTGCCTTGGACTTTGCAAATCAGCAATTGTTGAAGACGGCAGTGTTTACATGGGCTGCAGGAGAACCATCTAAGACTTTAGAGAGAGGAAGTTGCATTTATCTCAGGTAATTCAAATATCTTGTTATCATATCAGAAATGAATAACTTGCTAGAACTTATTCGTTGTTGTCACCCGTGCATTCTGTAGTTACTCTAAATACACTGTCAATTTGATCCTTGGTCACTGTATTGGTCTATCTCTTCTTGCGTCAGTGCATCACTAAGCGTCTACCATAGGCCTTGATATCTATTTCCTTGATACACACGTTCATCTTCTCCTGTGTTACTGCTCCACACATATAAGGGGAAAAATTGGAGCGGACTACATCAGAGATAGACCCAGCTTAGGTCTCTTGTACATTGTCATTCACGGACTGTACGGCTTCTTCTTCGATTGGACGGCAGTCCGGTGGCCGACAGATCAGGGGGATTGATAAAATAGAAAAAAAAGGTAAAACATAAAAGCGGGCACTTTAAGCAGGGAGCTTTATGTCGGTTGGATGGCAGATTAGAGAAATTATAAAGGAGAGAAGAGCTGGTGAAGTAAAGTGGGTAACAAGTATAGGTATAATTTAGACTGCATTGCATGTAACGAGCCCAAATGCCCGAATAGCCGTAACAAGGAGTACATCAAAGACAGCAGTTTCCGAAATATGCAGCAGTTTGCTAAAAAAAATGACTGCAATTATTTACGTGTACAAGGAGAACCTACTGGTTGTCTAAAATTGTGGTGTGATAGGGAATAAAGGAAAGGGTAGATCCATAGTTCTCATTCTAAAGCCTATGATATTTCACATAATCTTTTGAAAATTCTAACCATCACAACTTCCTAACTGACGAAATGAAGATTTGGTTTAGGGTAGGCTACGTGTTTTTAGTAAAAATATCGTTTTACGAAACTTTTTGTTTCCGACATGATTTTTGCCTTAAAATGTTTTCTTTGTATTATATAGTGCACACGATAAGCGATGGCACGTGTCGAGTTCGTGCAATAAGAATCTTTACTTTGCTTGTCAACACAAAGACAACAAAGACATCTGGGTACTGAGTGAGTCGCCCGGATGGTACAGTTTAATGGAAACACACTGTCCTTCAAACTTCATGTTTAGTGTACCCGAAAATGGACATCGACATCAAAAGGTACTTTACCGGTAGTACTTGTCTAACTTTAACATCTTCATATTCCCTGGCTCTATTACTTCTGGTGTATGCAAAGAGCAGAATCTTTTGTATAATGGTGAACGGTGAAGACGAACCTTAGTTGATTAAAAAATGAAATCCGAATTCGGGGTCGTATTAATCTAACGGGATGCACATCGACATTTCACGACGCACACCGGTATTTGAAACTTTTTGTGTGATAAATTTGAAAACCAAAATAGGGTATTCTATCCTATTTCATTGTATATAATAATATGTTAATGAATAATATCATTGTATTCGTTTCATAACTCAATCAATTTCACTTATGAGGTAGAACAGGGTGGTCGTTTTTCTTTCCGAGATGTTTCTCTGCTAAGATCTGTCGGCAATGACAACATTAACATTTATTTTAACGTTTAAGGCTTAACTCTGTTGTTTATTGTTTAGCTGGTAGAGCTGATCGGTGACAGGGACGTTTGGATCAATTACGCACCATGGTTACCCGGTTACATACCACCAGAAGAAGACCCATCAAGTACCACTCCTCAATCATCCACGTCTGACCTCAAAGCGTCTCCTACTTTTTGGATATTAATACTCGGTTTATATTGTTTCAGGGAACTTAACAGTTACATTTAACATCTTGACAGTAAAATGCACAACAATTGTTCATCTATTTTAATATATATCTTTTAAGATGAAAGAGATACCCCGCCCAAACCTCTTGGTTCTACACGACGAATGTAAGAAAAAACCCTAGTCACATTGAACAGTCTTAAAAAAAAATGATTCTTAAAAAAAAGGATTCCTTCAATGTCCTGCATGATGAACCCATAAAGAATTTTTCGAGAATAATTTACAGAAATATAGAAAAAAGTTTTGTTAGGAACCTTTTGCCCGTCAAGGAGAACCCTTTGCCTGTCTAGAACCCTTAATTGTTTCCGGTAGAGTTGGTCATTGCATACTTATGGGACAAGGCACAGTACAGCGTAGCTGACACAAGTTATGGCTCGTTCATTTGTCATTGAGTCAAGAGACTGTATTTTGGGGGGATAATGAGCTGTTATTGAATGCGTTAATCGCTGTCAGTTGCTTGTCTGTAAAATTTTAAGGTGTATAATAAAGGACAACATTCTTATGTTATTTATAACAGTGATTTTACCTAATAAATACTGATTTGAAAGGGGAAAGAAAGTCCGGAAACTTTCTTCGTTTTTGCCCGCTGGAATACGTCTAAGTGCGAACGCGTGAACGAAAAATTTAGAGATGTGACACTCAGGGATATTTCTTTTTTTTTTTCTGGGGAGGGGGTGTACCATAATGGACCATTTTTTGAGGGGGAGCACTGGAGCATAATGGAGCACTTTATACCCACGGAGCCCCTGTTGTGTCCGGTTGGTGATCGACCGATTTTCTGGATGCACGCCTAATTCCATGAACGATCCTCGGCCGGTCTCCTGTCGGTACTTGTTCCACACTCGACCGACTTTCTTCGGTGCCCTTATCGTACTCGTCATGACGCCAACCGGAGTCCTGAAGATCAGACGGTGTCCGGACAGGCATAGCTAAGATATCCGACGATTACCGGGCTAAAAGCGACTGGAATCCGGTTGTCATGGGCCAGTTTCTGTATGTGAGAACTCATTACATGTATAGGAACTCTGCGTAGCTCCATTCACTTCCCACAAAACTCCATGAGGAGAAAACGGGATGAAAATGGCGCCCATTCCTCTAAAAGCCTGATAATTGCCCTGAAAACAATTGGCCCTTGTTCGCATCCAGTATTTTGTAACAGGTATCGTTACTGATTTTGTGACAGCAGAAGAGAGGCTGGTGCAAAGAAACACCCAAGCCCTGCAGGTGAAGGTGGGGGGGGGGGTGCGTACCTGGCCGATGATGGGACCCTTGAGAAGGACTGGGGACCAACACAACCCTAAAGGGGACAAGTCCAACAGTAATGTTAACAGTGTTCGACCATTGCAACCTCAAGCAATTCGGTTATAGACTGTCATTGCATTGTATATTTTGGACTTATCAAATGTAAACTTTTAGGATGATAGGACAGTTGTCAGCAATGACTATGCTCTTGTTAGGTTTATTTGAAAGTGTAAATACATTCCACCAATCTATTTCATAGAATACCTATCAGAAGCTTATGGGATGTCTCTTGAAAAAAAGTATATACGATGTAGCCTTCCCATGCAAAACAAAGGTTTCAATAGTACTGTCCAAAATGAAGTTATAAGTGACTACTTTTGGCGGTAATAAACGGCGTCATCAACATCTTTGTATTTTATTTTTCAAAGTATTGAAGGCGTGCATGCAGAAGGAACGTGTCCAAAAAGAGTATACAAAAAGAGAGCAAATGAAACATGTGACTTTAATAGACAGGAAACTGAGCATTGACAGAATGTGTTTTCCTCATTCAATTTAGAGTTTATTTTCTCTCTGTTTGTTACTCTATGTACACTTCTCTTTTCCATGGCCTCTTTCTTCCCTTTCACCATGCAGTACAGCTTTAGTGTTAGTGTTTAAGTGTTCACAGGAAAACATTAAATGTGAAGTGTTGTGTTCACGAAAGTGTAATAGCGACTTCAATATCGACGTACAATCACCTGTGGCCGGCTAGTCATCGGCCGGGCGCCAGCCACTAGTTCGCGACCCTTCTCCAGGTTGTCGGCTAATCGACATTCGAGGCCCCGGCCGTCACCCTACGGGAACCAGACCGTTGTGACAGAAATAGTGTCCGGGTGTCCTACAGACAATAATCCAAGAGGAATGTGTCCGTAGGACCATTAATCGGGTGGAATTGTGTCCAGTGAACGGTATTTCCTGTCCGGCCGGACACTAAAATACAAGAAACTTTGTCTGTGTCTGGTAATTTGTGTCCGCGTGCAGGTTGCAAAATATAAGCTGGTAAAAGACATTGTGATACAAATGTCAGCATAGCAACACATCTCTGAGTTTCTCGTTCCTATTTAGTTACCAAAACAACTCCCTGCTTGAAGTGTGTAATGATCTTAACGACGTACACGCATTTACACATGGCTACTGTACGCATAGAAAGAAGATTTAACCTCAGTTCTTCTTTCACCATTTTCCACCTTCATTAACTAAAATGACAATGCACCAAATTGAAGTAAATTAAAGCCCATCTTCACTGGCTAAGATTGCTATGTCAAACCGTGTTAATTTCACTGCCCCAATAATTAAACATGGAAGAACAAGCATACATTTCTCTTTTCGTCTCTCTTCCCTCGTCGTCTCACGAAATGACGTCACAAATGCAGCGTCAGTTTTTCCTTTTATTACAGATGACGTGACGGATGACTTCATTTTTCTTCTCTACAGTCATCATTTGTGTTTTTCTTTCACGGTTCACCACTTCCACCAATGGATCCGTTTTTTTTTTTTTTTTTTTGTGGGTGGGGGATGCACTAACTATCGCGCATTGTGGAAGGTCCTCTATTTGAAGAATTCACACAAAAACATTGATCTTAATATGATATACGATTATCTATATCAAACAGTAACGAGAAAAGCAACAGTGAGGTGCTTGTGATATAATATTAATTTAAGGTACAATTGGCCAATTTTTGAAAGTTTGTGGTGCCCGTGCACCCACTCCCAAGATTCCATCCGCCTCCCCCTCCCCAATTTTCTCTGTTTTTTTTCCCTGCACATTGTACTGTGATACTATAAAACAACATAACTGGGGCAATCATTTTTATGTCTGGTTGTCAAATTCATAAAACTGTCGTTCTGAACTGAAAAAAAAAAAAATTGAAGAGCTTTGTCTTTCTCCAACTCTTCAACATTTCTAACAACTACACCGTTTGAAGATTCAAGTGCTTCCATTATGACAAGAAGATATGTGTCTGAAGTTATTCATTAACAGATCACAATTACATGTGATTCAATTACTTTCATCGATATCAATAAATATACTCAGGTTTGGATGGAAAACAATTTGATTTACATAAGCTTTGATTTACTGATTGACCTACATTTAAGAAAGGTTTTTAATGATAAATTCCGTTCATACTGTTTCCTTATCGTGGAGGAATGGAGCTGCACTTGTCCAAGTGCCAGCTCTCTGGAGAAAGTGATACCCTTCGATTGTATTGTGTGTTACAAAAGTTGTGTTATAACATTAAGAAGAAAAAAAACCGAAAAACATCAATAATATAGACGAAGATTTCATCACGTACTTAACTACTGACAGAGGAATGTATAAGTGGCTCATCGGGTGGTACTTCATCAACCTTCATGTCAAGGTGCTATTTCTTGAACAGTTTAGGGCTGACTGTGAAATGTTTTTCCACGGATCGCGAATGTTGAGGGTAGTTTTGTTTTGAAAATGCATCAAAGTATTTATAGATTATACTTATATCCATACTGATAGAAGGATGGGGTGCTTAATGATAAAAAATGCCTAGGTCGTCCATCATCCGTCTGAAAACAACGCCTTTGTCGTCCATCTTTGTTTTTGATAAAAATCTGAAGAAAAAAAAAACATCTAAGGAATTTATTTTGAGAAATATCATTAATTAGAGTGTTAAGTACGATGGAAAGAATTTTTTGTCATTTCCTAGCTTTTTAGCACTAAGAGTATAGCCAGTTCTTTCGTGAACTTTTGAAAATGAAGGAATGATAGCACATTGAAGGGAATTTTTGGAAAGTAACCAATTAACAGGCAGCTGGGGATAAAGTATAGACTCTGCAATTAAAGTTAATAGACAATGCAAAGATCTGAATAATTTATGAAGTCATCTGTACAAAACCCATATCACGTGACTTTGTTTGCAATCAATGCACAATATTGATGTCACCTATCACCATAACTTGGGAAGGAACTGTAGAAAGGAACATTGCTCTCAACTGACCACTGAGTAGGGAGAAATCTCATTTTCTCATAGCATGTAATTTGACCACAAAGTATTTTTCTGTGGCTACGGTATTTGTAAAATGTTAATTATAACTATTGAGAGGTAAAGACAATAGCTGTTATTAGAGCACGTACATTATAGAATGTGCTATTGTATAAAGGTCTTTTTGGGAGGGCGATATGATTACGTATTATAATATTTGGAGGACATTGTTAGCATTAAAAGGGTTAATACTAACGTTTGTGCAATAATCATGAAGTGGAACCTTTATACCTTACCAAACTGAGCATGCAATCAACATTCTCATTAGAGATGATTGATTTCACTATGCTATGCTTGCTTTCGATAGTGATACGTCAATAAAAAAAAAAAATCCATTGTAAAAAAGAAATGGAGTCCAACGAATTACAATACACGCTTTTAGTTGCTAAACGCCCAACCAAGTGTTAGTGGCATATCTCACATGTCTTCATATGCTGGTACAATTAAGTCGTATTCATAGTCAACAGCTAATCATGTATCCAAGTACGTCACTGGATCACTGCATAACTTAGGTCTTTAAGATCACTTGCAGGACGAATACCCTGTCATCTCATCGACCAGAGAGTAATAAACCAACGAAACCAACATCAAAAAAAATATGACTGCATCGAAGTCCGCAACCAAATTTAAAAGGTTTCTTATTTACATTGTCTTATTTTCTCCCACTGAAATTCTCCGCCCACGGTTATGACAACCACATTGTCTCCTTAAAAAACAACAACAACGAAAAACAACAACAAAAAATTTTCTGGCAATGCTCGTAATGCTAATCAACGCCCTCCTTAATTTCCCACGTATTCCTAAACACTTTGTAAGCTATCTGAGCTATGCATCTGTACACATTCTTGTTATACCTTATAACGAATTAATAGACATACAGACAAAAGACACTGTTTAGTATTGCAAAATTCTTCTTAAAACGATAATGTCTGTTCGGATGGAAGATCCGTCATTAAGACAACGGAGAACAGTTACTGCCACACCGGCCGTGCCACAGTTACCTTGTCTGGTCTCTTTGAACACGATCTTGCAGCACATACATTTTCGATAGAATAGAAAGCAAGTCAAGTGTAAAGGGGGAATTTTATAAGGGGGGGGGGGGGGGGTGTATATTGGTCGAATGGCCGATTAGAGAAATTTAAAGAAGAGCAGAGCTGTAAACGGGGTAACTGCATGTAATGGACTGGAAATGGCAGAATAGCACTTAGAAATGGCTATCATAAGTTTTGCACTTTCTTTCTCCAAATCATGTAGAAGCATAAATTTATTTAAGAGATTTGTGGTAAATCTGCCAATGACAAATGCTATTTGACGATGCCCCAGTAGAGAGAGGGAAAAAGAACCATAAAAAACATTTATTTTTAATCTTTTGTTACGTTGGCGGCTTGCAAGATGATACTCATGAGTATATATTTTTAATACTTCCCTCTTGAACATGGAGTATTGTTTGGTCGAAGGTTATCATTGTTTACCTGGACTCTGCTGGTATACATTGATGGCGTTCAACCAAAAATATTTCTGCAGCAAAGCTATAGGGCGAGGCATAAAAGACTTACTCATTATCTTGCTGGCGTCCGATTCCAGAAAACACAATCACTTAAGAAGATATGCTTGTACCCGATTTGGAGGAAGAACGTGCAAACACCTTTGTGAGATGTGAGTCACAACTATCCTCTTTTAAGTTTTTCTATCCAAGAAAATACTGACCGTGACATTTCCATGAGCCTGCTTACAAGGGCGACGGTTTTCCAGCTATGTAGGGCCCATTCATCCACAAATGTTCTGGTTGCTCATAGCAATCTTTTTTTTAGAGCGCATATTGGACCATATTCACAATTTCATCGATCTTGCCCTGGAATCTGCCTAAAGAACCCCAACTCTTCCCTTCGGGATGATGGAAATTATTAAAAATTTCTGCCCCTTGACGGCCGCCGACGGACATTTATACTTTGACGTTGATTTCCGAATCTAGCAGTGCAGTGAAGTATTTTGCCCTTAACCTTATCCACCTTCAAAAGTTTTTTTTTTAAGATTGATTTGCATTTCTACATAACCTGAGTGGCATCGAATTTAGTGGCTTAAGTAGCTATCAAATGAATCTTGAACCCATGATGAAAATTGGTTTAGATTTACTAAAGTTATGTACGAAAAATGCAGGTATAGAATGAAACATTTCCAGACCAATCTGTCAATATTGATATTTGGGACAAGACATATTTAGGTACTTCATGTTTCTAAATTAACGTAAAGCGTACTCATCATTTCCAAACGAGCATTATGTCTCGATGTTTTCATTAGGGCGGTACACCCCTAGTCTTTGCTTGAGCTGTGAACACCTCCCCGGGTACTTTGAACTTGGGGAACAGATGGGGAACAGACTATGTCTTTGCACGCAAGACCTGTAAGGGGCCCATATGGGTCAATCCGGATAACCCATGTGACTCATATGAGGTAACTCTGGCGGGAGCCCACGGATGCAGCAGTTGACCCATATGAACACCATAACTATGCCATATGGGTAACACGGTTATATGGACTGGGATGTAGTGGGTATATGTATTCGCCTATACGAGGCCCATGTGCTGGTAGAAATACCAAGGTCACTGAATTTGTTATTTGCGGTTCTCTATCGTTAAAAAATCGACCAAGTCATGACGCTATCGACCAAGTCTTGACATCCAGTTTCAAGGGGCAGAATTTTACTCATGTGAACTTAGGTAGCTAGCTATTATGACAGTGACCTTTTGTCCAGCAGGGAGAATTAATTGTTGATCAAGAACCTTTTTCCTCAGACTGTTGGCCTAATATACTCAAGACAAGTTTCCGATAACTGACATTCCTAAATGATTGCTCTCCCTACCACCATTAATTAGTACAAAATATCCCACCCTCTGTCCTGCCAGGTATCTTCTGGTTCAATTTGCTGACGTCATCCACTGTGGAATACATTCCCAGCATTCTGAACATGACACTGCATAAAGTTCCTTCTGCTGGTCTGGCGATGTTTGCATTAAAAACTTAAATTAGTCATCGCTCTATGTATTTTATTGAGTTCATTTGGAACAAACGAATAAAACGCAGCCTTTATGTCAGAATTATGGTAGGAAACTTAAGTACCAACCCATTGTCCCAATAAATTAGTCTCGATGCGCATAAGTTCAGCAAAACAGTAGTATTGGATAGTACTGAGCCTATAGTATCAGTATTCTACATTTAACTCTTGAATTCGTGCATGAACTCTTGAATTCGTGCATAAACTCTTGAATTCGTGCATAACTGACTGTGTTTAAAGCAGTTTCTGACACAAACCAGACTTGACATTTCAACAGAAAACGCCCGCGTATGAGAATATTATGTAAATTGTGTAACATATAACTAACAACTCTTCGTGTGCAGACAAGTATGATTATCTTATTGCGTGGCCGGCTCACGACTTCGGGATTATAAGAACTACGTCAATGACAAAAATCGACTTGCGCAAGTCTTCTTTCTGCGAAAAGTGAACAGGATGCTTCTCGAACATGGCTGAGGGTGGTCCACCTGAAATAAGCGATCAGAAGAAACAAATTACTCCATTGCTTCAGAAAACGCTTGTCAAGGGAGAAACTTGGTATAAAATTTTTATGCTGTTCTGGTTTTGGTATATGTCAGATAAGTAAGCGACCAATGTGCTATTGTTGTGTAGTTGCGGAATTCTCCAGCCAGGCCTTATTTAGGCCATAGTAAAGCTACAGTACTTACAGCTCAGTATTGTCTTGTGTAGTATTATTACTAGGCTAGGCCTAACGTTGAACGAACTTATGAAGCATGTCAGTTGTAATGTAACGCGTTAGATCCGGCGACTAGACATTGGTATAAGCTAAGCTTCGGCGACTAGTGTGCGGTATTAAATTCTTACCAATGTGAAGTCCAAGACTCCACATACACTCACGGCTTACAAGAACATACGGAAATGTGCATATTTTTACAGTCATACTGTAATACAAAGTACTAACGTTAGTTACATATAATTTAATAACTTCAACAAATAGGCCGTAGGCCTATCTTAGGCCTGGTAATTAGCTATATTGCTAATAAGTCGCTAGCGCAGTGCATCATGGGGAGGAAACGGGGCAAGAATGCAATAGTGCAGCATACTCCATTCAACTTAATGTCATAAACATGATCTTTTGGTCCAAAAAGAACAGCCATGGTGTAGCTTAGTCCTACCTTGTTACGTGTGCTGTAAGTGTAGTATAAAGGGGTGACCGTCGAACGCGCTATTAAGGAAATTTATCATTCCAAGTTTATGCCAGTTCCACCTACAAAAGCCGCGAACGTTTTCGTATGAATCAGTATTGTCTCGAATGATTATGTATTCATTGCAACGAAAAAGTGTGTCACCGAAAGTGAAATTATCACACCTTCTTTATGACAATCCAAACAAAATGAACTTTCCCAAGGTGCCCGTCGAGCGCGCCTGCCATTGACTTAGTGTATTAATGACAAAAATGGTGGCATGCTTCACTATTTCAATCTGCTGAACCTAAGCTTGTAAAAGTTGTGATTTGTAAGAGGCGCGTTCGACAGGCTACCTTATAATACAAACTTAGTGCATCTGCATAATGAGGCGTCACTCTTAAACATACTACTAAGACCCTGGAGTTGCCGTCAAGTTCTTCAAGACCTGCAACTCCATGGACGGCCACTGCGACTACGACTGCGCCTCCACTCCAGATTGGAGGCTCAGTGGACTTAGAAAATCTTCAGCAAAACGACACAGGATGCATGTTCAGTCGGCCACTGTGACTTAGCATTTTTCTTTTTTTTTTTCTGATGAGTTCAATTGGGGTGTTGTATTCTGCAGTTACTACCCAAACTTTGACCGTCATGTAAATGTAAGGAAACCTTGATTTTTAATCATATTTTCTAGGCATCTGGACATACTTAGTGCACAGCTCTAGTGCACAGTGGGAGGAGCATTGCTCCCTTTTGTATCCAATAATGCCTCAGTGGTAGTCTACCATGGGGTGCCATCTGTGAATTTGCACAGGTAGAATGTTGTCAGCCACTTTGGATATCTATCATTAATACTGTAAAGCCTGCTACACAGTTGTAGAAATACTAACTGGTAGTAAATTGTGCAGATGATGTTACATTTTCTTAAATTTGCTTGGATGGTCATCAACCTTTTTTTATTTTTGTGGATATAGCTATCTCTGTTATTTTGGGAGGGATTTTTCCCCCTGAAAATAGCAAGCTTTGTTGCCATGGTGCATTCACTTGCTACAAATTTTTACAAACTCTCTGAAATTATGTAAAAAGTTAATATTTAAAAGGCATAAAAAGCACTGGTGGAGAATTCTCTCAAGGAAGGGTGCATCAAATCTTTCTTGAAGATCTGATGGTCTTAAAGTCCTGTCTACATGATCGTGCATTTATTCATGAACATCTTCATTCGAATGTACAGTATGACATTGTTCACTGTTTCCCACTTGGAGCATGCAGTACCATGTACCTGTGGGCACAATGATCACGTGCCGTGTAATCAAGTCCCAGACACCTCCGACTTGAATTGTCCTAACATGTTGTTTTTTCCTGAATATCAGAAATTGAGTAATACGTAAGGTTAGGTACGATTTCTCTCACCAGGACCGTACATAATGAACAAATGGTAAGAATTTATGGAACTGTCTATGGATGTTTTGAACATGCGTTAGAAAGATGAAACATGCAGCGAAAAATCTGACTACCATCAAAGGAGCAGTTGGAAACCATGTACTCAACATAGCATTACGTCTTATATTGGTGCCATCTCTCACATTTTGCCTTTAGATGGAGTGGAGATGGCAGTATGTCTCGTCTTTCTTGGCAGACATCTTTGAAAGGATGTTCAGCATACGTTTAGCCTCTGTTGGGTCTGGAATTGACTTCTAACTTGTTCATTGCAAGACTTTGTATTTGTTTCTGATAAGGATCATCAGGCCATTGTACACTTATCACTGACCCAACTACCACAATGCTGGCGTTATATAGCTGATAAGGACCATAAAATTAGAAACCAGTTGACCATACTTATGTAACATAGATGGCGGTCCCCATGTGGACTGAGGACAAAGAGGTTCAACTGAGTCTAGTAGGTTCAGTGTGTCAGCTTGGATGAGGCCCAACTGAAACATAATGCAACTGTTTTTTTTTTTGTTAAAACTGACTTCACCTTTGACGAGTAGTTACAAGTTTTGTTGCATCGTAGTCTCATCAGGTTAGTGTGTGGTCCTAACTATGCTATGCTGAAGTTTACTGCCTGCTCATTCTAGAACCAAATTCCAAGAACTTGATAACTCTGACTGGTCAAGTTGCCCTATGGAGTCTTGGTAGGTCTCTGTGGACCTTGAGATGATCTAGGATGCATTTTCACCACTATCTACTTGAAAAATCTCCTTAGTGACCATGATCACTTTGTGTCATAGGTTTTCTTTTCTGCAGGGTTTTTTTTGCAAAGTCTTATTACAAAGTTTACAGAAAGACTCAAACAGAAAGGCATAACATTTTTTGATGTACTGTATTAGGTGCTTACAAAGTGCATCATATTGCTTAAAGCAATACATAGAGACATAGTGCCATCGAGCTCAGGTTGTCATTGTGTGTGGATTTGACTGCCTTATTGGCAAGTTGTTTTACCTTGTTTATTTTTTCATATTTCTTCTCTTCACTTAGGTATCTCGTTGATAGCAAATGGTTCAAGCAATGGAAGAAATATGTTGGCTATGACAGTTGGGATGCTTACAATGCTGGGCATGAGGAATCACATCCAGGTCCCATAGACAATTCTGGAATATTAAAAGGTAGGTTTCAGTGATTATTGTCAATTCACCGTCACCATAAACCTGATCATATGTTCAGTGCACAAATGTCTCCACAGACCAAAGAGTCTGCGACATCATTCCCGATATCACGTCTCCAAGGAAGTCATTCCTCCTTTAATCAGTTCAAAAGTAACACCATCTCTACTGTAGATTTGCGGGTATGTATGTATTCGATTTAAAACACGGAAACATTTAGTTAATACTTCAGCAGAGAGCCTGACCACTTATTGCAGCTGTTGACTTTGATACTGCGATAAGATTTATGCAATAGTCAGGTCGATTGACACGGGTTGTTGGGCCTACTGTAGATCGTTTGGAAAGACACCTCCATTTTTCATCCAAAGGTTGAGAGTTTGAGTGTGATATATACATTGGTTGGCATGAGGCTTGCTGCTTGCAATATGCCAGCTTTGATGGGATATTTGGAAAGTTTGGTCTGAAACTTCATTGAACAACTATCAGCCCAATGTCACAGCTAGTATGAAGGAGGTATTCTCTCTCACTTACTCTGTTCAGGATTTAGCTGCTGTTTTTTTGTAACTGCATCAGTTGCATTAGCTTTTTTGCTTGTGCAGCATACATGTCTTTGTGCCTCTTAAAATGATAAGTGCACAGTGTTAGTTAAAACCCCTGAGAAAAAATGTTTGCAAAGCTCTTTATTAGTGAAAACAGTAGAAAACTGCAGAATAAAAGTCTGACTTAGATTTTATCCTGGATGTCTGATACTTGTCTCCATGAAGTAGCCATAGTAAAATAATATGATTTGATGCATTTAACACTTCGTCAATGATTTGGTACTTTGTAGGCTACTGTAGAAAAAAATGTTTTCTGTACCCTTTCTCATTCTCTCCTTCTGTCCATCATTCCCTTCTCATAATTTGCCAATGTTGTGGTCTCCACTTTTGAAACTAGTGATGGCATTTTTGCTGTGTTTTTTTTTACTGATTTCGAGTTCAGAACATACTATTTGTACTTGATATGGCCAATAGTAGCTGTGCTGCTTTCAGATGTTTTTTAAAAAGTGTTATAATTCTGTCATGGTTGTGCTATTTGAATGCGGTATTCTGGCTTGAAAGAGAGATCTGATGTTATGTGAGGTGTACATTGAGGTTTCTTATGATTACCATGAGGCAAGCTATCTGTTAGGACAGGAAGAAGTATGTAAGTCAGTTTTTTGTTGCTTCATGTGTAAAGTATAGAGATGAAAAATAAAATTGTCAATATTTGCATTTTGTTTAGAAAAAGACTTGTCACAGTTAAAGGATCATCTCATTGATGAGCTGGATTATGTCCTCCTACCCAAAGAAGGATGGGAGAAGCTCTCCTCATGGTATGGCACCACTGAGGGGCAGGAGCCAGTCGCCAGGAAGGTGGTGGAACATGGCATGTTTGTCAAGAGGTGCAAGGTGGAGGTCTATCTGACAGAATTCAAGCTCTGTGAAAATAACCAGCTGGACCATATTGTTACAGCTAAGTTCAGTAAAGGAGACACAATAGGTAATAATACATATCAGGTGCTGTGTTTCACCCCCAAATGAATTGTCTATCTTTTTGTGCATTCAGACTTGCCTAGAAACTACCATTACACCAGTGATTTGCAAATCTTTCACCCAGTGAACCTGGCAAAATGTCAGCCCCTAGCTTCATGCAGCCCCTCAGCCAGCTAATGAAATATAAATCTTACTGTTGACAGGGGTAAATTCCTTGCAACTTTATGTTTTGCTTTTGTTCATTGAGTGAATTCTTTTAAGTGGCAGTGAATGTGAACTTAAACATGTCCATTGGTCAAATGTGCATATACAATCACTTGCCGTAGGGGAAACTGAAAAGAAATTGTTAATGTCAATGTTAGTGGGATTGTTTAGTCCCACCAGTTATAAGTTGTTTTCTGATCCGCTGGAAGTTTTCTGCTGATTTTTGTTTACGTTTGTCGTGAAATATGTGCAGGGCCAATGATGATACTGTGGTATCGGTGTATGGAAATGGATATGTTTGTGAAACAATATATGTTGGTAGGATAGGTATTGGGAGGGACAAATGATTAAATCAGGGATGGTTAAAAAGATTTAGTAGAAGATTCAACAGTTTTTGGTTCCTTGTGTTAACAAAGGAAACTGTGCAGTCTAGTTGGCACGTTTATGTGTGTATGTGATGCCATTGGAATGCGAGATATGTGGCGCGATAACTCAATAATTGAGTGCTCAATTTTTCTCAAACTTGGTGTGTACGTTTATCATATTGTTTTTGGTACCTACATCTTGCATATTAATGAGTGGGTGGGACTTAATGTAAAATTCCTGATATGGCAATATCCTTGCAATACCTTGTCCAATTTGCTTCAAATGTGGTAGGAAGGTGTTGTTAGATATTAGGTACATGACCACGCCGTTTTTATTTTCAATGTCATTAGCATTTTTGGCTTCAGTTTGTGTAATAGTGTATAGAAAATTTAGAATTTTTGGTTCCTTGCATTAGCAAAAGGAACCTATGCATTCAGCTTGGTGTGTGTGTGTGTGTATGTGTGCGTGTGTGTGCATGTGTGTGTGTGTCTGTGATACAAGGCTTAGGTACGCTCTAACTCAATATGGGCAAGTTGGATAAAACTTATACTTGGTGTACAGGTCGGTCATACTGCGTAGAAGTGCCCTATTGTTTTTGGTGTCCATATCTTGCAAATTAATGAGGTTATGGGGTCAAACATCAAAATCTTAAAACTGCCATATATCCATAACCGTGGGTCAGATTTGTTTTAAACTTGATAAAGCTGTCTGTTATTGACAGGTTCACAACCTTGTGAAATTTAATGCCTATTAATTGAGAAGGGTACATTTTTCACTCTAAAACAATAATAATAGCTTTAACACCAATATTGTGGTTATTATAAGCTATAATACAAATTAGCTGAAAAGCTTATGGCTACAGTGTGTAAAATTTCCATTGGCATTTTGTGGTTTTAGTGACACATTTAACTCAATGGGATTTTGGTCACTGGAAAATTTTTACTCTGTTTTAATGCTATGGTAGCCTTGGAGGACCATCAGTGAATGTATGTCTTGTTTGAAATAGCATTTTCTTCTCTTAGGTTGGTGTACTGATCTGTCATAGTGGGTATTAGTGCCCTATCCTTTATGGTGTCCATATCTTGCATCTTTATGGGGTTATGGGGTCAAATATAACAATCTTAAAACTGCCATATTTCCATAATTGTGGATCAGATTTGTTTTAAACTTGATATGGTTGTCTGTTATTGACAGATTCACATCCCTGTAAAATTTATTGATAGAGGAGGAAAAATTTTGCAGTTTTATTTCTTTGTCATTGGAAAGTTATTGCTGTTTTAGTGCTATGGTAGCTTAGAAGAACATCAGCTGATGTATGTAATTTTTGAATTTGCATTATCTTTAGAGATTAAAATGGGCTGGAGAACAGTTTCAGTCACTGTGTCTAAACATGGTATAGTGAGTAGTTAGTTTAGTAGTTGGTACACAACTACAGTATGGTAGCCAGTATAGTCAGTGTGTTTACCTACTGAATTTGCATTATCCTTAAATTTTGAGTTTTTAATTCGCTATCTAAGCATGTGGTTCTTGATAGCCCCAATTTTGGGGTCCCCAGTTTTGAGGAACTATCTTTTCACTTGCTCAAATTTCTTTGCAAGGAACCACTGTGCCCATTGGGCTCTTGTTGTGCATGCTGTGGGCAATTGACCTCTGGTTACTGAAAGTCCTTTGCTCCATGTTTATGCTATATGTGCTTATATGTTTCATCAGTCCCACTCCAGCATATCATGAAAGCACTGCTTGAGGTAGTAGTTTCATGATCAAATGAGTAAGCAGCAATGCTGTGGGAAGTACTATAGGTGGTCATACTAGCAAGGTTGGGCTGGATCAGTTTACATCCTTGTCCTTGTCCTGTCCTTACATTGATGTAAATGGCTTTTAGTAAGTAAGGTGGGCAAGACGCAATGAAAGAAAATAAGTCGGTGTTCTTACCAGTAGAAACTAGACTGTAGCAGTCCCCGTCCAGCAAATGCTGTCTGTGTTGGGTGGACTTTAAAACGGCGTAGATGTGATTAGCATTATTGCAATTTGCAGAATCCCTTCTTTAGGGCTTGTAAATGATAGATTCACAGCTGTTTGTGCCTCTTAATATGAATGAGATATCGCAGTAAATTGTAGTAATAAACATCTTCAATTCATCGCATCAATTGAAATGGCTTGTTCGATATTAATAAAGTCCAGCATATCATTTTACAGTATGTATTTTCCAAGTACAAGAAACCATAGTGCTCCTGGGCTGTCGTGAAGTCATACAAATACTTCTCTTACAGATTGCGTGTAACACTGTTTGATGGTTGCTTACAATAGTACTATGGAAGTGGTTTTATCTGGGTGTTTATCTTGTTTAGGGTCCATCATTCAAAATGGCACCATTTCATAAAATCATGAAGTATGTTTCTTTCTCTACAGATTTTGTGTTACAAAAGTGAGGGTTCATGGTCAGAATCGGCCTTATGGGCTATTGTACAAAATAATGCAAAATGCTCCTTTAACTTCGTATCTGACATTACTGTACATCTGTGCAAGGGACACAGTGCCCTTGGGTTCTTGTTAATGTGACTGTTGTGACAGTGATGTCTCCTGATGCTTTGCAGAAACGATTGAGAAGAAGATGAGGGAATTGTTTGAAATTTCAGAAGACAAAGAGACCAGGTTATGGAACAAATACATGAGCAACAGCTATGAGCCACTGCACCAAAAGACAAAGACAGTTCAAGATGCTGAGCTGTATCAGGGGCAGGTATGTGTAACCCCCCTCAAGTAATGTGTCTGTCAAAAATTGATTGGTTAGTCTATATGATATTTCTGTTTTCTGTGGGGCACTACATTGGTCTTATTTTGCACCCCTAAGGCAGTGGTCAATCTATATAGTGTAGTTGGAGCAACAAAATCCAACAGTCCAATGGCAGTATTCTGTTCAAGTCTGAGACTGTTGAACAAATACTTGTTTCTCCTTTCAAATGATTTGCATAGTCTATTATCTATGCAATGAATATAGCAGATCATATGGTGTAACCATACCCTTTTAAAATTGAAGGGATCAGGACTACAAAGGGATGCAAGAAAGCAGGTTGGACATGAAGTTTCCAAATTTAGTGAAACATTGTACTTTCAGTGTTCTGAAGAAAAGGATACTGAATGTAATGGTGTCAAATAAACAAATTCAAACTATCTGATCTTTGTTACCTTTGTTTACAATTTTTTGTGTTAATGTCAAGAGTCACTGAATTTTTCATAAGAAGCTTCAATTCTTTTATCATGTGTTGCCTGATTTTACTTCTTTCCCAGTTAATTTGATTGAAAGTTTATACCTGTTATACCATTCAACTTTTAGTGTCCCTCTAAAGCTGTCACTAAATTTCTCATCCAGCTCTCTCGCTTATTCTCTGTCTGGAAATATGATTACACACATTTATGATAAAATTCATGTTCTTGTTTTGCAGCTCCTGGTGATCGAGCAGAAGAATGAAGACGGAAGTTGGACCAGGCAGCTCCCAACGACGACTACCTACACTCGTAGCAAGTACATAACTAATAATACCTCTGGAAAAAATAGGTGGGCCTTCTTTGATACCATGCATGTGCATGCATGTACCTCACTCACCCTCTGTGTCAACTGTCATAGTTTGTACTTCACCGTGCCGAGTGAGTTTTACCTCATCCTGGAGAAATACTGTTATAAGGAACCTGAAATGCACCACCCTGTAACTTGTGGAAAATGGGGCATTGCAAAGTCATTGGTCTGTATATGGTTGTCAGTTTTTCACACTCACCTTTCCAGACCTTTGCATAATCTGTAGCATTTTTCTTCTTTTTTTTTAATTACTCATATGTAGTTAGTATTTCCTCATAACATTCATGTTACTCGTTTGATGTCACTAACCCACATAGGGATGATCTTACCCAGGCACAAATCAAGGAACAGAGTTTCTACCTCTTCAGTCACATCTCTATCTGTTTTTCTCTTCATCAAACAGCTACGGTTATGGTTCTACCTATGCTACTCGTGGAGGGGCAGGTTCTGCCTACAACCACAATAACTACTCTGGCAGTCCAAAAGTCCAGCCAGGTCTCTGTGGACTCAGCAACCTTGGCAACACATGCTTTATGAACTCAGCTCTTCAGTGCATGTCCAACGTACCTCTTCTTACGAAATACTTCCTCAGTGAGTTATACTTTTGACATGGGAAATACCCGTCATGTTGTGGTGTTGCAATTGTTGAGTAACATTTGCTTCACAGTTGTATTTCTTTTGTATCGGTATGTGACACCACTTAGTGTAGGGGAGATATTTTGAGAGTGTCATCCTATTAGCAGAAAAGAAAGTTGATCATAACAGAATCAAGTCATCACCAATATGGACCCCTTGATGGAGTACTGTATTTGCTAACAAAAGAATAAGAAGGTAAAAAAGGAGAAACAAGACCCACATGATAGCCATTTCTTTGGAACTTCATTTGTTTGCATTTTCTACCAAAAAAAAAGAGAAAGAAATAGATAGTAGAAAAAGGGCCCAATTGGGAGCAATTTTTTAGGAACTTGATTTATTTGCAAAAGTTCAGTTGTTGCACTGAGGGTATTTTGGGGCTTGTTTTCAACAGATGATGAGTACAAAGATGAATTGAATCTTGACAACCCTCTGGGAATGAACGGAGAGATCGCCAAAGCCTATGCAGAATTATTGAAACAGATGTGGTCGGGAATGCACAGCTATACAATACCGAGGAACTTTAAGGTAAGAGAGACGGTGTATGTATCATCAGCAGTCACTCACCATGGTTTATGTAAAAGGGCTTTTTCTCAGCAGTATCGTCATTAGAAGCATTCAAGCATGTTCTGCCTCTTTGATTCTGAGTACCAAGTACTTTTAAATGAATTTGCACTCTGTGCCATCCAGCTTTAATTTAGCTTTTCATCAAAAGTATTCTCTTGAACTGAAAAAACTAAAAACAGTGCAGGCTATCTTTGGTTGCTATTGGATGAGTGTGGGTTGAAAGAGGCAAATGGCAGGTAGTAACCCTTGGCAACACCAGGTTTCACCATATCCCTGGCAGTGCATGTGACAACTATTGGAAAAATTTAAATCAGCTGAGTAGCACTTGGTTAAGTGGACAAAAGTGAAGAAAGACCATCAGTCTGTACTGCATAAAATCATATTTTCTGGGAACTAATGAAGGGAAAAAATTTAAGAATTTCAGTTGTCAGTGGTCAGAATTTCAGTTGTCAATGGTCACAAAAGTGTGGAGGAAGCCTGTGGCTCACCTGTCAAAACTTCCTCCTGGCTGACTACCAACTCATCACTTGTAGATCAAGTTTGGTATCTTTATTCACAAGGTCAGTTGAGAAGAGGAAACCTTAGATTACCCTTAGACGATCTAACTGTGACCTGTCTCGGGATTGCATCCCAAACCTCCTGGTTGCTAAGCTTCTTTCCTTTAAGTGTATCCATTCTGTCACAGCACCAGCTCAATTCAAAGTAAAGGAAAGCACAAAAGCTGTGGAAATTAGTTTTCAAAAATGCAGTAAATCTGCAGATGAGAGCTAAAAACCAAAACCCTTTGTGCAATCACAAATTATACACGTTGTATAACAAATCCATCATTTCCATTAATATCATCAAGGTAAAGCTTTTATCCTATCTTGTTCTGCAGATGCAGGTTGGCCGTTTTGCACCCCAGTTCTCAGGTTTTCAGCAGCAGGATTCACAAGAACTTTTAGCGTTCCTGTTGGATGGTCTGCATGAAGATTTAAATAGGATCATCAAGAAGCCTTACATAGAATTAAAAGATAGCGATGGCAGGCCAGATGAGGTAACAGCACAGCAGTATTGATTTTAAAATATTGCTGTAACAGGCAAAGTTGTCCTTAGACGAGATTGTAGGGTGATATCTGCTAACATTCAGTGTGGTACAAAAGTCTGTTTATCTCCACAAGATACCAGCCAGCACTGCCAGTGAATTGAAGTCGGGATATGTGCTTTGCAAAGAAGTAAAGGAACTTCTGAATAAATGCTTTTGTGTTCTCTACAAATTGCTCTTGGAGGGGACACAGGTATTCAATCATTTAATCCTGTATGGTATTAAGGGCAATGTTTAAACACCTAAAATGTCATATGCCATCAGAGGCCAGAGAAGGATGCTGCTCTGTTTGCAAAATGTGGTGGACTTGTTTAACATTTCTGACATGAACTTGTTGCATGTTCAGCTCTTGCAACATTCAAAATGGTTGATGTAATCCCAACTCTACTTGTTTTTATTTTAAACAAGAGCTTCTGCCAACTTCCAGTCTGAAATTTGGTAGAATTGATTGCCACTGGTGCTGAAATGTTCACTTTGATTGTTGAGCTTGGAAACCTTGTCTTGTTTAGGTATAATGGGCAGACATTATGTTGAAAAGCTTTGCTGCAATGTCTTCTTCTCACTCTATTGGCACTCCTAACCTGTAACAATTGAAAGAATTTTACGGAATTTAAAGATAGTGCTTTTATTTGCATTGCTTTCTTTTCAAGTCTGACAAGCGTCTGATTTGTCAAGATTGTCTGACAATCTATGTTTGTCTACCAACAAGTTTCTTCCTGGAAGCCCAAAGATTATATCTTTATTATTATTGGTCTTAGGTTGGATTGTAACATCCATCTGTTATGGGCTGTCTTTGTCACAATGTTTTATGTGGTGTGTATTTTGATTTACTTTTCTTTTATCAGATTGTTGCTGAAGAGTCTTGGGTGAACCATCTAAAGAGAAACCACTCTGTCATCGTGGATCTATTTCATGGGCAATTTAAATCCAAGCTAGTCTGTCCAACCTGTTCTAAAGTATCTGTCACCTTCGACCCATTCTGCTTCCTTAGCTTGCCACTCCCTGTCAAAAAGGAACGCGTGATGGAAGTTTTCTTTGTAAGGTTAGACGGGGAGAGCAGGCCTCTGCAGGTGAGCAGTTTCACATCATTTCTGTTGACACATTTAAAGTTTTACCCAAGCAGTCATTTGGAAGGGGCAAAAGTTTTGTCATGCACACCCCTCTGCTACATAAGCCGAGAATGTTCCGATAGTCTAGAATCTTTCAACAGGGAAGTGGGATCAAGCTTCAAATTTGCTCTCTTTGTTGCTGGTCTTACAAAATTTGTAGCTCAGTCATGAAGTTGTAGGTTTGTCCATCCACTTGCAGGCTTCAACAATTTGCAGTTTTGTCATAAAAATACACAGTCTGAACATTATGGATTTATCAGCAGCTCTGCCTCAGCACATCCTTGTGATATAAAGATATGGATTTGTGATTCACATAAAAATGTCATGGGCACAAATGTCTCTCCCTTAGGCCAGGCTGTAGGTCTGCAACTTAAAGAATCTGGAAAGAAGTCCATGTAGTTAATCTGTAACTGATGTATTGAGGGGAATCAAAAGAACCTTTCCCACCTTGGTTTTGCTTGGTATGAGCTAATTTTTTATTTCTATTTCATGATGCCTCTACATTGCTTAATCAAAATGTCATGCAAATGGGACCTGTTACAGTGGCTTCACTGCAAGCAGGATTGTCTTCGTTACAGGCTTTTCCCCAAAAAAGATGTAACTTTTGAGGAGGGAATTCATATTCTCCATTTCATCATCAGCAGAGTCTGACTTGTTTTCATTGACGTTTCTTTCAACTGCAGATGAAAGTCATCGTACGGAAGCATGGCTGCATATTTGATCTCTGCAAAGCTGTCTCAAAAGTGACGCATGTGCCGCCTGAAAATGTAAGTGACTTTGTCCAGACACTTTAATGCAGTATCCCACATCAGTATACACACATTGCGTTTTCAGTGTTACTTTAAAGTGTATGAACTAAAGAGGTCATTGTATCGGTACAGGTCTAATGGTGGCAAAGTCCTCTAACAATGGTATACAAGGGATGAAATAACCGGGTTTGCATTTTGCGACCCCTACAATCGTAAAATACCAGGTATGGTTCAATTCCAAGTCAGGATTGCAACACATGCCAGCTGATATTTTCGATGGTCTTCTGTCGAAGAAGAACCAATGGCCTGGCACTTGATGAAAATTTGTGTCCGAAATTTAAGCGGATATTATCACAAGGAAGGGAATTATGAACTGATTATGACACGTACCTGAGTGAGTTCAGTTCTTGACTTATTCACAAAACAATGTCTGTTAAATATTTGCCAATGAAAATGGGGTTTACTGTCGACCATTTCAAACACTGATTATCGAAAGGCTGATTATCAATTTGCTGACACTAGTTTGTCCCCTGGTATAGATTGCAACCCTCAGATTACAGGATTGTATTACATTATCTTACATAATGTATCTTTAAATGTATAGAGGAAGAAGTGAACTTAAATTTGACATGCAGAATTTGAGATGGTTTTTGTAATAACATATTGCCTTTGTTAAAAGCTTTTTTGAGAGTTACTGGAACTTTTGGTCCGACCCTCTGCCATTCAGTGATTTCACATGAATTCACACAAGGTTTGGTTTTTCCGTTTGCAGCTGGTCGTGACGGACGTGTACAACCATCGGTTTCATAAAGTGTTCATAAATAATGAACCTCTCAATACAATTACAGACAAGGACACCATCTATGTGTAAGTATTCTCAGCCCACTATCACTTCTTTGTCAACGCACTGAAACTCCAAACATGGTTTGTCCCTACAAAGATAAACTGGAAACTGCTTTTTTTTTTGTGGTTGACATTGGTGGTCTTCTTTGTACTTAGACACAGAGGTCTGATGCCATGATAGTAGAGAGTTATATAATTCAGGCCTTAAGGGGGCCATCACTCTGAAACTCCACTCAAGTGTGGATAATGCCTGTTGCTTGTAAATAACAACTTGACGTTGGGTGCACTACCAACTCTGCAATATTAGATCAAGTATCTCTTCCACAAGGTCAGTTCATATGGGTAATCTGAGATTGTCGTCACCTGGCCAGTGACTGAACACCAAACCTTTCGATTGCTAAGCTTCATTGCTCCAAATGCCACCATCTTTATTCACTCCGTTGTGCCCCCATAGCCCCCTCCTCCTGGTAGAATGCCAACCAACCTGAAATTAATGCTTAAGAGTTTGTCATTTGCATAAACTCCTGTCAAAGTGTCACCGATATCTTAATGGTGGATTTTTTCATGGCATAGAGTGTTATGTGTGACAAGCAGGAAGTTGCAAAAGAACCACATGGAGTAATTTCACTTTGATTGATAATGTTGATAGTTTTTGTTGTCTGGTGACAAAGAAAAAAAAAAAACAGTGTTTCTTGTAATTTTGTTTGTAGTCAATTTGGTCACCTTCTGTATTTTTCTCTTACCTCTTCAGATTTGAGGTTAATGTTACCAGCGCAGAAGATCCAGAAACTATTGTGTTGCCAATTTATCATAGAGAACCGAGGTAGGCTGAAATGAGTAGATGAACAGTATAGTATAGTACTTTGTATAAAATTTTTCTGCCCATTTTGAAGCTTGTATCGTGTACTGCTGTCCTCTTTTAGCATGCAGTTCAAATTGTGGGATCTTGGTCTTTTGTACGTTTGAAGAAGAAAAACTTGCCGAGTTTGTGGAAATAGCTAATATAGTGAGTGTACTGTTGCATGTCTTAGACCTTGGTTAATAGTTTGTCAGTCGCTTATTTTCCGCAAAATTCCACAATCTTGAGACACAGGGATCTGAGACAGGCATGGTGTACATTAAACTTTTGTTATTTCCTACCATGTCTCATTAGGCAATCTTCATACTCCAGCTCGTCTGCCTACCACCTGTTCGGTACTCCGATGTTAGTTCCAGTGTCCAGGAAAGGTACAACGTATCAAGACCTATACGAGACAGCTCTAAAAAAGATGAGGTAACTTTTTAATGGCTTTGTCTTTGTTTTAGTGAATTATGTTTTGCCCAGACAGTCAGATCACAAATTGTTTTCTTTGAATGCAATTGGTAGTGTGGTTTGTCATTGTTTGTGGTCAGTGTCCACTGAAATATTTATCCAGTTCTTTGTTAGTAATTTCCAGTTGTACTACGATACTGAATCCTTTGTTTTTGAGGTCTGTCATCGTATTGCGTGCTATGCTCGGGAGGACTTTCTATATTGATGCAGTCAGTGAGCCATGGTCATGCGAAATTTCTCTGGCTTTATTTTCAAATCCTTTACTGCTTGCTCTCTAACTGAGTGTGTTTGTGTAGATTACACTGCAGGAACAACATGTTCTAGAGTATGATGTAGGTGCAGCTTGAACACCATGAGGGTGTTACTTCATTTTACTAGTTGATCTGACTCAGTGAGCAGAAGCAAAATAAAATAAAATAAAAAACTATGGTGGTTTTTTTTTTTATCAAGTTTCTGTGGGACAAGGTGTGAACAGGTCATTAATGCTACATTTTTTAACGAGACAGTACACAAAGAAGATGATGCTATTGAAGCTATTTGTTCATTGGGAAATTAATGGTTATCCTCTTCAGCTGGTTTGTGTCTTATCCTGAAAGTGATGACTGGTTCAATGAGGAGGACTCAAACCTTGAACTACAAAATGGTGGTAAGTCTGATATTTGTAGTTTCTAGAGTAGTCTCTTGTCTTTAAAAAATGAAGGTAATGCAACGTCACATGAGTCATCTGGTAGCAATTTCTCCTACTTTGTTTCCTGTTAGGAAGATGCTGTTGCAAGTCCGACATTTCTTTGATTGAGTGCTCTCATAGATGAAGTTGACAAAAATTTGCCTTATTCAAAAAAACGCATAAACAATGAACAAAAACCAACTCCAGACTAACACCTAAGTAATTCTTACAGTTGAACTGAGGATATTTAGATGTGTTGTTTACTGTATGGTCAACTTTCACAAAAGTGTAGGTGTTTGTGGTATGGAGAGACGATCTTCTTCATCTACTTCTTCCATTCTTTCTTCTCCTTAATGACACATATCTCAGTTGTTGTAATTACTAAAATTAGTCAGCTAACAGTGAGCATGTTGCATTCCATTCGTCTCAAATTGCTGACAGAGTCCAAGATGAAATCAGACTCGAGTGATGACGAAGATGACAAAGATGAAGAAAACGATAAACAGGCGAGAAGGGAAGGCCAACAGAAGGGAGAAAATGAGAAGGAAGCTATCATGTCAAAGGAAAAACCTAGGATGTTCAAACTAACGATGGTTAACCCGTATGGCAGTTCTGAGATCAACAAACTAAGAGATGATGGAAACCCTCTCAAACTGACAAGTAACTCAATCTTAAAATCAGACACTGCTTAAGTCCTCCTCTGGCTTTCCACCTAACGTTTTTCTCTTCTTCTATGTACAGTGCTTGTGAATTTTACTTCTGACTGTAGTGTATGCAGAATGAATTTAAAGCCACACAACATGACTTTGGGGCTTATTTTGAAATTGGTTAAATCCAAGTTCATGTAAAATTGTCAGAACCTTGATGTTTCTCTGTTTGTTTTTTTTTATTTTGCAATGCATTTCCTTTCTCTCTTATGTTTAAATCAGTGGGATCTTTTTTGTAGGCAAAGCAATCGGATTACCTTTGAAAATGTCCTGCTGCGTTCGAAATGTCACACTGTCTTATTTTCATATATTTTCAGTAGCCAAGCTGGGATCAAATGTCACAGTCACTTACTTTATCATGCAGAGTGTATTCATTGGCAGAAGTTTTGTATTTCAGGTTTTATTTTATTTCCAATGAAGGGATAATTCATTCCTTTCCATGTGCCTGTTTTGTTACAGCTGTTGCCATTTTTCAACATACCCCAATGTCTTTGGTTTCTATCTTTGAGTAGAATAAGACTAATGGTTGTGATTGTATGGAATTAGAGGGAAGTTATTTGATGATATATAAACATCTGTCTTCTCATAGATCGGACATACGTGTCTTTGGATTGGAACCCACGAGCGAAAGAGAAGTTTTACAATGAGTCAACCTCAGATGTGAGTTAAAGATTGTCTTCACTTTCAAAGATACCTATATCCCAGACAAAATTTAATTCCAGTATTTGCAGATAAGTCTATGGTATCATCATGTCCCTGTAGTCAGTTGTAAGTGATGTTTGTGTTCACAAGTTTACAGCATCTCAAGTATTTTCTCTTCAATGGAATGTCACAATTTTTAAGAGAGAGTGCGTTTCTTCTTTCCGTCAAACGTTTGTGGTTGTTTCTCTTCACAGGAGTTCGACAAAGATGAGTCTGTGAATTTACGGAATAATTCTAAGAAGCAAGCAATCAATTTATCGGAGTGCCTCAAATTATTTCTACAGGAAGAGATCTTGGATAAGGAAGATTCATGGTGAGTTTTTAAATTAGCTGTTGAATTGCTTTGCCTCATAGGAGGTCTGATGGATTTATGGATGCTAAGTATATGTATGTCTACCATGTGGTGCAGCCTAGTGGGTCTCAGTTTCCAGGTTATACTTTAAAATCTTGGTGTGTAGGTAATAAGAAAGTTGTCCTGTGATGCTTTCATATTACCTCACAATTTGTACCTCATCAACCAGTGTCAAACTTAGACAACTAAGTTTTTCTTGATAAAGAAGACAAACCACTTTTTTCAGGGCTTGGAAAATTTCCTACAGTCTTGTCGCCCACTCGGGTGAGCTGTTTTTGGACAACGATCACTTTGTGGTGCCCAGTTAACATTTGTGGGTGGGTATATACTTCTGGTAAGCCAACCTCAAGCTGACTTAAGTATACACCTACTAATCCTATTCAGTAAAGACTATTCAGTCTATTCATTTCCCTTCTGATGTCTATTCACCTGGGTTTGAGGTTGGCTTACCTGAAGCATATACCTGAGAGTGCTGGAATAGAAACAAACGATTAGGACGTAAAACCTGTTCGAATCATCCAACTCCACAATTTCATGTTCCCTTCTCTTGTGGCTCTTACTTCAGAGTTTTTGTAGAGATTCATGTCAGTGGTATGCGTGATGAAACCTGCACACAGTCATCATCTCGATCCCTTATCACAGTTTGGCCCGGGGATTGTGTTTGCCGCTTCAGGCATGTTGTGTTGAGCAGTTTAGTAATTTTTGGTGCCCTGATCATCAAAGAGGCTGCCATTGGGGACTCTTGCACCCATTTTTTTTTTTTTTAGCCCTGGTGTTGACTCACTGCAAAAGTTGAGTACTTTCTTGGATTCAGTACTGTGACCACTTCCACAGTATGGAATTTCTATGACCTTTTAAACCGTCTTGTATTTCAGGTTTTTTGATGGGCTGAAACTTACGAGCCTACCTGTGTTCCATTTTTCTTTTCATTCTTCAGGTATTGTCCTGCTTGTAAAGAGCACAAGGAGGCATCCAAGAAGTTTGATCTCTGGAAACTACCAAAGGTGCTGGTTATCCATCTCAAGAGGTTCTCCTGTAACAGGTTTTACAGGGACAAACTTGACACCTTTGTCACATACCCATTAGCGTAAGTTAGGTTTGACACTGTATGTAGAGAATGCTCCGTTGTCATGTAGTGTTATACTTTCTGCATGTCTGTTGTCACCGTTGAAAGTGGGGGGAGGGGTTACTTTCATTGGCAGTCCAACTTTTTCTAGGACATGCAGAATGAAAAGCAGACACCAAACATGGTAAAGGTCAGATATCGATGCTGTCGCAGTCGTCTGTAAATTACTGGTAGTATGTGATGATTATGATACCACAAAATTGAAGTATGGTAGGGTATAGTCAATAGAGAACCCAATAGTAAGAACATACAGGATGCGTGAAAAAAAAAATGGTGATAATATTAGAAGTTGGTGGTGGGGGGAGGGGCTGATTGAGTGAGGTTTGGAAATGGATAAATGAGAGTAACAGGAATTGACATTGTAAATTCAGGTGAATGACAATTGTGCTAAAAAGTCTCACAAGTTCAAATGCATCTTTGATTTTTCTATGTAAGAGTTTTCCATGTGGGTGCCATGTGTATATATTATCCCTTTACTAAACCCCAATGAATTCATATGCTTCTTTTTTTGACAAATTTCCAGTTTTCTGAGGGTTAGAGCACTCCAGTGCAATGTATCCAAAATTTTAACCAACTTGCTTTCATTTAATGCTAACTTAACAAAACCAAAGACTAATACAAAGCGAATCACACAACATGCTTATCTAGAAGGCCATGCAGTTTCATTGTTATTGCTCTCCATGTAAACGTTATTGCAAGATCATCTGCCAGACCATGCAAAGTTGATAAATTCAATCATAGCACAAAACTGGTGTTTGATATCTGAATTTGGGAAATGTGTTTGAATGATTTTAATTGTTTGCTTTGCTTGACAGAGATTTGGACATGATTGAATATTTAGCGGGAACTAAAGGAGACCACGAATATAAATATGATCTAGTGGCAGTGGTCAACCATTATGGAGGACTAGGAGGTGGACACTGTGAGTATACAAACCAGCTTTTGCAACTAGTACTTAACTGACATTGTCAGGATCTGGTTCTTAAATTGCTACGTGGATCCGAAGTTTCACTAATGTAGTACACTTTACATGTGACAAAATTCAGCATGTATGCCTGACTCTGAAGACTTCACTGGCATGACTATATGTAAGATAGACAGAATTATATTAATGAGTACAGCAAAGTGTCATATTAGTAACTTCACAATGAACTTGTAGCTTAACAAAATTTAGATTTTCAGTGACTGACCGGCTTTGGACTGCATGTGCGAATTTTTTACCCATACAAACATACATATGGTGTTGATCATGATGAACATAGTGTACTTTAATAGGCCTCACTCAGTGTAGAATTTAATTGGTATCCATTAGGAACCACAGTGAATGGAGCAAACACTCTGAATTGCTTATTGACCTTCTGCTGTTTTTGGCTCCTTGCGTTAGCAAAAGGAACCTATGCATTCAACTTGACGTGTGTGTGTGTATGTGTGTGTGTCCTTGTTTTCGGGTGGGATTGAGGACCTCAACACTAGATTTTAGGTCCTTTGTAGAAAATTTAATAGATTTCTGTGGTCCTCTCAAGATTAACAATAGACAGTCTATTGTTAAATTTAGGGTTGAGGAAGAAAAAACAAAAGAAAGCACAATGAGGTCCTCGGAATGAATGGAAAACAAAGTTGTGTGTATGGGTGTGTGTATGTGCCTTTGTTTTCAGGTGGGATCGAGGACCGAAACAATAGGTTTTAGGTCCTCTGTAGAAAATTTAATAGATTTCTCCAGTCTTCTCAAGATAAACAATAGACAGTCTATTGTTAAGGTTAGGGGGTGAGGAAGGAAAAATAAAAGAAAGCACAATGAGGTCCTCGGAATGAATGGAAAACAAAGCTGCGTGTGTGTGTGCATGTCTGTGACAACCTTGGGTACGCTCTAACTCAATATGGGCAAGTTCGACATAACTTGTACTTGGTGTACAGGTCCGTCATACTGCGTAGAAGTGCCCTGTTGTTTTTTGGTGTCCATATATCGCATATTAATGAGTTTATGGCATCAAACATCAAAATTTTAAAACTGCCATATTTCGGTAAACTTGGGTCAGATTTGTTGTAAACTTGATAAAGTTGTCTGTTATTGACAGGTTCACGACCTTGTGAAATTTAATGCTTATTAGTTGAGGAGAAGGGTGAATTTTTCACTGTGGAACAATAATAATAGCCTTAACACCAATATTGTGGTTATTATAAGCTACCATACAAATAAGATGAAAATCGTATGGGCTACAGTGTGTAAAATTTCCATTGGTCATTGGAAAAATTGTTGCTGTTTTAGTGCTATGGTAGCTTAGAAGACCATCAGCTGATGTATGTAATGGTTGAATTTTGCATTATCTTTGTAGATTAAAATAGGCTGGAGAACAGTTTCAGTCACTGTGTCTAAACATGGTATAGTGAGTCGTGGTAGCCAGTATAGTCAATGTGTGTACCAATTGAATTTGCATTATCCTTAAATTTGAAAAAATGGGAAACTGTTTAATTCATTATATTTTAACATGTTTAGTTGTTCGTTGATTTAATGGTTATATATGGGCCCAAATTTGTTTGGGACCCAGTTTGAGCTCAATTTTTGGGCCAAAATTTTTTTAATTCATTATCTAAACATGTGGTATAGTTTTGAGGACCCGACTTTTCACTTGCCCTAATTTCTTTGCAAGGAACCACATTGCCCATTGGGCTCTTGTCAGCTAAACCATTTCTCTTAATTGTCCTTGATTTGACGCAATGTCAATGAAGTTAGAATCATCACATATATTTAGCTTTTTTTTAAGGTGCAAAACTTTCATGTTAACAATAATATCCATTAAATGAGATCACATCTCAGTTATTTCATTTTGGTTGCCTTCTCCTCCTGGGAATTGGTGGCTCCTAGTGTGTGATGTGTTTCAGTGGCATGTTGGGAATCAGGGCACACATCAGGCACAGGGCACACATGAATCAGGCTATGTCACTTTTTTTTCCCTTGCGTCCTTCCAATCTAGCTACAATTTTATATTTTCTGTCCTACACAGATACAGCCTATGCAAAGAATGCACCTACCAACAAGTGGCATTACTTTGATGACAGCTCAGTGTCAGCTGTTGGTGCTGACCAGGTGCTGGTGAGTTTCACTATTGACAAAGGAGAACCCTGTCAAATTTTCATCTTGCACAGGCCCTTTGCAGTATGTGTTTAATAGCGATGTTGAAACGGAGACTTGCCGCGTAAGGTGGGGAAATTAATTTGAAGGTTTTGTGGATCGTCCATCTTATTTCAAAGCCCTTATTCATTGAAAACCCCAAAATTTGGGAAATTTCACGTCAACAGATAAAACAACACATACAAGTAGGAATTTGTTGATGTCGCAGAATGGAGAGCGTGTACGCGAGACCTATATCGAACTATGTTGAGTGCATATGATTATCATGTGTATGACAGTCAAATTCAACCATCTGCTGGTCCGAAAAAACCTATAATTCACTAGTTAGATGTTACGCATTCGCCTGGATATTCAAAGTTAATTTGCTTTTGAAAGTTCAGTTATAATGCTGAAGTCATTTTAATGCAAAAAGAAGAGTTGTACTGGGGAAGAAAATGGCAGAAGATACATGGGGTAGTGACACAGGACAGAGCAGATGTTTCACCACCTGTCTACGATATGCCTGGTTACATGCTTTCAGCCTGTTTCAGGACGAGTCTTCAGACTTTAAAAATCGTGAATCGATTTTGTCCGACAAAAATGGAAGTTTGATGCAGTGGATGAAAGGCAGTATAAACGAATCAGCATCTTCAGCGTTCACTTCACCCAGAAATATTTTGACAAGCACCATATGCCTCGATATTCCAAGGAGGAATTGGAACATGAGTGCCTTGTCTACGCAAAAATGGCATACCATCCAAACTGACTCTTCACCATCAGCAACCGTTACTTCTTTTTGTCATTCTAGAACTTGGAGACTGGCTTCGCCCTGTACTGGATGCCAGCAGGCAGAGGCAGTTTTGTGAAATTTAACAGCACCTTACATTACGCATTAACACTAAGCCGTCGTATTGTTCTTGACGTTATCATGGAAAGTCTGAGTACCACAAGCAAGATGTGTCAAAAAGTTACTTTGTTTAATAGGACAATTAGGTATAGAAAATTCCAATACAGAAAACATTGGCTAACAGTGGCCATTGTTATGAAACTCTAGACAATTTGGTAGTGGCTGCCGTATTCCAACTTAGAAAACATATTGGCTATTGCTAGCAGTCTTGCAGTGACTGTGATGCATACCGTATTCTGCACCAATACTATAGCGCATTTAGTCGCAACAGTATGGAAGGCCGACCGACGCATGCAGAGATCTTCTCTATTCTGTGATGTTACATAAATATCAACTCAATCTTTGACAGTTTCACAAGCTTTGAAGGAGTTGGAATATGGTTCAATTTCATACCAACTTAAATTACTTAAATTTAAATAACAGGGTATGAAAAGTTGATATTCCTGTTCAGTACACAAATTTCTCTTTGCAATGATATTAAACTTAGACATGTTTAGAATCAATGAATAGGGGCTTTGAGTTTATAAAGGTCAGACTTTTGGTTTTGATGAAAATTGTAACCTATGTTATCATGATGGCATGTGAGTATATGTGTGTTTGTAACACATTGCTTGTAAACATGATACTTCAAGAATGAAGGCTGTCAGTGCTGAGTGATGACATATGTAGCATGTAAATATACAATATCGAATTACAAGAAGTCTTCTGTATTTGGTGGAGGTCATCGTAGGTCAACTGAGGTCAAAATATGAAATTTTATAAAAGCAGTTCCCTAAGGAATGCCTCCTGGGACTGATCTTACATTTCTATGTATATTAATCACATGAAGTGCAAGATTGCTACTGTTTTTGGTTGCAATTATTTTTCTGTCTCAGCCAATCAAGGTCAAATGATGGCAAGTTCCTTAACACAGTGTCTTAAGAACAGAAGCTGGGGGCATGGAAGCTTGGACACATGCCACATCAAGTGCACGCTAGATTTAGAAGATTATCAAAATATTGTTTGTCAAAACTCACGTCATACATTGGTTCATTCATATGATGCACTGTGATTAAGTATTTTGCTGAATAAAAACAAATCATAGCCTAGGTAGTAGGTATTGTCAGGTATGAACTACTGTGAGCAGCTAAACTGCTGTTGTTCAGATCAGTGAAACTACAATGTATTTTTTCCACACTGGCCAAATATGATGTTATTACACATACAAAAATGTTGCTTGTATGGTACCAGAAAAAAAAATAATGGGAAAAACAGAAAAAAAACCTGCTTTGACTGTTGCGAGACACTGTTTGTCATGACGTTGTCACAGTAATGTTGTAGTGATGTGACAGCACTCACTTCTTGTGTGTCACAGATGTGCCATGCATTCACATCACTCTTCCAAATGTGTGCAGTAATTTCAACTGTTATGACATTTCACAGTGTCACCTGTTAACCATGTGACAGTGTAAACCTTGTGACATAGTATCATTGCTAGATCGTCCAACTAAACCATATTGCCCATTGAATGGAATCTCAGTTCGTGTGTTAGCCACCACTTTTCAAATGAATGAGTTTATTGAATATCCACTAGCATTGCTTTTTTTTTATTTTTTTAGATGCATTCACCTCATGTGTGACTGAGACCATAGAGAATCACAAACATGACTTTATAGTTTCCTTTCAGTATTGTCATCCAAAAGCTGTAAAATAAATCTTTTGATGTCTCTTCTGATGACATCTTGGTTTCATTTTGTGCTTGCTCTCCTCAGTCGAAGGCCGCTTACGTTTTATTTTACATCCGTCAAGACTGTCTGAAGGACTTCAGTCAGAATGGTCTCGCGACGCTCGCCAAACTTGAAGACATGGATGATGAGACATCCAAGAACTCAGAGAGCGAGGACGAAGAAATGGAAACAAATTGATGCTGTCTGCAAGTACCCTTTCTCGAGGGCCAAATCACGAGGTGCGATTAGCGGTAAAAATGTTGAATCTAGCATCGGCAGATTTGCTGTAAGCAGTTTAATGCTGTAGTGTTTGCTTTAGAGGTGCAAGTAGAGAGTCTTAAATGATGGCTTTACTTTGTGAAATGGGATGTCCCAGAGTACAGCTCATTTTTTGAATCCTTAGGTGTGTTAGGACAGTTTGACACAAACAAGCAAAATAAATTCTGAACATTTGAATATAACTGTCGCTGAAAAAGCTCATATAAGCATGTAAAGGTGTTGAAACAAGAAAGATATCTTCACAAATCCACAGTTTCATTATGTATCATGCAGCCAGCATTCACATGAAGCTGTAACTCGATGTCATGGGAATATTTGTGTGTGCAACAAATCCTTTAACTCAGGCTAACTGTGTCTCTAATATCAGGCAAAAGCCAAGAATATGACCTACAGTGATGTTAAATTTGATGGAGTTATCTGGCTTTAATGAATTGTGTGATTAATGTAACATTGAAGTGCAGCAAGTATATCTGATGCACACTGCTCACTAGTGAGACTCACTGTATGTGGAGTATACAAGAAAATTGCAAGAAAATGTAAGAAAATTTTGGAGTATACAAGAAAATTGCATCATCAAGAAAATTGCAGGAAGATTGCATCATCAATAGTGCAATATATCAAGTTTTGTTAGTTGCAAAATAAATTGAACAATTTTACAAGGATAAAATATTGTTTCCAATGTTGCAAACATCAAGATCCAAATTTTCACATCTTTTCAAAATTTTCACATCAGAATAAGAGCCTATTCTCAGTCCTACACCAATGTAGGTGAAAAGGATAATTTTTTGCCCACCAGTCATCACAGGCTGCAATTGCACAAAGCACACTGTCACTACATTGAAATTGACCTTGTTTCTTTCAGTGATCTTAACAGTTCTGAGGAGTAAGTGTTAAATGTTATATACGTCTGTTAATTGCTACCATTACTATGTCAAAGAAACTGTCTGTAAATGTTTAATAAAAAAAAAAAAATGATTGTGTCTTTAATACTGGTTGGTACTCGATAATGTGAATGCTCTATGAAGATACAGCCAGAAACAATTACCTGTTTATGATTGATCAGGCTGAAATGTAATTGCAACTTTGAAATATCACCACAAATATTACCGAAACGTTTGCACAATGAAGGATATCATTTTTGGAGGATGAAATGTCTGTTCAATAGCAGTGGTTGATACAGATATATATGCAGTACAAAATGTAACAGTTCCTGACAGAGTTTTCCTGCAACATCAGCAAAAATTTACCTTCTTTGAATATATTCAGTGGCCTGCATGGGTGAATACCATTTTAACTCTATACATATCTTTTTTGTTGTTTGATTCAGTGGTAGCATATTATTATGTCTCTTAAGTATCTTAGGTAGTAATGAAGTGTCCCGGATACCTTCCGAAACTGAAAACATAAAGCGTAAATGATCTCCGAAGAATGTGGCAGTTACACCTAGCTAAGCTGCACAGAACATTCATGTATAAATTGCCTCAACATGCTTGATAATGTTGCTCATACTCAGCTTCCCATGTGACATCTTTCACCGAAACCTCTCAAGTAGTAGTCAGAACCAACTGTTTGTTTGAATGTTGATACTGGAATGTCTGTAAAGAAAGTGCCATCGTGACTTCGGAATGACTTTCCAGGAAACGGTACATACTCGTTTGTTCTTACCGTCACTTGCCTGATGTAGCAGAAATTCAGGCGGTAGAAGAAGACATCGTACAAAGAGAATACACACAGACAGTTCATACCGTGTTAAAACACTCATCAGATTTGTCACTGGATATTTGAACCGTGCATCATGGCGTAAGTTTGTTCCATGTGGCTGGAATTGTTGGAACTTCCTTGAATTCAGTTTGGGGTGACCCTGCTTTCTACATTGTGACAAGGCGGTGTGAAGAATATTTGTTTTGTAAGTTTTACACTTCGTTTGTTCGAAAGATGAAGTAACGGTACTTCTCCCACAATTCTACACTATATGCCTGATGCATCTCAAAAAGCAACAGTTGTATCTTGTGATTGCAATGTTTTTTACTGTATTTTAGTTTCCTGTTAAGTGGTTGCAGGTCATTACTCTTATAACTAAAACCTTGTGCTGTGTCTGAGATTGTCAGTGCAAACTTAGCTCTGGCAGTTAATTTTCATAGCATCACCCTTTTAGTTATACAGTTTCCTTCATACACCACAGTGGTGTGAACCGAACTTGATAAATCCTTCATATGCAAGGGTATTGTAAAATTCTGTTTAACGCGTAGTTAGATCTGTTTGCAGGGCTCAGTACTTCCACATTTTTCCTACTTTTTATCTTTTAAACATTCTGTTCCCGATTCTTATTTACTGCATATCTAGCCATTGTCATCTGTGCATGCTGGTTAAGCTTATGCGTATGCTGTTTGTATTTCACTGTTGGAATTAGTTGGCAAAAGTCTTGAGATGGTCGTCATGAGAAGCCACGCTTGGCACATGGACGGTTCAAAGGTCGCTAGGCACATTGGCAGTTTCACAATTAGCTCAGACACACTGGCAATTAATAATTCTCAACAACAGCTATCTCAGGTTGGAAGCAATCTGTCCATGTGAAGTGTACAGAATGTTCATCTGATGAGTGAACCAGAAGGCCTTCTAAGAACCGCTCTCATGAACTCATTTTGGTATGTAATATTTTCAGATGAGTCAAAGTCATTTTATTTAATGTTCCTATACTTCCTGTGCCCTGCACATTAATAGCAGAATGTTTTTCTTGTTTGGCAGTTTCTGACAAGTTGTAATACTGTATACAGTCCCTCATGTACAACATTAACATAGTTTTGTTTTGTTATCCTTTTAGTTTTTCCACTTGTTTTAATGCTCCTGTTAGAATAGCTGCATGCGTATGTAGTAGTTTACCAGATTATGTTACTTTTCATATCACCAGGCATGTTTTATGAAGCCTCAAGTACCTCATTTTAGTTTTCTTCATCTCCACCAAGTACCAACCATGGAGCAGCATTCTTAGTTTTCTCTGTTTTTTTGTGGAAGTGTATTTACTTGCACACATCTCACTTGTAGTCACATGAATTTCAAATACACATGAAGTTAATATGAGTCAAAGCTTCATGAATTGTAAGTATAACACTGTTTATATTACCAAACACAAATGTCTACGTATTATATTTCTCATATGTTGAATTACAGAGGACAAGGGTAATACTTCATGAAGTACTGACTGTAGGGATGTAATGCTCCATGAATAGTGGTATCAGTAGAACCAAATTGTAAACATTGCTATCTGCAAACTATCATTTTCCAAGAGAGTAGACTACAGCATTTAGTGTCATGCATTGCTCAGTACAGTAGCTCTGGGATGTAGAAGGGCTATCCCATTTATCATTTGCCTCTCAATATGGACAGACTATCTGACAGTTTCTTGTTTGATTAGTCCTCGTTTTAAGTGCCATCGTCAATGTTTTGTCTTTCATTCGAGTGGTAGGTTTGTTTGCCTCTTGTGAGGAGCTACAGCCATTGTTTACACCCTCTCCATATTAAATGTGAGACATGCTTTTACAAAAATTTGTTTTGTTTTTCCAGGATCTCCCAGAAATGTGTGTGGAGAATAGTATATCCATTGAATACTGTCACTGAATGGCTTTGTTGTTTGAGTGTGTGTTAATACTGTAGTTATTAGTTGATGTTGTAGGAAACTATTCTTGAGGAGGAAACTTTTAAAGGGATGAGTGGATGCCTACATTGCGTATCCAGAATAATCATTTCATAGATTGCCAGACTTCGTGTGTTTACTACAATTAGCTAGTTTGTGGTGACTGCCTCATTATCTGACACCCCTGTGTTCTGACACACCTATATGCTGACAGCAGGGGCTTAGTGAGGCACTCTGGTTCTCATGGAGAAGCAGAGTGGAGCCCCTCAACTAATGGTATCACAAAATCAATTAGCTCCCTACCGCCATCCATGCACATATTTACAAATTCACAGGTACACAACATAAACAGATATGGGATACTTTTTGGAGTCATTTATTATTTGTCATATTTCAACAGTATAAAGTCTCATAAAACGTGTGTTGAAACTCTACAAGTGTAAGCCCAGCAATAACGATCATTGCATCGTAACTGGACTGAGCAACATAGCCATGAGAGGGTTTGTCGGAATGTAAGGGATGTGTAGCAACATAGGTATGTAAGGACATAGGCATGTCGGAATGTAAGGGCGTGGGAATGTGGGGTTGTAAAGGCTCACCCACCACAAGGTATCGGCAGTCGAGTGGGATTTTTTCCACGATTGATCCTAGTTGTTATAGTGTGTGTTAAACCTGGAGTTCAAGTAGATACCACGTGAGATGCAAGTAGCAGATTGAAACCCTGAATGACAATCTGTTATAATCGCCTTAATATCTAATACTTGTTTTTGAGATAAAGCTTTCCAAAGTTTGATGAAAATACAAAGATGATGTTGATTTGGAGTGTTGCATGGTGTCAGAATTTTTTTTTCTGAGGATTATATATATTGTCTCATAATTGCTTGCCATCTGGCTTCAACATTGGTTAGTGATATCAATATCTTTAAAGAACACAATATATGCCACCAAAATAAAGCCCTCTGGAAGTACACAAAGGATAAAATTAGATATGTCATGTAAGTCCCTCCCTCAACATCACAAATTTGCATATTTAGCATATATGCTTATTTATAATATAATTGTAAAATGGTCAATATTCGATGGACTTTAATTGAAACTGGCTGCTTTCAACATTTTTAGTGATTAATTCAGTTATTACTCCAAAATGTATTTGTCATGTCACATGTTCTTTAGTGACTTAGCTATAATTAAATGATAGATAATTTTTCCTGATTATGAAAGGGTTTAAATTATTGTAAACAAGGACCTGTAAATTAGTTGTTCACAAAATGATAAGGTGTAAAATGTGACAGTTGGAGTGTTGGGAGGGGTGGGGGAGGAAGGGTGTGGTGGAGTGGGTGTGGTATTAACACCACTGTACCATATACTCTCAGTGGTTTGTTGGACATGGTGCAGATGGTTTGTAGAGTGTAACAATCATTACTTAATGTTTCAAAGCCAAATTACCAGTTTGAGACGTGAGGCACCAACTCGAGGTAAATGGTGGTTTGCGTTCTTTTTTTATCTCGGTGGTGTTTTGAGTACACCGGGCCTGCTCGCTATTGGCTTGTCGTGAAACATCCGCCATGTTTGCATGCAAATTTTCCTCTGTCTAAGTGTGGATTGTCCCAAGATATGCCATGTATGGTGACATGGGCAAGAGATGTTGGAAAAAAAAAATCCCCATTTGTGATAGGAGCAATGTGCAATACTTGCCCTGTGATCCTTTTGTCAGTGTGCAGATTGCATTTACTTTATGTCTTCATATCAAACCCGGCAGTGGAACATTCTCATTGATACAAGTCACATCGGACCGATGGCTTTGACACCTCTGTGTGTGACATATTTTTTGTTTTGCTTTGACACAGGAATGTGTCTTTAGCAAATTCAGCTCTCTATAGAAGACGTAGACCTTCGCGTCTATTCATTCTTGTCAAGGGTATCATTGAGTGTTTTTTAAGCTGTTATGAACTGTTTAACATTAAGTAATCAATTTATTATTAAGTATGATCACTGATTAATGCCTTTTTTGGACGGAAAACTTGCATTAAATGTAAAGTATAGGTAGACATCTTTTTTTTCCCTCTGTAAGGTGAATTGTTGCCATGTTCTGTGAATTCACTTGTAATGGCACCTGACAACCAGTTTCCCCAATTAATTGTTAAATCACAGCAAGTCTTCTCAGAAAGAATGTCTGTGTTGCAAACAATATGAAGGCAAAATATAAATACTGCTTGAATTTTGTTACAATGTATAAAAAGAAAAGCACGAACTTAAGTCCAATATTTTTCATAAGAAATTGAGAACTAAGAGCTTGCATTGTTAGCTTTTCTGTATATGCAGGTATTGTCTTTGGAAGTTGGCAAATATAAAAGATAAATATATGATATGATTACTAACCAGGAATGTTCATTGTGCACCTGTGAATTTCACATCTAGAAGAAATAAATCTTTCTTGTTTGTGATGTCTGTCTGTCCTCGTGTCTTTATTTCAAGTGTCTATTATTATGTAACAGTGAGAAATAACTTGGTTACTGAACCTTTTGTCTGTGATTGGAAAATTTACGTTGTTGTATTACCATCATTCAGGCTAAATGCAAGTGGAAATTATGATGTTTAAAATGTTTAGAGCATACAAAGTCACTTTGGAGTTAAATCGATGATGATGTAACTTTTCTTATTACCCTATAGCTAATTATGGCATGAACTTCCCATGGGCCAAAGCTGGTATACAGTAGCATTTATGCAGTTGAGAATAGACAAGTCTACTTGTTGTTTGAATGATAATGGCAGTTGCAATCTTTATGGTCTGTTTGCCACTGTACAAAGGAAACGTGGGAAAATATACCAGTCACAGTGACTACAATAGGTAATTTAGGGTCAAATTGCAACGTCCGAACCATCCAGTGCTACAATGTTACCTTTTTGATTCCTTGCCGAAGGTAGAAGGAATCTATGCGAGTGGTGATGTCGTGTGCGTGCGTGTGTGACACCCCTGCTTGACGTGTAAACACGATATCTCAAGAAGGGTAACCATGAATGATCTCATACTTGGTGTGTTGGTTGGTTGTATTAAGTAGATGATCCCTATTGTTTTTTGGTGGAGTTCAAAGGTCATTTGAGGTCACCAGAGGTCAAAATGTGGAAACATTGGAAACTCAAGAATGGTGACTGTGACTGATGTCATACTTGGTGTGTTGGTTGGTCATATTGAGTAGATGTTCCCTATTGTTTGTGGTGGAGGTCAAAGGTCATTTGAGGTCACCAGAGGTAAAATGGTGAAAACCTTGTAAACACAGTATCTCCAGAAGGGTACCTGTGACTGATGTCATACTTGGTGTGTTGGTTGGTCACATTGAGTAGACGTTTCCTATCGTTTGTGGTGGAGGTCACAGGTCATTTGAGGTCACGAGAGGTCAAATGGTGAAAACCTTGTAAATACAATATCTCCAGATGGGTAACTGTGACTGATGTCATACTTGGTGTGTGGGTTGGTCATATTGAGTAGATGTTCCCTATTGTTTGTGGTGGAGGTCAAAGGTCATTTGAGGTCACCAGAGGTAAAATGGTGAAAACCTTGTAAACACAATATCTCCAGAAGGGTAACTGTGATGTCATACTTGGTGTGTGGGTTGGTCATATTGAGTAGATGATCCCTATTGTTTTTGGTGGAGGTCACAGGTCATATTAGGTCACCAAAGGTCAAACTGTAAAACCCTTGTAAACACGTTATCTCCAGAAGGGTAACTGTGACCGATGTCATACTTTGTGTGTGGGTTAGTCATATTGAGTAGATGATCCTTATTGCTTTTGGGTGGAGATCAAAGGTCATTTGAGGTCATGAGAGGTCAAACTGTTAAAACCTTGTAAACACAATATCTCCAGAAGTCTAACCTTGACTGATGTCATACTTTATGTGTGGATTGTATATACTAAGTAGAAGACTCCTTTTCTTTTTGGTGGAGGTCGAAGGTCATTTGAGGTCATCTGAGGTCAAACCTTGCTAACACATTATCTCCAGAAGGGTAATGTTGACTGATGTTGTGCTTTATGTGTGGGTTAGCCATACTGGGTAGGTGATCCCTATTGCTTTTGGTGGACGTCAAAAGTCATTTGAGGTCACCAAAATCAAGGTCATTTTGGGTTAATGTGGTGTTTCAAGAAGAATAATTGCAGTTGATCTCAAACTTGTCATGTGGATAATTCATGTTTGTTATAATATAACCATGTCAAAAGGATTCACAAAGCTTTTTGGCTTTCTGGTGTTTTTCATTTTGACATGGTCCCTTCCCTTCTCCACTGAGTTGCTTTTGTTGGTAAGTGATTGTGTGTGTGTGTGATAAAATGACATGTTGGCAAGGAATCACTAAGTCATTTGACTGTCTGGTTTGCTTTTGTCAATCTTTCCAACTTCTTTTGCTTTTTTGTTGAGCCAGCATATTTTCTCACCAAAACTTCTCAATCCCTGTGAACATTTTGCTGTCGGTTGGACGCCGATTTTTGGTCCAATTGATCGGCTTAAGGTCTGGTAGTTATTGCAGTCCTTTGTCCATTTGACATAAGCTAGAGGACTACACAGAGTAACTGTGCACAATAATTGTGCAATCAATTGAACATGTGGTTCAAAGGACATCAGATGGCCATCTTTGCTGACGATCCAATGTTGCAGTTTTGCAAATGGGAGAATCATGCTCAAATGAATTTGATGAAATATTCATTTGTAGCATGAGGTTAACTTTAAAATCAATTGTCTCACAAACAAAAATGACACCACAAATCATACACTCATTTTGGTTTTGCAGTCCCTTGTTTAATAAAATAATCACAAATGATAAATCTGAGTACTGTAGGCAACAATCTGATACAAAAATTAATGTAGAGCATAACAGACTGTGATAATAGACTGATTCTTCAATCATTCCAGTTTACTGCATTGGTTTATCTGCAAGCAAATTGTTGTGAAGTAACATAGATCTTAAATGCACAAGATGTGCAATGTGTTACCCCCCCCCCATAGAATGTCATCGGGTTAATGACTAACGCACTGAACAAATGAAGCCGAAACATAATATACGTGGTCCTTGCTCTTAAGGCAAAACAGCTCTGCCTCAAACATTTGCCATATAAACTGCACGTACGACATCTATGTGAAAAACAGAGGTGAATGCAACCATTTGATTTTTGAGATGACCTGATAACATTCAGGGAAAACTGCATTCCAATGCAGCCGTTTGCAAGTTATCCTAAAATTTGAGTTGGATTCATATTATGCTGTTTCATGAAAATGCCTTTTGCCTCTTAGAGTTTGAGCTTCAATTTATTGTTCCATGATGTCATTCTAGTTTATCTATTTCTATGGTTACACCCTAAAAGACTTTCACTGATAAAGCATACTCTACAAGGTTGAAGGTTAATTGGCAATCGGAATGACCGGTGATTAAAACCAATGATTATCAAACAGGCTCTTGCAAGAGACCACAACTTGAATTATTCTTTATCTACCGTAGGCATTGATTTTCAGAACGTTTCCTGGACAACCCTTTTTGTTATCTGCAAGGAAATTTGTCCATCTAAAACAATTTTGTGCAAATGTAGAGCAAATTAAAGACCGTTTTACCTCTAGACTTGTTCTAAATGTATTTCTGTGTAGCAGTCATCTTGTCTAATAAAAACTTCTGCAATGGTTGTGAGACAAAAAAAACTTAAGTAGTACTGAAATATGATAATGAACGTCGATTTGAGAGCAAAAACTTAGACAAATGTTTACAGCATCATGAAAATTCAGATTTTTATGTTGTATTCAGAATAATATTTCAGAAATTCCTATGGCTCTTTCTCACCATCCTGCAGTATTACAAAAAATTGGAAGACTCTAATACTCAATAGCAGCGATATTCATAACGAACACGGGATAGGTTGGTTGACCATTAAACCATATACCTTTAGGTACAACATTAATAAAATTGTAACTTCTTTAGTAGCTTGTGTAATTAAGACTATAAGTAAGGTTGAAAGTACAAAGTATTTTTTATAGTATCATAATATTACCAGAGGTACACCAGAGAGACAAGTCATTCACTACTATTCTATATAATAGTCTTCAGATAGTTCACAGCATATGAGCAAGACGGCCACAACACAAGCCAGGAATGCACGGGCATAGGTTACCAATGGGAAATGCAAATGTACGTACAGTACTGTTTATGAATGATAAACTATTAAAGTTCTAAAGAAAGAATGGAAAGGATGAAAGACATCAATGTCAATCAAAATAAGTACTGCAAAGGTATTGCAACATTAATGAATACTATTATCAAATTATACATCAAACAGATTTAAGAACAAGCAAGGTTCATGAAAACAATAAAAAAAATGAAGAGACGATGGAGTGATGAGTCCATACAAATGACATCACAGATTAACAGACAGATTTCATTGTTCTCAATGATATTTCAGTCTTACATGCTTTTAAAGTTTCTTACAAAAATTCAAAGATATTTCAGTCACAGTAAAAATATAGTTTATTGTGATATTTGTTGTACAAATTTAATATACCAATTTAAAAGAGTAAGGATTAATGACTTTCTAGAATACTTGTCACAAATAGATGCAACTGGTGAGGAGGATAAAAAAGGAACATTTATTCAATGCAGTCTTGACTTACTATGAAGAAACTTACCTGGAGAAATAAAAAAAATAAAACAATCAAAAACAAATTAAGATGATGAAAAATTGCATAGGTCTTGAGAAATTAATCCAAGTGAATACTGTGCTATATTTTGATGTTTGGACCACGGATTTGTAGATGCAAGAAAAAAAAATAGGATTCAAAAAGAAAATTTAAAGCGGTTAAAAGATTTACTTTAGATCTATGTTTACAATATCTATGGTGAAATAAGTAATAGGTAAAAAAAAAATACAATGAAACCATTTTTAAGAAAAAAGAAACAGACTGAAGGTGATGGAACTTAGAGAAATAAATATTCAGCCTCCCCTCCAAAATGCAATACTACCAAAAGAGATAAGGGTGGAAAGGTGAAGGGTATTTGAAAGCGGAGAGTCACTGGGGTATTTCTTCGATTTTAACTGTGTTGCAACAATTCAAGGATTCACGTACGTTAACAACTAATTGCACCTGACGATGAATTAACAATTTTAAAATAAGGGAATTTTGAAATCTTCGTGCAAGTATGTGTCTGTTTGATGAGTCACTAATTTGAACTTCCCAAATTTTGTACATGACCACAGACAGCTCTCTTGGGTAGATCATGGTATGTCCCCACATAAGGTCTTAAAGAAGAATCTTTATATAAATTTATGTTACGAACAATTTTAACTTTAACCTTTTTAATCTTTCTGTTTACAATCCCACCACCTGGTCAGAGTCCTTTACACTCATTATGTACATCATTTCCTTTCATATGAAAATATCCTCTTCAATGATATGTTTTTAAAGAAATAGATGACACTGCAGCAAGTTTTTCTATAGAGTAAAGTATAAGTTTCATGATAAAAACTTGAACTCAATTTTAATATGTAACGCATATATGTTTGAAATATAGTTTACACTTGCACATTAAGAGCAAGAGTTGCATATCACAAAACTATTCTTCATGAATTAAAATTACATTACAATAAAAGCAAAGTACTTTGTATTAAACTCTATGCTAAGAATCTTATCTCTCTTGAAACTAAATTATGAAAATATCTTACATTCAAAAATATTTTGCTTTATCTATTAAGAGATACTGAGTGAGATACCATCTAAACATCCCAAACAAATACTACAAATTTGATGATCAAATTAAACAGTTACTAGCTGAAAAATAAACATGTACTGGCTGCATCTACGTTGGAAGGTGCACCATGTACTCTGGCTTGCATGTTAATACTACACAGTGCATCTACCTTACTTGCACTGCCTGTACTTGCAGTCCACCATTGTTGTTGGCCAGGGTTAGGAAAAACACTCCATCACATGTAAAAGATGAAAAGTTATTTAAACATAATTACCAAGTGTCTGAAGTTATACATGCAATTATCGCAGGAAGAACAAAATGCTGCATTTGATGTTCTGCTGGCTTCTTGTATACTTAGGGAATAATTCCAGCAGGGCAACAACTTAAGGCCACTTCATACTCCACACTGTAAGTGCTATACAGTGGTGGATTGCTTTAAACAACCCATATATGGTACAAATATACTCGAGCATGATAATTTCAGCTTAAATGAAGCCCGACACCAAGCTGAATTCTGTTCAACTTTTATAGTGTATAGCGTGCTATACACACCTCTGATTGGCTGATTGGAAGCTGCGTGATTGTTACCAAGCTGAACAAAGCATTTTGCCTGAGCACTTTACAATAACAACGAGTGTGCAGAATTTTACCACATTCTACTGCACAATGAAATACAAAACTATGCAGACATGCAGAAGGCAAACAGTTGGGCAGCAGTGACATCTCAATTAACCTGCTAGGATTATTGTAAATAGAGTGATTGTAAATTACCATGATAGCAGTTTATGGCAGTCTTGCCCTGCTACGTTACAGCATCAAGTATGATGCAATTTTATATCATTAAAGTACCAGAATGCTATATTCCTTCATCCTTGCTATAGTGCGCTATGGGAGTATGAACCAGCCTTAATATCATGAGGTTACACTTTGCTCCTGACAATTTATCACAGGATTTTCAAAATGAATTGTTCAAGGTTGGTGTTTTACTAAGAGAGGTTTAGAAATTTCTCAAAAAGGTTAAAAAATAAACTTAACTGGAACTTAAGCTGACTACGTGCATACCAAGAGTTTCATGATAGTCTTCCTGTGGCCTAACAAACGGCTGGTTTGACTATCTTAGCATTGTATGTAAGAGAGCATGCACTTCAAAGAGTGACATATTATACTTTAAGAGCCAGTTTTTCACTGAATAATATTTATGTCTTATTTCTGCCATCTATCCCACACTCTCCACAAGTGACTGAAACTTTCCTGCCATATCAGCTTCATCGCAAACATCATCCTCTTTCAGGCCTCTCTGTAACTGTTGATGAAACATTTCATAACATATTAGAAGTTAAAAAGGGAAAGAAGAAAACTGGGTGGTAAATTAAAATGAAATATTTGAAAAAGTGCAAAAAAAATTAAAATGTTAAAGCAGAACTTGTGGCAGGGCATTCAGGAATGGGATTCCCGCACTTTGCCAAAGAAACCTATCCAGACCTATGATTGGTAGTGCCCCCTCTACTAGGGAAGGCAGCCAGATTGCTCAAACCTGGCATAATAATTATGAATTTATAGTCTGCAAAATTATGAGGAAACAAATGGTTTTATCCATTCCTTAATGACAGTAGCATACAATCAGACACATATACATATATATATATTTTTTTTCAAATGAAATCTACATGTTAGTGGTTAACCCATCGTTAGAGGTTAAAAAGACCTAAGGTTTATATGCAACTTATGTAGAGTAATGCATATCACGTATACTTATGTATCACCAACTTATTTAGGTCTAACAGAAACCCCGTTTTCACTCAGATGGAGAAATCACATCACCTTGTTTAATAATAACACATGCAAACACAGCACTGTCCTTGGCAAGCACATCTGGTCACTGAAAAATGTACCATTCACCATCACATGGAGATTTCTTAAGAGAGCAAGATCCTATAACAATTTAACAAACCTCTGAGAAAAGTTTTTTTATCATGTGTGTACCAGGGCATGCAACTCTTAATAAGTGTTCAGAATTTCTTTCTACCTGTAGACATTCAAAGAAGTAATTTTTGTTCTACTCATGACAACACATTTTCATCTTTGTCCCTCTATGATGAAGCTTCATTGTTAAGTTGTTTCTCTGTATTGGAATATGCATAACATATGTTTTTTCCATATTCCTATCTGTCTCCTCACTTTTTCAATTCATTTGTTATATCACCTGCCTGAAGATTGGGCTAAGCCTGTGAAACTTAACGTAGAGGAAGTAAATAAATTATACACATGATAGTGAAATTGATCTCTTTTTCTCTAAGATAGGATAGAAATATTTTTTAAAGTATGGAGTTGCTTAACACCTGAACACACGTCAAACAATTACAAAGATTTCTTCTAATGACATGAGCAAACATTACAGACAAATGACATAACATAGATTACCACATCTCCGTAGGTCTGCAAAAATTTGAAGAGCTCATACTGCGTGCTGGTCAAGTCGAATGTGTCTGCAAAACTCTACATGGGAAGAAGATAGAATCTGTTTGCGCGCTTGTTTGTTTGTTAGGTATTATGGCATTGTTCCTTATTCAGTTTAAGACACAACATGCATAGGCATGAGAAAGCAAAATTACACAAGAGAACCAGTAGACATTACACATTTAACACAGAAGGCAGATTCTGGTAGTAGCTACATGAATATTAAATTCTGCAGTAAAAAATTAGGAAAGGTAATTATTGTTTTCTGAATAAAGTGTTTGTAAACAGGTAATACTAGTTGTTAAAAACGTTTTATATCTTCTCGTGGCGGAGACTCTACACCATTCACTTAAGGCCCTATAGTATGTATTTATGAAGAAATACACACACAAAAGTTTGCCTAGTAGAATATGAACTGCTCTGTGAGAAATGAGAACTGCAGAATGTTTCACTCTTTACTTAGCATGTATGATACACAATAAATTCTCACACCTAAGATAATGGTTGTTTGATATGAATCAAGCCAATTAAAAATTACAATAAAGTCTTCATTTCCATAGGAAAATATATCATAACTTTAATTGATTCATCTGATTTAAATAAAGGTATTTGATTTAGAACATGATTTTCAAAAAAAGGTAACAATTCACTAACTCTGCCTAAATTTATGTCTTTGAATATGTGCTCTTTGAAATGCTGAAGCATGTTCCAACGATGTATGTGTATCCATAGAGAAACATGTAAGAACATAGAAGAAAACATTTCTTCAAAGAAGAAAACAGATAAATCACTTAATAATTAAGAATGAGTGAATTTCTCTGTTCATAGTGGAACTGGTACTCAAGGTGATACCGGAATGATAACATGAATGTCTGCAAGGTGTAAAAGACGATGAAATCATGGGAAAGAACAAATCCATTATAACATAATTGAATATCAGAGGCCAATTCTAGCTCACTTGAAATGTAAATAAACATGCAGCAACAGTTTAACCACAGAACAATAGTTACTAAAAAAAATCACTAGCATTTCAGCACTGTTACAAGAAAGCATAAAGGGCTTATATGTTTACACTCATCCAAAGGTAGGATGAACTTACAAAAAAGAAAAGTAAAAACCCTGAACAGTCACAAAACACTGTAGTAACTCCTACATTGTCATTCATTCTTGGTGATTTTGAATGGCATCGACAAATTACAACTTACGTCTTGCAACTGGTCACACTCAATAGCCAAGTCCTCTGAGTCTACCCTTCCCAGTGATTGGACATGGGCATAATAGTTACCCAGCTTGCTGATGTAACCCGGCATATACGAAGAGAAAAGCAATCGACTTGGAGAAAAGTCCTGCAATAATGGTTGATGACAGATGGAGAAATTGCTTTTAAAAGAGATCTTTCCAACGATTATGTAGTTCTTTTGAAAAAGAGAAAAATGCCCAGCACCCATGTTTTTGGTGAAAAATGGGAGATTGATGTATTCTGCCCAAGTTTGTCATGTTATCTCTACTTCACTGTCCAGTGCATGCATTCGTTCTCAAGTGACTGCAAAAAATATCTTTGATGCTAGGCATGGTATAACAGTTTTTAACTGTAAACATACAGTGTGATACATTTAACCCACAGTTGCTCCGATGGTTTGTCAATTTAATAGGATGCAGGGGTGAAGCACTGAGGCATTGGTTCTAGGTATTGATGCTACAAGTAGCAATTACCATTAATGATTCAGTGAATTGTGAATGCACGGTTTATCTATAGGCTTGTCTTATCCATCATTACATACATTATTTAAATTGATAATTCAGATGATGCTATTTCTTTGAAGAATCAATGAACTCATAGAAATGTTAATATCACCTATCTGATGATACAATATTGCATCAGCAGGCTTCAGCTGGTACCTTGAAAAAAAAATGAACAAATGGGCCATAAGTTTCAAGAGAAGGAATCTATCTCTAAGGAGGTCCATTTCCCATCTATTTGTGTCTCTGCTAAATATTTTAAGAGTCACCACAGACATGTGAAATCGGTACATCTAGCTGTGTTTTGACAAGCTTGAACCAACAAGGTGAACTACAAATTAAACATTATAGGTAAAATAGCAATGCATTTTCAGTGTTAAAACAGAGATCAAAGCATCTATATGTAAGAGCAATTATGGCAATCATGGTTGCTTCATCCAGGAACTCCATCCTGGATGAAGATAATTTGTTGAGACTACTTGCCTGTGACTTATTTGGTTTACTCCTGCCAGCGCAGGTATCCTTCACGACCTGCACCAGAATCCGAAGACAGGCTTGTGTGTAGCTTTCCATCCCGATATCTAGTGCATACTGAGGATTAGCTATGATCGTAGTCCAGTACCTCAAAGCCAATCTGGAGAAGAGGCAAACATTAAATGATTACACAGTTATGGTTCAGAGGACAATGCCAGTAAACGTTTTGTTACAAATTTAAGAAACTCTAGAAAAAACTCTAGGACAGTACAAATAGCTTCTCCCATATTGCTAACCACCTCCCCACGTTTCCTATCCTTCAGCACTGCCTTGTTCAACACTACCAGAAAATCCCAAGACATCCCAGGATGGTTGCTTGCTATTTCAATTGAAAGATGTATACAGAAAATTGTGTCACATGTTCCCCAAGGTTGACAGATAATTTTCTTGAAAGGCATTTTTGACCATATAGTACAGTATGTGCTACTTCAGATGCTGTGAACAGGGTTGTAGCTACTGTAGCTTTTTCTCCTACAATAATTTGGGAATACAGAGATGTAGTCAAGCCTGTGAGTGGGGCTATATGCACATCTAAGACCATGTTCATACTGCTTTCTAGTTCAACAAGTTTTGTTTGTATTAAATTGTGGGGATTATTCACTGCAACATTTAAGACTAGGTAGTTCTTTGTTAGCACAGGTTTCTGTTCTCAAATGGGCATACAACTTGGTAAATAGAGCACCAACAATGCAGAGGCTCGTACCTGAACACCCTGAGGGTATATATCAGTACCAAGTCTATATCATGGCAGAGGAACCACCAGCAGTATCATTGTATTAAATCACCAACACTTGCATTTACAAGAGAATCTGTAGGACTGCATAATTTGCAGAATATCATAAACTAGGGTACAAACAGTGCAGAAGTTGGATTTTTGTCAATAAATTTGTGATGCATTTAATGGGCACTAACCACATTACAATGTTTGCAATTGCATTACTATTCAAGTGACATTCAAAAATTATGAAACTGTCATTTTCTGTACATTTTCTACTTAGTTTGTACTAGCAGTGGGCATATGAATTAGTATTAATGTGGGAAAAATGGTTGCAAATTTTCAAAAAAAATAAAATTATTAACTGCTAGTTCATTAGTGTTCATTTGACACATGACACAAAGTTGAGAGATTTGGGAAGACTAAGAGACTAACTTAAAGTGCTCCTTTATAGACCTACATATACCTTGGACGAGACTGAATTGTAGTTAAGACACAATCTGACCCATTGCCCCATTACTCAATTATCATCCATGAACAATAGGGTTCAAAGTTGGAGGAGAAAACTTTTGCAGGATTTCACAAATGGGCTGTGGCACTCACATAGAACACTGGACTACAAATTCCCGTACACCACAAGACAGACCACTAACAGAGTACCATTAAGGCAAACCATGAACATTGTGCAAGGGAACATGTAAGAGGAGAAGCATTTTGCAGAATGTCATAAAATGGGCCATATGGTCCACATGGGACCTTCAACCAAGCAGTTTTGGATACCCCAAATTTGCCTACCACTCAGGGATCAATGTTTCCATGTTACATACAAACCATAAAGGACGTGCAAAAAGCAGCATTTGGAGGAGAATGTCATAAAATGGGCTGTAGGGCCCACATGGAGCCTTTGACTCAACATCCCTGAACACCCTCAAGGTACCACTAATAGAGTATTATTGTGACAATTAAACCATCAACATTGTACAAGAGAATCTGTAGGAGGGGAAGCATTTTGCAGAATTTAATAAAATGAGCCATAGGGCCCACATGGAACCTCAGACCAAAACTTTTTGAACACAACTAAACTGTCCACCACCTATGCAAACATTGTGTTCAAGTTTCATGCAAACGCATGAAAGCATGACAGAGAAGAATTTTGAACAATTTGTGAACAGATAGAGTGACACCGCACCATTACCAAAGTTCGCACCAGCTAGCTGGTATGAGCTAAAATGGGGCAGTTATGGGAGGTGTCGATCTAGTCCTGAAGTTGTGACCCAGATCCAAAGTTTTCATGAATATCTTTTGAACTGTACCAAAATTCAGCTTGTATGCAACTGAAAATCCTTCATTGTTACATATATACCTAAGATACATGATAATACATTAACTGAGTTTTGCGAAGCAAAACATTGTTTTATGACTCGACAATCTGTAGCCTGATGGAAGTTATACTTTTGGTTTCCCGACCGACTGTGGATGGCCATCACCAGGGTCTGAATTTTAGACCTAGCTAGTGCAAACACTAGGCAGTAAAAGGTCCGTCTGTCACTAATGTGCAATGGCTAAACAACATCCCTTCGTAGGATATTGAAAACACGGCCTTTTTTCACATGTTTTTATCATTCATGACTTCCATTTGAACAATTTTGACAAGCAAATCTAAGATTGTAGGAGGTATGATCTTTGGATGACATGGTGCTCTTGACGAGCACTACCTTAACTTAATGCACACAAACAACAGGAGTGGTATCCTCTTTACTAGTGTACAACCTCATGTAAACTACGACTTAAAGCTTCCCACCAGGACATACTGTAATCATGTTTACAAGATTGTCAAGTGTAACACTTGGGTGACTGCAACACACAGTACCTTTCAAGTGCTATCCATTCATGCACACATTTTACAATATTCTGCTGCTACCATATCAGATCATTTGATGCCGTTCCTGGGGAAATTTACAGTACAGTTCAGTGATCCTCTGATCCACACCACATCAAAGAATACTTGGACTAGCAAATGATGATTACTATCCATACTTATTTCCGGGTGGCTACACAACACATGTGGAAGCTCCACAATTGCACCACAGGCAGAGGAACAACAAATGCACAAACACACACACATACACTGACATTGGGAATTGCATACAGAAGCTGCCATTTGGCAAGTGACAAAAAAAGGAGCATATTTAATTTACACTTACACATTGTCCTTCCAAGATTTGGCAAACTCTCCTTCGTCAAGTTTATCTGCTTCTCGATCAAAGAACTGGAAGAGATACCGGACAGCTTTGGGAATGATCTGGTTTTGATCCGCAAACATGACATTCAACACTGCGTCAACATACTTTTGAATGTAATTCTGTCAGAGAAAAAAAAAATGTTAAACAAAAAAAAAAACTGAAAATAATAAGCAAGAAACAGAGATTCAATGGTTCAATTTCAGTGTCATAATCACATACTCATTCAAAACTGGGAAACTATGGTAGCAATTGATATTCAACTCACTATTTCAGTACCTTTGATTTCAGATGATCTAAATTAAAGAGCAACTGGCATAAATCCTTACCCTTGTTGCTGGCAGGAAAGGTAGTACAACCTCCTTGATCTGTTTTGGTTTGGTTGTCTTTTCTTCTTGTCCGTCACTTTGATCTTCATCTTTCACCTGTATAGATCAAAGCAAATTTCCTTCAATTCTATGTGACAAAGATCTTTCCAATTATCTCAACTTTTCAAATGCTAATAAAGAAGAAGGATCTTCACAGACAAATGGACCATAACAAGCATTGAACATGGCTAAGAGACTACAACAACAGAAAGGAGACAGTTGTGCATGGCTCACGTTTCAAGTTTGCCTATAGAATTTATGACAGGTTTTATTATGCAGAAACATAGAAGTGAAATTCAATTCACTGCAAGGAGGCAGAAAGACCACAACAGAATGACATATCGAGGTAAATAAATTCAAGTTAAAGATTAGTTGACCAAAACAATCCTAGGAAAGTACACTCTTTAGTTTGATGAAGAAAGAACGCTCAAAGTGCCTTTGTTGGATATATGCTCATGCAGTGACGTTCGTTCTTAAGATTCCAACAAAAATACCCCATGACATCACAGGCAGTGTGGGGTACATCTTGCATCAGACCCTGATCACTGATCCGTACCTCAAAGCTATATTCTGCCACATTACGTGAGAAACCAACTAGCCTAAGTATTTGTTTACCAGACAGCTAACATAACTTTCTTCATTTATCTCTGTTGCCATGGCATATAGATGTCAGATATTCCAGAAAGTAGATCTGGTACTGACAATCAATTACTAGGAGGGAAAGTTGAGTGTATCAGTTTTCAGTGCACTGTGCTTCGTTTCCTACCAGGGGCAATGAGGTGTAATCAGACAGATAGAGAGCCTGCCAGAAGTTTTAAGAAGGAAAGTTTCATCATGCTGCTGCCACTCTAAATGTGATAGTTATGATCCAAATGAAACTATTTATCTTGTGGCTGTAAAAGTAGTAAATGGGTACGCAGAATGAGAGTAACACAATAACACATCTGAACTCTAATCTGACACAGTGTTATGAATTCAAGAAAACACCCAAACAAAAAATAAATATTTCGAATGGAATTCCTTACATCACTGATTATATGATGTACCAGGTATGAACTATGTGGACCGTAACTTACCAAACTATGTAGACCGTAACTTACCAAATGCCAGACTTTGCACCCTTCAGGGATCCACGAGGCTCTCATGTTTCTGTTGTAGGTTTCACTTCTACCTTTGCCATTAGCTTCTGTCAATGGTTCTGAAGATGTGGAAACATCAGTAACAGAATTACAATGCTTGTCTGTATTATTAATTAAGATGATTTCTGCGCATGCTCCTAAATTTTTTATTGAAACAAGTAGTTTGGCGATTGCTTTCTCAGATTTTATCTGCTATGAACTGAACTTTTCTTCCAATCCAAGAAAAAGCAGGTACTGTACTTGTCCATTCAAAATGCAAACATTTAGCAAAAACAAGAGGCATGTGAGGCTGACATTAGATGTATGCAAATACATACTTTGCCCATCGGATTACACATTTAATTTATTGTTTGTGTTCCTGAAAATGTATTACGAGAAACATACACATGTTGCAGAAGAAGTCAGGTATTGTACTACAGAATGACCAGCGGACTGAAATTAGGAACATACAGCACAAAGTTTGATATGAAGTAGTACCCTTCATTCTTCAGTAAAATCAGATAATGAATGCTTTAGCTAATTAGATATATGCATTTGTGAATAAATGACTTGTCTAAAACCATACAAAAAACCAGTGTCAAGATGATAACTGCTCCACTCAGAGGCAAAGCTCACATGAGAGTTTTTCTTTCATTTTGGAACTTCTAGAAGAAAACCTTACAGATGTTACAGCAAATTCAATTGTAAAAGAATATGACAGGAATATCAAGAGACAAGTGACCTTCTGAAAGAGGAAACTCAATTCTCATTTTAAAGGTTTCCATCTCCATCATGATGGGATCAGTGTTGGATCTTCTATTCATCAAGGAGTATCTACAAATTATGCTTGAATTTCAGCAAACGTTTACTTCTTGAAATCATATTGTGTTGAAAGCATTTAAGAATTTGATTTCTGTTGCCTACAAATGACCATTTCCTAAAAAGATAAGTGACAAAGATCATATAATTAGTAAGAACTATCAATATGGCAACTACCCTTTGCTTGTAGATTTAAAGCGGGGTGTTATAGAGTCAGTCTCACACATGATGACCTGCATGTTCACACTCTGTTCAACACACAACGGACACAGACAATTACGTGCATCTATCTAGACACTTAAACACATAGCATTCTTTGCTGAACTTGTGGCAAGAATCAAAACAGGATTAGCATGGGACTGACTGTTTTGCTGACCAAGAACATGAGGTCGTTGAATGCTTCCCACTGTTGTCTAAAGCTTGAGCACCACACTTTAAGTCATGGGACCTCCTCATGACATGCACATACTCAAACTTAAGAGGGTTAACATAACACTTCTGTCATTACATGAATCTTTATTAGGTTTACTGAGCTGTTTGCTCATCATCACCACCATGATACATATGTGTTAGCGTCACATTTAAAGGGAAATTTGTTTTTACAAAAAAAAAACAAACATGTTTATGGACACAGAATAATAGATTATTCAAAATCAGAATGAGAACTGCCTTGTGGTTTTAATGATCCGATTATGAGCATTTTTCTTTGGAAATCTGACATTAGAGCATTAGGATGTGTCACAAGCTACCTAAGCATTATATGTGATATGAGATCTGTCCAAGCTTCCCTTCTAGAGATATCATGTTTACACCTTTTCAAAATTTGACCCTTGTTGACCATTAATGACCTTTGACCTCCACCAAAAACGGTAGGGTTCTTCTACTCAATGTGGTACACCTACATACCAATAAGAGATCTGTGCAAGCTTCCCTTCTTGAGATATTGTGTTTACACGGTAGGCATCACAGAAAAAAACAGACACACACACAGACACACATACATACAAACACGTATGCATGACTATAAAGTTTAATTGTATGATCAAACCAGTATTGCAACCTTCTTTTCAAGAAATAAGTTTCTCACAGACATAATTTCAGTTAGTTGCTCATGATTAATAAGTTCATGCAAACTTTAAAAAAAAATAGAATGAAGCATTGTCCAAAAGTAATGTTATGAATGTTTTGAGAAAATGAAGCCATACTGCTCAATGTTAATTTGTGAGACAGGATAATTAAGATGAGTAAAAATATTTTCTTTACAAGCCATGTCCATGCATTTTAAGCACAATACTTCCCATTAAGGGACTACACTACTTTTGATGAGTACTTGATGTGAAATTTCAATCAAAGATATTGTTACTATATAGTAATCACCCAGTTTGGCAGATGCACTTGGATCTATGACTGTTGCTTTGGGGTTCTGCTGTTTTTCCACAAGCTCAAAGCAAGCATGTTCTGCATCTACCTGTGAAAGGAAATAATGGAATTATTCTTTGTGAATAAAATGAGGGGTTGATTAAAAATATGAGAATCTCTTTAGATTGAAAAGGTATAAATATAACTAATACAAACAGTTTCAAGTATCTAAAATGCTTGGACAGAAAATATACACATTATAGCATAGACACAATTAGTACCTTTAAGGTGTTTCTATCCTATTTTTCATATTTTTTTCACTTTTTTTCAAAATGAGTTCTTTAGTATTTTGAAATGTCCTGAAACTGTTGCTGGCCTTGTTTTTTGCATAGCACCCCTAGAAATAGGCCAAAAATGCCTCCAAAAATAAAATTTCACTCAGCAGCCCTTGAAATTTTCCTAAGCAACCGCCCTAGCAACGCACTATCAGCGGTTTTGGGGCCCAGAAAAAAGCCCTGGCTGGCTCTTTAACCAATTCCCTGCATTTGTCAAATACATGCATCATGACCTAACTACATGCTGTTGAGTATGACGGATACATTTGTCTTGTAATATACGCATAAAACCTTGTCACATAATGCCTAGCCAATCAACAAGTCACCCTTAAACGATCCTTACTATCTGTTTGCTGATACGTCACAGGATAGATACATTCCTTTGCATACTGCAGGTTGACAAACAAAGTAAAACTTGAAAGTGTTATTGTTTTTACAGTGCTTGCTGCAAGTGATACAATTTATCTCTGCAGGGAACATTTGGGTGTATTTTCCTTTCAGATTTCAGTATTGCAATAGCCTCCTCTATTTAAAAAAGCAGGATTCTTTCCCAAAAAGCTTTTCTGTGTTTCTTCAGGTATTGTGGGGTTAATTTTGAGATTTTAATGTTACAGATAAACCTCAGAACATGAAGTTTTTGGCTGGAACTTATGATATAAAAAGAAACCCTACAAATAGGGTCAAATAAGACACAAGAAAACAAAAAGGTGATGACATATTTTTGTGTTAAATATTAACACAACATCATTTTTCCAGGGTCAAGTTGTAATTTGCAAAAAAAAAAAACATTTTTACAAATTAATTCCAAAAGTGGGATGACAGTTACAATATCATACTGCTGCAGTTAACTGGTATAAACTGGTATTGAACCAATGAAGTCAAACTTACAACATTCATTTAAAAACATTACGAACAAGTGCAGAACACATTGGTAATGAGAAAAAAGTATGAGGTACAGTACATTCCACTTTCAGTTAACTTCAGTCTCAGTTGAAAACCAGAAACAAAATTTCTCAATAGGAGAGTCTTTGTGCTAGTCTGACAAGAACAAATCAACTGCATTATTTATAACAGTCTTATATAATTGGTTGCAGTTTACATAATTACTGAACTATTTTTTTAAAGGTGTCAGAGGAACACATCAGAATTTCTGAAGGTGGTATGCCTTTCTAGAAATACTCTGACCAGCCAACAACTGAATGTTGAATTGCAAGAAATATCTCAGAGTCTATTTCCTTATAGACAGTCAATGAATATATACACGAACTTAAAGTGATTTATAAATGTTCCAATTTTCCTTTATTTTTAAATGTACACACGAGGTTGCTCAAGGATGGAATACGTCATTCGATGATCGAAAATGACTGTAACCACCTAGCAAAGCAATGGAAATGGTGTAAAAACAGTTTCAAAACAGAAATCGTATTTGAAAATTAATGGTTTATGTTATAAGCACCTACATAATAAATATGCAATGGTACTAGTTTCACTGCTGTATCAAAAACACACTCCTCAAGACCTTGCTCCTTGATGGGTGTCAAGAATTGTAGAAATTTAGCGAAATGAAGCATTGCATTTATCAGAACAAAAAGTTAATACCTAATTATTATGGCATCAGTGATCAGCCATTTGGACCAACTGAATAATCACTGCTACCATACTTCCCACTTTCATGTTTGATGAAGCACACTGTTAAGTTGAATGAGAACTGTCAACCACTGCAGTATTGTATTCAAACTCTTTGCTCATTATGTTAGAATAGCTTGAAATGGTATGGCAGAATTTATCACCTTGTAACCTATTTACATTTGCAATCTGTCTAAATGGTGCAACTTAAAAGACGTATTGAACTTTTGGATATGAACTTTTAATGCTTTTACTTTTTGCCTACACATGCAATCATTTTATCAATACTGTTTGACTTTACTTTTGATCTACTGAGTGTCTTGGTAATTGCAGAAACCTAGCATGTTATTTTCAAAAACACTGTTCCTCTTACGTACAGCAGCAGTTTAAGAAACATAATCCTTCTATGCCTCCAACAGAAGAATTATTTTGAAGTTTTACTTACATTAAAGTCTGCCAGTGTATTTAACTTTCTCCAACCATTTTCAGTGTTCCCTGCCAGGTCTTCTTCGTCTCTCAGTATCAGTTGTCCTCCCGTTCCCACACGCCACACTGATGAAAAAATATATTAAAACCACTACAGCTGGTACATGCTAACAAAAACAATACTAATTCATCTAACACGATGATCTCCAAAGATATGGACTGAGTGCCTTGCAAATATATATCCCAGTGAAATGCATCTGCTGTGCCAACAAGAAAGCAATTGATTATGAGGATTACTGATTCCTTCCTGCTAATAGAATTTTTCTGACTTGCAACATCCATGACATGTATTACAAGATATATCCACTGTGAAATGCCAAGGTCCCTCTTTATAGTGACACCCCTATGTAATTTCCAGTATCTATTTATGACCTACTGTGCACCATGTGATATGGTAAGCCTGAATCACTACAAAACTTTAGAAACTGAAACTCTAGAAACTGGTGTATAAGCAGTAAATCAAATTGATCATAATCTTCTACCAGTTGTATGGGATAAATTTAGAATTAAAACATCACATTGTTCACACACAAGATTTTCCTTACCCCCAAATACCCTTAAAAGTTTGAATAGATTGCCAAAAATTCTGCATCTTGTTCAGTTGTAAAACTGACCAGTACATTGGTCCTTTATTCTCCAGGAATAAGTGATATACTACAACAGTTGAAATGGTGTCAACAAAGGCCACTTGAATAAAGTTTGTCAATGTATACTGACTTGCAATGACATTTTGATCTGCATTGAATAAAAGGCATATCAGCTTCAAATACGCTGTACAGTCTTCAGACTACACTGAACTAGTTAGTTGTCTTTACAACATGATAAATCAGTTTTACACAGTGCTTTACAGCCTGAAAATTAATGTGCTGTAGAGGTAATATATCAATAGAAATACTGCTACTGTGCTTTGTAACTGAAAACATTATCTTATTCTTACAGTTAAAACTAGAGCACATGGTGCAGAGGTTCATATCTGGACATCCTAAGGGCACCATTTACATATCAGTTTTATGTATATACATCATGATCATAGGAACCACCAGAAGTATCATTATATTGAGTCATCAACATATTGCATGTACAAGAAAATCTGTAGGACTGCATAGTCTGCAGAACTTCATCACTGGATCACTAACAGTGCAGAAGTTGGATCTTTGTCAATGAACTCTTGACACATTTTAATGGGCACTACCAAATTACGATGCTTGTAACAGTATAACTATTCAAGTTTGACATCCAGTAATTATGTGCATGTAATGTGGAAAAATTTTGGAAAATGCAAATTTTGTCAAACAAGTTTAAGATCACTAACTACTAGCTCATTAATAATCATTTGCATGTGTCACATGGGAACTACATTAGCTTGACCATTGATCTGTCAGTAGATCCCTTAAATAGCAAACTTGACACAAAGTTGACAGGTTTGTCTAGACCTAAATGTATACCTCAAGACTACATTGGGTTTCAGTTAGGACATATTCTGACTGTTGTCCTGTTACTCAATTATCACTCATGCACAATAGGGACATTTGAGATGTTGTATGACATTTAAAGGGGCACCTTTATTGGAGGAGAAAACTTTTGCAGGATTTCACAAAATGGGCTGTAGGGCCCACATGGAACCTTGGACTTCAAATTCATGTACACCCTAAGATAGACCCACTAACAGGGGTATCATTATGACAAACCATCAACATTGTACAAGAGAATCTGTAGGAGGAGAAGCATTTTGCAGAATTTCATGAAATGGGATGGGGTCTACATTGGGATCTTGGACCAAGCAGTTTTGAACATCACAAATTTGCCTACTACTCATGGAACATTGTGTCCAAGTTACATACAAATCCATCAAAGCATGTGCAAAAAGCAACATTTAGACCAGAGTTTTGTAATGGGCTGTAGGGCCCACAGGGGCCCTTGGACTTCAAATGACTGAACAAACTGAAGGTACCACTATGAGAGTATTATTGTGACAAATGGATGTCATTAATTGACAATCAGGTCACTTATTAGGCAAGTAATGTCTCTGAACAGAGGGTTACATATTAAGTGGGCATAAAAAAAAAAAAAATTGTTAGTCTTGGGGGAGGGGAAGCTTTTCAGGCATGATAACAGTACTGCTTACTTTTGTGATGTCAAAAAAACTAAATGAGCAATTGGCCTTTCAAGATACCACATTTTTACAGAACTTCATCGTTATGAGGTCACCAATAACAAAGGCTAAATTACGTACAAACACACACACATGCTACCATAAACCTAAGTCTAATTATTATAAGTCACAGACTTGCAAATCAAAGAGACTATACACTATACGTAACAGATTTTGAAGTTCTCAAAATAATTTTTTAAAACATTGCTGATCTCCCTTGTTGGAGCCTTCAAATACCTTTTTACTCCTGCCCTCAAGGAAAAAAGCAATGCTATAAGAGATCTTAACATTTTACACCTGGTAGTGACCCAAAATGACCTTTGACCCCTATCAAAAGCAACCCAACAAGATCTTTATTTTCTGCACCCACATGCCAACTTTACAGAGAGGAGGTTTTTCCATTTTGAAATGAGAGTATGCACAAGCTTTTCACTTTGTGACCTTTGAGGACCCCCTATGACTTTTGACATCAAAGGAAACCCTTACAATCTTATTTACTCAAGGACAGCGCATAACTACCCTCTTAGTTTCAAGTTCATGCAGCATGTGGTGTCTGAGATACCACAAACATGATTCATCTATACTTTACCTGCTGGTGACTTCAGATAATTACTGACTACACAAAAATACAACCCTGGGAGAAATATTTTTAATTTGCTACCCACACACAGACTATGAACTGTCTTCCAACTTCCCTTCAAAACCTAAAGCTTCACAAGTATTCACAAGCTTTTCATATTATGACTACTGGTGACCCCATATGACCTTGACTTCCACAAACTGATTTAATCAAGGGCAGTATACATACCCTTTAAGTATTAAATTCATGCTAAACGTGGCGCCTGAGAAATTGCATACATGTTCTGTCTGTTTGTGACCTAAGATGACCCTTTTGATCCATACCAAAAACAACTACAATCAAGAGCTTTGCATGCCCTACCCAAACCATGACTTGGAACTGTCTTGCACCTTCCCTTTCTAATGCTAGAGCATTCACAAGTGATCACAAATTTTTCACATTGTTACTTATGATGAACCCACTTGGGCTTTGATCTCCAAAAACCCTCACAGTCTTATTTATTCAATAGGCAGTAAATTCTATACGAAATTGAGTTTTATGCAAAATGTGGTTCCTGCAATACAGCAGACATAGTTTGTCTACACTCTGCCTGATTGTGACCTCAGATGACCTTTGACCAATACGAAAACAATCCCAGCAAAATCTCAATATGAGCTAACCACACAACGACTTGGAAATTGTACTGCCCACCTTTCCTTCAATGGTATGGGCGCAATTCCCAGGCAAAAAACACACACTCATGAAATTTCACATATACACAGAACAGACATCACAAACGTTCAATACCAGCCTTCAGGGAATAAAAAATTAAGAATGAGTTAATTTAGCTACAATCAGTATGCAACTGAAAACACAATGCAAGATTTATTGGTGTTGAAAGGAAACAACGATAACTAAGTACTCACTCAGATCATAATCATGTGGGGAAGGTTGACTTGAGAAGGCAGAGTCCTTGTAAAGTTGTGATATGATCTTGACTTTAACCTGTGATATGGTGTTAACATCTAGGACACCTACTGATGTCTTCTCTCCAGTCACACTGTTTGAGATCACCTCCAGGTTCTAAGACATTCAAGCAAATGAGAAATGGAATGCTTTTAGTTAAAACAACAAAAGAAATCAGCTGAACTATGAACTTGGTTTATCACACCAGTGAATTTGTTGAAGAGATTGCAAATAAAACTTTCAAAGATTTCAGACAGTTTACTTTGCAAGTCATAAGACTTTTTGAGATAAAGATTTTGCAATGACTTACAAGATCATTAAAGTCAACCTGTGACTCTAGCATCCACTGGTCATTTATGGAAAACTGTGACTTGCCAGTGACGGCATCGATCGGTCCAATCTCACAGACATACTTGATGGCATGATAAAGCTGATAAAACGGAGTAGCAGCATCATCCTGAGAATGAAATAAAATTCATTGAGTCAGAGGTAAATCATAAGAACACACCGCTTGTCTGGAGGAAGTTCATATATGGAAAGCATAATAAATAAATTAAACATCGAGCATCCCGCAGCATATGTTACCACATTAATGGAAACCAAGCGGAGGGTACAGGGGACTGTAGACGAATGAATAAAAAATGACGCAAAATGTCCACGGATTTGTTACGGTCAAAGTACTTATGATTAATTAACATCCAATCCAATTGTGGGTGCCTAGTCCAATCAATGCACCTACTGGATTGCAGGAATGCTGAATTGCGATTTCAGCTATAGTTCTGATGTCTTTGACAATAGTGAGCTCAAGCAATGTCAGGCATGAAACAAGAGATAATGTGATAATGTAATAAATCTTACCTCAAAATGCTTGTACAGGAAGAGAGTCACCCAATTTGATAACAGTTTTTCCAGAACAGTTTCATTCCTTTCCAAAAATAAAAACAAAAAGCAAAGTTGCTGTTAGTAAACATATATCTGGTATACTTGGACATCAAACAAAGATTATGGCTATTTGAATCCACCTACGGCATATACAAGTGGCCATAGGAGTAATTACTCAGTAGGTCTAATTCCAAATTTTGGATATCATATAAGAAGGTGCCATAGTTTGACTGTCAAGTGAAACAAATGAAACTTCACCTACTACATCATAACTCTATACATATCACAGTGAGTATGTGCAAGCTTTCCTTCTTGAATTACTAAGCCAAAATGCACAAATGCATTGTGGTTTCCATGATGTATTATAGAATTAATATGACATACCATATAGGTTGTGTCACAAGCTACCTATAGCTACATCTTTGACCTCCACTAGAAACTGTAGAGTTTTTGTGCTCAATGTGGTACACCTATGTACTACTCGAGATATTATGTTTACAAGGTAGGCATGACAGACACACATGTATACACCACTGTGGGATAACAAAGGTTAATACAATTACCTGCATCACCACAATCAAAAGCCTTTCATCATCTGGCCTGTATGTCGATCTTAAAGACCAAGACCTAATCTATTATCCGCACATCAATAATTATGAGGTCTAGACTCTCTTTCTTGCAAGGCTCATGTAACATGTGGTAACATGAAATGCGACATTTTGCCTGTGAAACAGCTAGTGTATGGACAGACATATGTCCAAGGAACTTACCTGCTAAACAAGATTCTACATTTGTTTCGTTTGCCATCACAATCTTCAATCTGTTCTCGCATTAAACTGATCAGGACACTAGACAGGGGTAAGAAATGTTTTAGAGCAACATTCTGATCTGACTTGTATCTCCAATGGTAGAAAAGGTTTACATATATCCATAAAGAAAGGAAACACAAATAATGAAAAAAAAAACACTGAAATGAAATGCATACATCTTAATTCTCTAAGTTTCATTCATCTCATATTGTTCTAATGTGATAACTCACCTTAAATTACAGCAAGTTTTATGTAAATTAGGACAGGCATTGACTTAATGATAGCACCCATGTTACGGTTTTTTCGAAGTACTTTGTCAACACACCACAAATTCATGGATTTTAAATTCATAAAATTGAGCAAATAGCAAGACATTCTTCACGGCTGTTAAAAGAAAATGTCTTCTACTTTGCAATGTTTTACACACTAACGGAACTGGAGTATATTCCATATACTGATAAGAAACATACATTAATAATCTGAAAATCAAATCTGTAAAGAACATGGAATCCATTTTTCATGGTCAATATATCAGAAATGCGGAAGAGGGCTGGCTTACCTGCTGAGGAGTTCCTGTTTTCCATCTTGCAGAAGGCACACTGACAAAAGGGATGCAATGTTGACTCTGGGAGAGAAAGAACAGATACAACAATAGGTAAGATAAATTACAATCATAATCTATCACTCATAATAATTTAGTGCATCACTGGGAACCTATGAAGTGAATAGCAATAACATGGAGAATTGAACCAATAGACTAGCTGGCCATTCAAGAAAAACTGAAAAAATTATGTCAAGAAAACAAATACAAGTAAGTCATTCTTAATGGTCATTGTTTAATATCTAAAGGATAAAATCAACAGACTTGGATAACAAATTGAGCATACAACCATTGATACTTTTTGATGCTGAATAAATATCATATCACACATTTGGCAAATAAAAAATGAGTGTTGCACACTGTTCTACAATTTCTCAAGAAGGAAGGAGCAGTTTGAAATTTATATTTATTGGTAAGGGGTGAAGGTTTGGTGCTGACATAAGAATTTATTTGATACACTGCACTATATTACACAAATGTGGGTTTAAGGAGTGAAGGTTTAGTGCAGATACATGAAATTACTTGACATTGTGGTGCTATGCATTGAACGTCACACATAAGGTGGTAATGGCAGGGGCGGGGATGGTCCAAAAATATGAATTTATTTGCTGTGCTACACTGCATTTCAGAATAGAAGTGGTAATATGTGAGGCTTTGGCACTGTACTGTGAATTTATCGCACCCTGAATGAATTAAACACATCTCAAATATCATTGACATATGGTCCAACTGGGGTTCAGAAAATGGTGTTGGACGACCAGCTAGTATTAAACCTTTGTGTCCATTATTGAAAAATGCAGTGGTAGCAGAGGGATGAGAGAGGGGGAAAGCAATGGTGGAAAAAGCAATGAGAAATATCTACTGAAATTTCATCCAAAACATATTCATGATGCTACTCACCTATCCATTGCACCAATGTTGGTGCAATTGTCTATAGTGCAGATAAGGACTTCCAAAAAGTGTTTCTTAGAGAGAAATTTCGTGGAAAATTCTTGCATGGCAAGTTTGATTTGTTTGTTGTCAATTACTTCCTGTTCAAAATGAATGATGTGAATGAACTATAAAATCATGACGAGATTAATAGACCCAACATTCCACATTGAATAGAGTTACATTAATGTGATAAAGCAATTCATCAATGAGTCAAAGAAAACATGACTCCGGTTCTCAAGTGATGCATCAGTCACACATAAAAAGAAATAATTGGTAATGCTGCATAAAGATAGCCACAGGCATATTTTCCTTGTATCAAATAAATTGACATGCCAAAAAAAAAATACAAGGAGCATACACATGAAGAGGCACTAAAAACAACAAATGCATAAGCATCAACCTGTCATCTTATCACATACAATAAGGAACACGTGCAAGGAAGTAAACTAAAATAATGGAAAACACAAAAGTGCCAAGACCAATAAGGTCCCTCTTCTGGACTAACCACAAACAAGTAGCATTCCCAACAATTTTGGAGGGAAACAAAAACAAAATTTGTGTAAGATACAACAACATACTGCGATGGTCTTAGAGAACAGACTTCTCAAACACAATTCTTGGAGGGGACTGTTAAAATTAAAGCAAGCCCAAATAGCAAGATGAACATAACACATTGAAATCTTTACAGTAACAAAAGTTATAGTTATACAGCATTGAAAATGGAAAAAAATGTAGTGGGTTAATTTTCTGTAGCAGTTTCATTAGGTTTTTGAGGTCATTGGAAACCTAATGGTGAAAATGGGAACATGCAAGTGTCATGCATAATAAAATTTGCTACGTACACATTTTTTCATTTGTGTAGCAACATGGCCTATTGTGTCACAAATTGTGATGTGATGCTGGATAAATTATTCCTGGACATCCATTATGGAAGATAAACACTGGGGCATAACAAGGTGCTGACAGTAATTAATGAAGCAGAACACAAACTAGAGCATCAATTGTGCAGAGGCCCCACTTAACACCCTGAAATTAAAATTTACAAATCATTTTGTCAAATCATAGGAATCAATAATGCAGTGTCAGTGTATCAAATCATCAACATTGTACAAAAGGATCTATAGGATGGCGCATTTGCAGAATTTCATGAATTAGGGCACCGACAGTGCAGAAATCTGATTGTTATCAGTAAATTCCAGAGTATCTGATCATTCCTGAAAATCTGATCATTATCGATAAATTATTGGATATTTTGATCGGTACTACCCATCAAAACTTAGGGCACCAACAGTGCAGAAATCCAATCATTATCAATAAATTTTTGACTATTTTCATGGGTACTACCAAATAACAATGCTCAAAAAGGGCATCACTATCCACATTCAATAAATATGAAATCTGTCAATTTTTATTAATATTCCTACATGGTGTGTACTGGCTTTGGGCACAGGAAGTAGTACTAATGTGGAGAAGTGAAAAGTCACAAGTTTTCCCGAAGCCAATTTCAATGACTAACTACTTGCTCATTAGGGGTCATTTACATGTGACACATGGGGACCCTCTGAGTTTGACCATCGATCTGACACTGAAAGCTTTTATGTGAAGGAAACTTGACACAAAATTTGAATTGACAGGTTTGGAAAGACTAAGTGTATATACACCTACGTACCTGATAGATGAATATAGAGAGATACATAAACAGATGGATGGATGGACAGATAGATGACAGACAGACAGACAGACAGACAGACAGACAGACAGACAGACAGACAGATAAAAGACAGACAGATAAAAAGACAGACAGATAAAGAGACGGATAGACGGATAGACGGATAGACGGATAGACAGACAGACAGACAGACAGACAGACAGACAGACAGACAGACAGACAGACAGACAGACAGACAGACAGACAGACAGACAGACAGACAGATAGATAGATAGATAGATAGATAGATAGATAGATAGATAGACAGATGAGCTAAACAGTAAAACAAGAAAAGTATTACAAAAACAAGTAAGATTTAACATTGTACACTAAGAAAAAGGAATGTGTGTTTATTGTAGCAGCACTATCACCAAATGTCATTATGGTGATGAGGTCAATTCAAAAAAGGTCAAATGTCTTGGTCTCTTACCTCTAGAGGCTGAGATGGTGGCTTTACCTGCAAACCCATGAAGAGCATGTTCAAGATGTACTGTCTCTTAGAGTGTAGAGGTATAATCTGCCTCTGTTCCAAGGCTGAATCAAAGTCATGCATAGTTGTTTGCAGTGTTGCAAAGACTGTTGAAAGAGCATAAAATTCAGCTTAGTATGTAACAACTAAGTACTGTTACACTGCCATGGTTAAATGATGGGTAACTTATCAAACTTCCTGCAACACATACAATATGACCTGTAACACATACAACAATGGTGGACAGCAATAAGGCATCTGAAACACATATAATATCATGAATTAAGTCACAGATGAAACATGGTGACTAACAGCTAACTTCTAGCATAGCTGGTAAGCAATTTGTTGATTTCATAAATTAACTGTCACACTCCTTAAAATAAATTTTGTTATTTTCTCTAAAGTAAATCCAGATTGATGTATCAAATTAACTACTTTTCAGATGCTTTGTACAAAAGATGTGCAACTAAAAGATGCAATTTAATCTCGATCTCACTCAACACGATGTATACTCTCACAGCATTAGCAAAGCAAGAACAGGGATACCATATATCCAATATGGTACATGTTACATATCAAATATCATACCAACTTAAGCATTCCATCTTGAGATATTACATTTCTCGAGCTGACCACTGCCTACCTCAAACAACGTTTACTTCAGTAAAATGCAATAGTGTTTCCATTTGCACTGGACACATTCACACATCTATCTCAAATATATGAGGAGGTTTCTTCTGAGACATAACTTTACACAGTTTAGTTACAAATGTACATAGAATCAACCATACCAACAATCATGCATAAAATATGGCTGGTAATCAAATTACAAAATGCATTCTATAACACAGCTAGGGACAAAAAACACACTCGGTAAGATATGTATCTATCTTGAGATATCATTATTGCTTCTAAAGCTAACCACTGCCTACCTTAACCTTCCATATATTATCAAAGGGTTGACATTACCACTGGACACATTCACACATCTCAAATATGAGAACTTTATTCTGGAGATACGTCACTTGAAAAATTACAAATGCACATAAATGAGACCACATTAACAATCGTTCTCAGCATATGGATGCCATTGAAACCAAAAATGCAATTTTATGTAACATCAGCCAGGAGGGGGGGGGGCAAAGGAAAACACACTGGTAGTACTATCCCATCATTTGGTAAATAACTTTGAGTCAGAACTCCTGAACATGACTTGAAAGTAGAAAGTCTATAGAGACAGGTCACATTCTCTCTAAAACTCCTTGACCTGGTCTAATAAGTTCTTCAAAACCATCAAGTATATATCTGACTTAACATATAAGGGACAAGTACCCAGAACATTATTCCTCTTGTTTACTGTGTCCACATATAGAAAGTATAGTCCCTCTGAATTTGAAATTCATTAAAATCATAAACTGATAACTTCAGCCATGGATAGGAAAGCATTTTCATCACTTCATCATTCTTTAACCTCAGAAACTGATTCAGAATTACACATACGGTATTTACCAGTGATAAAAATACCATCATGGATAAAAACTGAAAAAAAAAAAAAAAAAAAACATGTATTCATTCCCAGTGGCAGACGACAATTTATTTGTTTTATCAGTGGAATGCATCAGATAAACCTAGATAGGAAAAGTCGTTCAACTTACGTGATTTAAGGTTGTCACTGACAGAACTGTGGATTGCACGCATTTGGATTTCCAGGTCCCTGATTTCAGCACCTTTCTTTCTCCTGATGTGCCACATCCATACAATTGCACACACTAGTATAATCACTAGAACCACAGCGATGGGTATAGCGATTTGATAGACCAGCTGGACCTGGTTGATGTACCTAACAGATCCTAATTGGAAGTAAAGGTTGGCATGTTTTACCTAATATGGAAAAAGAGAAACAACACTTCCTGATACAAACAGTAATGATAGATTGGAAACGAAAACAAAAAGTGAGGCCTCTCTAAACTGGGACAAAAATTTAAAGTAGTGATAATATAATACTGTAAATGAGGAAATACTAGTAATTCTTCCTGTTAACCGGCTTGTTGTTGAGCAGGTGTTTGCAGTGTAGGCTTTGAAAGTGAGAATTCTCATGCAACCCCTCCTCCCCGCTTTCACCAAAACAGGCTTGTCATCAGCCATCAACCATATCTGAACAACAACGAAATAAATGACAAGCTAACAGTTAGAACCAGTTCTGATAAGCAGCCTACCATTTGCTTACAAAATGATTGTGATGTTATTATGACGTCTCATTTGGCAGCTATTCTTTACAATGGCCAGTAATAAAAGAGAGTAACTATACCTATGCCGGCCTTGACCCAGCATGGTTTCATTTTCACGGAAATGCTATCAGGATATACATGAAGCTTCCCCATGGTGGAGCCTCCAGGACCCTTGGTTTTGTCAGATTTCCTCCACTTCATCACATTCACCTACTTGTTGCGTAGATGCATATTTAGTCACATTATAGGACCATCATCACTTGTATACATTCAACAGCAGAATCATGGAAAGGAAGAATTTCCAATACTTGCTGCCATGGTTATGTCACAATATTTCAAAGCTAAGAGTATTTTTATCAAAGTACCAAGCTATATGAATGAAGGTCATCAAAGTTACTTACAGTAACAACAGGAAGAGCTGCTTCAGTGTCATTCCCGTAGAAGTTCCCCGCTGCAGGCTGATCCTTGGGAGGTGAGCATATGACTGCGTCGTTATTCAGTCTCTGTACGACGCATTCCTCGACACCAATATAGACTTTAACATCCCTCTTATCACTTCCGGCACTCAAATTCATGCCCTGTTGAAAAGAACACACGCTGCTATGATTTTCTAGCTGTATCACCGGAAAATTTGGTTAAATACGAAGATCGATTACCGCAGTAACGTCATAGGCAGATTCTACAATAAGTAACGCAACTAATATGAGCGTGTATCAATAACTGCAAAACCAATAGCATGGCTACTAAAAAAAAAGTGGAGCCATATTTTTGTCATTAAATTAACTTGATCGATGTAAGTCACACAATTATGGCATTACTGATGGCAGTAGAATGATGTAACAAGCTTTTCCTATAATACTACAATGTTTTACTCTCAGGTTTATAGTTCAAGACTTCTTTTTTTCCTCACAAACATGTTGCCAATGTGTTTCTATCTTCTCTGACAAGCTCTGACACAAACAATGAATGCATGAGTGCAAGAGGAAATGCATGAGGAAATATTCAGTAGAGCTTGCATTGGTTACAAGCCCCCTTTCACAGTACCTCAAAACCTTGCTGATAAAATGAGAGGTAGATATCCCGGTGAAGGTATCACATTCGACATAAATTGCCACAGTTTGATAATCACAGTATTAGAAATAAACCATATAATGTAACAGTCTATGGGGAAGACATTTGAGAGAGGGTTAAAATGAAATTGCTCTAACATTATTATTAGGCTAGGATATCAGATCACAAATTTTTCAATATGATAGTTCTGCAAAAAGCTGTAAGTGTGAACTTTCCATGAAATATTTCAAGATGTATAAAAAAATAAAGCAAAGAAATGAACCAATGGTCCACAAAATATTGCTATCTTATATTTACTCCAAGCAGCAGTTTTCTTCTTTCAAGTTAGAACGGATATGAAAAATAACCAGCCTACTTCAAATGTTAACAAAAGGTCTAATAATGAATTTTGTCCAAATATTTGTTTGCTTTTGTGGACTAAGGCAAGAGATACATGGATGGATAATGTATGCATGTATAAACCAGGTTTTCACACTTAAGTGCCATGAATTAAAAGGTTACTAAATATGTTAACTTTGACAAATTTACTGTGAAATAGCTCACCCCCAAAGTTAGGATACTAGATTTTGTGTTGTGTTCTAAGATGTCAAATTGGTTGTACTCCGGATTTTGTACATAGTGTATGTCCTTTGCATTGTTCTCTGACCAGTTGAGGAGGTCTTTCACTCCATCCATTATAAATCCAACCTCAACCTTTCCTCCATCTTGTGTAGCTCTCCTCCTCCTTGCGCTGGTCGATCTGATCGCAGGAGACTTACAGATGATTTCACTGCCATCTTCATCTTGATGTATGCAATTCTGTTTGAAAAGATTTGATACGATGGACAGAGGCTTAGTAGATGGAAACTTGTTGAGAAAACTTGATACCCAGCCATGCAAAATACTGTCTACTTTATGGGCCACTTCGCTTGAGCTGAAAGTGGTATACCATCCAGTATAATAACTGCACGTAAGAGAAAGTAGCAGGTGATTTGGTATTTCTGGGGTATAAAAACCAACTAACTCTTACTTCTCTGTTTAATGTTAATACATCTGCTGAAAACTGTTGTAGAAGCCAAAGAGTAAGAAATAACAAATAATACAGTTCTTTAACCATCGATCAAATTAAAAATTTCCAGTGGAGGTAAGGGGGGGGGGGGGGAGACAGGCAGGAAGAAGATAAGAAGATCATCATTCACATGCATGTACAAAAGCACTCAAACAACTTTCTGAAGCACTGGCAAGGAGTAATTTCCTCCATATATACCCTTCCCTACACATGTTGAGTCTTTTGCTTTGTTTTTTGTGCATTAAGTGACTCAGTACAGATTTATTTCTAGTTTAATGGACCCTCTTTAATATTTAAAGATTGCATTGGATTGAAAGATAGGCAACAGTGAAACAAAGACGGTATTTCAGCATCTTGCCTGCCATGACAAGGCATGAAAAAACTTCTGTCCTTACGTTAACTGTGTTATGATTCTCAAAATACAATGAACAACAATTACTTTACAACACAGCTGTTTCCCAAAGAAATGCAACTTGCTATTAAAGGCTTATTGTTTCATTTCATTCATGAAGTTGTTTACTGACAAAGCTAACCCTCACATGACATCATACATCTTTATCACTTCTCGAGAGGTACCCTAATGGTCATTACGGTATATCTTATATATCTATTATATATCTCTTTCACGTATGTTCTATCATGTAGAAAAGGTCTTCTCGAGACATGATTTTAGAATTATGGAAATGTTCTGTGAGGACTAGGTGACTGAGAGATAACCTCATAATAGTGACTTCATAAAGTTATACCTTGCTGTTGACATTTACTCCAGTAAACTATAAAACTATTTAAAATCCAATTTTTACGTCCTTGTAAATTTAATGGTACCTATAGTAGAAGCAAATTTAACAGAAGATTAATTAAGGAATAATATCCAGGTATGCTACAATGTGTGAGAGCACACACCAACATTATCAGGACAGTATCTGATGCAGTATGTGTATCTCTATGAAATGGTCACCACTGAGGAAATTCTCCATTTATACAGGAAGTTTCCAATGAAACTACACTTAATTAGTAATGCACAGTTATTACAACTGTATGATTGCAATAACTTAAGAATCAACAACCAGTCCCAACAGTAGGACGACATTCATCATCACATGACAGGAATTTAAAGTGACATTGGTATCCAGGATGAGGCAGAGCTATTCCTCCCCTACCATAAAAATATAGAATCATCAAACCCCCCCCCCTGCCATGAGTATAAAGAGTGATCACCCTCTACTAGGAGGATATAGAATGTCAGAATTATACCTGATTCTTTCATTTCAAATTTATATTGGTCAGATTATTCATACAGTCTAAACTGAACCTGAGAATAGATCATAACCCCAAAATAGCAGAATTTTCTTCCTCAGCGCTTCATCGTACCCTTGATCTCTAGACTTACCTCTATACTTTCGACATTATTCAAGGTAAAAACGACCTTTGGTGTCTTTATAATGTCCAATCTGTCACCAGAAACAGTCATGATGTTCCCTCCCCTGCAAATGTTAAGGAAAACATAAAGCTATGAAGGAAGGGATATTTTTGCTAGACACCAAAACTATTCCCTTTCAATTCCTAAAAACCTTTTCCCTTATTTTCCACTCATTTGCTTTGACACTGAAATGTGCAGGTGGCTATCTTACCTGGAGCAGTTGTGAAGGAAACATTTTATCAATCTTAAGCTGAATTTATTTGAAAAATGCAGAAAAAGCCTATACTAAGATAAATGGAAAGCAAATGCCATTGGCAAGTGAGCTACAATAATTAGTTATGACTACAGAATTAGCTATTATTTTTTTTCAAGTTTTTTAACAATTAATACAATGTCCGTCGGTTATAACACATGTACAATGTATACGAATAATTTTAAAATGACAACAGCCCATGAGAAGCAAAGACACTAGCAAATGTAGGTTGTCCATTGCAAAGAGAAAATGCAATGAAGAAAATCTAAGACCAGAGATACAAGAAAAATAAAACAAAACAAAACCCCCCCAAAAAAGGAAAATTAAGGCGTCATTTAAATGTGAATAAACCAAAAGAAAATCAGCGATTCATGTCATGATTTGTCATGGCCTTTGAAAACTATTGCTTGTGGTAAATTTCCGAAACTCAAACGGTAAATTATTCCAAACTTTAGGACCGAGGAGGGATATAGTATGTTGGGAGGTGGTCAAACAATAAAAGGGAATTGCAAGGAATTGCATGGTCATGCTTGATATATATAAAGAAATGATCAAACACATTAGGAAGCTCACCTGAAATCCAATTGTAAATGAGGATGCTAACGTTAAATTGATAAATAAAGATACTTTATTAATACAGACACTTACTAATATTAAAGGCACTATATTTCACGAAAAGCTCATCAGTATCATAATTATGTTCTATGTTAAAAATGATATGAAGAGCCATCTTTTGTAAAATACAGAGTGGCTGAATTCTACTTAGGTACGTACCTACCCCAGACCACATTTCAATAAGCGAGGCATGCGAGAAAGTATTGTCAGTATAACATAATGAGAATGTCGCTAGGTAAAACACTACGGAGAGTATTCAATACTCCAATACCACAAGAAACCTGAGCTTATTGCAAACATACTGGGATGGGATTTTTCCAGGTTAGAGTCTGATCAATATGGACACCAAGAAATTTTACAGAACTGGAGAAAAAATCATAGTACCATTCAGGTTAACAGTCTCAATGCCAGCATCGATACTTTTATTCAAGGATCTAAAAATAACTGCTGAAGTTTTGATAACATGAAGGGAGAGCTTGTTCACACAAACCCTGGTATGAAATTTGCTGAAGTCATTTCCGACAATATTCCAAGAGGGAAGTCAGACGATGAGACGAAAAGAGGTTTGTATCATCAGAATAAAGAAAAACACGGAAAAAATTATCTGCCCTACGTAGGTCATTCATATATATATATAATGAAGAATAGAGTCCAAGGATAGAACTGTGAGGAACACTGCAGTATCGAGTCAGAAGAAATATTACTTGCTGTTACATTTTGGGACAGATTTGAAAGATAATTACCAAGCCATGTATGAACACTCATGAGGTTTATGGAGAAGGATATTGTGATGTAAAGTGTCAAATGCTTTGGAAAGATCTAAAAATATGCCAGAGATATATTTGTTATTTTCACTTGCATCGGTTACTAAATCAGTAAAATGAAGTAAAGGTATGAGTGGTTGATCTTCCTGGAAGAGAGCCGAAATGATAATCATAAAACACATCATATTTCAATAAGAATTATCTTCTCAAGAATTTTTGAGAAGATGTCATTACTTAGACATTCCCTCTCTCCAGTTTGAGAACAAGAACGACTCGAGCAGCTTTCAATGAGTTAGGCATAATGCCACACCTGAAGGATGAGTTACACATAAAAACTAAGACATCACATATAATATGCAATACTTGAACAACGTTTGGAGGAACGCCATGACAAGGAGCAGAACTGTTTAATGACAAGATCACCTTCAAAACTTCATGATTGTCAGTGAGTTTTAAATAAATGGATAGTTAATGGGGAAATAGTTACTGCTTCTTCAAAGTTTCTGCAGTTTTCATCAACTCATTGAAAACATTCTGAGATACATAAAAAAGAAACAGGCTTTTATATTCCATTGGAACAAACCTGGTTTGCAGAAAATGGTCTGTGAGGAGTCTTACATTTAATATTCCCCTTCCCTTTTCATTTTCACTGCCTGTTTGACTACAAATTCAAGCACAAATTTAAGATGTCAGAGTACACATTTGTAATTATTTCACAAGGACAAAATAAAATGAATATGGCAAAATTACCAGTCTGAAAGTTACGAAAATTTAAACAAAACAGGGGTATTTTGGGGAGAAGTTTGGTTTAAGTCTCAAGGGTACAGGCAGAATTCAGGTAGGATTTCAAGATATGCTTGGCCTGGATTTCCTTTGAAACAATAATTCACTTACGCTTCTATAAACGTAGTAGGAATCACATTTAAGACTACTGGATCTTCTTTGTAAGTAAACATTTCCATATCACATGAAGATCTGTTGTTTCCATCAAATTCCAACGTCACATTATGCTTACTGCCCACAGCGTTATCAGCATTCCTGCACTGGACGTAACTAGAGTTTATTCTGTTGATTCGAAAAAACATTGATAGATATTTGTACGTACATCACAGTAAGATCAGCTGTTTAGACAGCCAAGATTACGTTAGGATTCCTTCACTGAAGTACAAGAATGACTCTTCTTCCATGGTAATGTACAATGTCGGTCATATTGTAATCTGTTCTTCTAGGTTCAATATACATCATTATCCAATAGCATGATTGGGAAAGCTAACATCAAAGTAAAGTCCTGTAAACATTCTCTTGAGGCATAGTTGTGATAATTATGGACCAAAATGGTTCACCATTTGGCCGTTGATGGTGATGTAAGGTATTAAAAAGTGCAATGCGTCACTAATGAGTAATTTTGTCAGGAAAAAAAATTCCCAGTAATTCATTCTTCATGTGTAGTCACAAAAAAACCTTCAATTCTTTCCAAGTGAACGCAAATGCAAGATATGAACATGTCCAACCTGCGCAAAGCAAGGGCACTCATCCTTGAAGGACTGATGAGTTACAATTTTCTGCAATGCTAGCCATGTAGCTAATGAACTCAATTCATAGTTAATCTTTTAAACAAAGCAATGAAAGCAGAACATTTAATGTCAGGCAACTCCATACCAATATGTGAGACACCGGAGACCCAAAAGGCAGTTTGTGAATCCTTGCCGCACACTGTAACAAATACGAATCTCCCACAAGACGGGCATGGGATCAATTACAATTATTCCACTTGAAACATCACATTGATGAGGTTTTGACCTTTGAAATCTTTTGACCCAAAATGATCATTCACATCCTCTTAAAACAATAGGTGTAAAACTTGATAGAATTCATTTATTATGTTATTATTCAGTGCTACCTATCACATCCCTCACACTTACCTTTCTTGAGAAAGTGTTCACAAGCTTTCGACTTGTAGTGACCTAGAAAGACCCCTAATGATGTTTAATCTCCACAAAAACAAAAGTGATCATCTACTTTATATTGTCAATCCACATGCTAGGTATGAGATCCCTCATAATTACATTTCTTTAAAAACAGTGTTTACAAGTTTTTCACAATGCAACCACTAGTGACCTAAAATAACCTTGGCCTCCACCAACAACAATAAGATCAACCCACACAGCATGCTTGAGATAATTAAAGGTTACAGTTCCTAAAATACTGAGTTTAAAAGTTTCAAAGTCTGACCTCTGGTGACCTCAAATGACCTTTGACCTCCATTTAAATCAGCAGGGAAAGTATATGTATCATGTGCTTACTGTGAGTAATGGACATATAAAGTATGAGATCCCTAACAGACATCCTTTTGAGATATATAGGAATTTGAGGTTTTAACCATGTCCTATCTTTAATGACTCCACATGACCTTTGACTTCCACCAAGAAAATAGGGATCATTTACCAATATTGGCAATTCTCAAACTAAATATGAGACACTGATGACAACATTGGGTTTACTCAATCAGGGAGATTCCTGACAGCGAGGGAAGCAATCGATTGAAGTTTAAACAGCACCTCGCAGTTGAGAGCCATGAGCCTTCACATAATTATGTTTAGATAATGCACATACAATTGCAGCAAGGCATAAACCTTGCAAATGACTATCATACAACGTAATAATGAACAGAATGCACATTTATACTCAATGTACAAAATAAAATTGAGATGATTCACTTGGATGTTAACAGGGTTATTTCACTAACGCTCGGCAGCAATAACAAGAATTTTAAAATCTCTTTTCTTCCATCTAGTTTAGAAAAACTCATTTTCTTTGGCTTTTTATAACAGCTAATCTCCAATCAAAGACTTTTTCTAGTGATACAGATGGTCAAGAGATGAGCAAATGACCTCCACCAAAATCAATAGGGATCATCTACTCAATATGGTTAATCTACAAAATAAGTGTAAAATTACTGCCAAGGTTACCCTTTGTGAAATATTGTGTTTACAAAGTTTTCACAGTTTGACCATCGGCGACCTCAAATGACTATGGACCTCCGACAAAAATATCAGGGCTCATCCACAAAGTATGAACAACGCCCACACGAGTATGATATCAGTCAAGGTTATTCAGTATTCTGTTCAGTTTGTAAATTACCTTTCCTAAAATAAATACTATTTATCAAGTTAGAATTCTGTACCTTAATAGGATGGAACATCAAGATCACATCCACTATTTGGATTCCAATTAGCGGGGGGAGGGGGGCTACAGTGTCTTGATTTACACCTAAATGACATCCATTTGTTCTCAAAGGATCCAAAATAGTGATGTTGCTATACATTTGGAAACTCCCTCATTATTATCACTTTTTTTTTTGCGTCTTCTGAATTTTTCAGTTACGTTTCAAATGGTGTACTGAGGTTCCGTGACTTTTCTTTAAACTCGACTTTAGCTTTCATCTTTGGGTAACTTTTACTTCTTAACATATTACACTTACAGCACAGTGCACAATCATACACACAGGAGCAGTATAACTACATGAAAAACGAAAGAAGGGTAAAGTAAGAAAACAGGATACAGGTGAGAATGTAGTTGAAAAGTTGTATCTTAATATAGTTCACAGACTTATCTTTACTCAAAGGTTAGAATTCACCCTTACACAATGGGTAATGACACTGGCCAAAAAATGTAATGGTCACATCTATTTCTGAAACTTAATTGAAACCATTTTGGACCAACTTCGATTGCTATCATGTAACAGAGTACCTTCACTTAATAATAGTACAGTAATAACAACTAACATATGTACACTGCCTTTGCCCGAGTCAAAGAAGACTGTATAAAAAGAAACCTGTAACAATGAAATATGAATAAAATCAAGAAAACATACGATATGATCAAGCAAGATTGGTTCCCAAGAGAAGCCTCAATAATCCTTCCAGTGTCAAGGTGATTACCAGCGATGGTTATCACTGTCCCTCCTGATGCAGGGCCCACTACAGGATCGAATGAAGTAATGCTAGGGTCCTGTGTAGTTCAACAAAAGGAACAGAAGGCAAAGATAAGAAATTAAAAAAAGGATAAATATATGAGTGTCAGACGTGACATGAGTCTCTGTGTGTCAAATGGACTTTTCTTATACGGATGTACTGGAAAAAATGTCAAACTGTGCTGCATACTGTATTTTTCTTTCTGGCCTCCCTTGCATGATTAACTTTATTTAATAATTCTACAGCTAAAAGGAGGTTCTTCTCAAGCTCCAAACCACTTTGATTATTTGCCATTCACAGTATTTTACGCGACAATCAATTATTTTTCGTATGCACACAGATGATATCATGACCTGAAAGAAATTGAATGGTTCATGTTATTACAAAATGTAACACTTACTCTGTATGAGAATGTAATATCCCCTCTGGATACTCTCTCCAATATAGTTACAGAGACATCTCCTTCCATGACAGCTGATTCACCAGCTCTGCACATTATACTGTCATACATATTGAAAAGGATAAAGATAATTATCAATTAAAATAGGAAATTGATAGCCAATATGAAGCCAACTGGAATTTTTCTGGAACTCTTTTTTTTTCACAGAAACATGAAACAAGTAACTGTTTGGAAATAACACAAACCAGCAATTTACAAATCACAAGCAATTGTACATAGTGACTGCAAGTCATGATTAGTTTCTCACTGAGAGAGTAAAAGTAAAACTCTCCTTATAGCAGATTACACATATTTGCTAAATAGTAAATATATTCAAGATCATATTGCTAGTGATACATTACAAGTGAAGTGAGTATTGCCATTCAAAATGTGCTTGGATGTTGTAAGCTCTCAAGCAAATTTCTCATCAATCAGTTTATATTGCTGTTCTTGTAACAAATAAGACCAACAAATTGAATAATATAGGTCACTAAAAGCACCATTGCTCTGGTGCTAAAGTCAAATAGTGGTAGGGTATTTTTTAACTAGCACCAATATCTTTAGCAGTAAGAAAGTTCTTCTAGATAGCCATGTTCCAAGGTAGTTCCCTACTGTATTCAGAATAAAATCTCACAGTAACACGTTGTCAGTAAAATGTGCTTTCAGGTTCCATCTCAAAATACTTAGATAAAAACTTGCCAACTACTTGTTGTTTCAGTAAGTAAAGATGTGGCATCTATCTGCTACAGTAGTAGTGTAGTATGAAGATGTACAACCTGTATTCATACCTTTCCCCAATTTCATATTCTTCTTCATATCCATTGTGTTCACAAACAGTGCCACCAAGAGTGACTTTTGCAATGTCTGAAAACCTCAATCCCAGGTTCGTGCCATTAATTTGCACAATGGTGCCACCTTCCACAGGACCACTAGATGGGTAGATCTGTAATATGATGACAAAACTATTGAGGAGAGCTGACCTTTTGTCTTTTTTGACATCAATTGATTTCTTGGAATACTGCACATAGAATAACCACCAAGCTGTAGAGCAATCAATAGTTAATCCAACCTAATGTCAGCAACAATACAGAAACCATAAGCGATAGCATATATATCACTACTCAAAGCTCTCTCATTATTTATGTTGTTAATCCCTCAAACACACAAAAGACTAACATTACCTTCACTTTTTCTCAAATCGGAGAGGGGGGGCACACTTTAGAAGATTCCTTTCAACCAACTAGTTGCTTCCAAAGACACCAAGCTGTTTTATTAACCACTTACATATTCTATGGGCTTAAAAGGTATTTAGGAACTTAATATGAAAGGATTTATTTATTCCCTATGTTGTAAATTACATCAGAAGATTTTGTCCATAGCTACAATATTGCCAGTCAATCTTCTTGAACATTACTTTTCAACTTCCCAGTGTGTTCTGGTGCCTATCACAGTAGACCAATTTGACAGTTGTGCAACTTGCTGAACACGTATAAACCTTACGCAACTTGCAAAGTTTGCAGAAATTGATAAAATTCCACAGCAGATAATAACCTTTTCACCATTTTAATCATTTGCAATTATGGCAAAAGCTTATAATGCCTTATCCTTACACCAAACTATCTTGTTTCTGTAGATATATAACCAGTCTTTTTGATTAGTAATCGTGCAGTACTGTCTTGACTGTTCAATCCCAGTGTTCCAATGTCTCAATGTTCAGACCTCTCTATGTTCCGACTTTTTCATGATTTTTCACATTTTGGTCACAACATAGACATGTCGGAACAACGAGACATGATGATGTCTCTATGTTTAGACCTCTCTATGTTCCGACCGCAATTTGAAAAAGAGGAAACATAGAGAAGTCGAAACACAGCAACTTCGGACATCTCAATGTTCCAACTACTCCATATTTCGACCTTAATTTCAAACATGAAGAATTCGGTACATAGGGAAGTCCAAACATAGAGACGTTTCACACATTCCTGTGTTTCTACTTCTCTATGTTTCAAACACAAATGAAAACTTGCATAGCTGATCTGAGAGATGACCCCCCCAGGGGGGGTCCCAAAACCATAAGGTGTAAGTCTATGTGTTTTTTTTGCCAAAATCATCAAATATCACTGAATTGCATCAAACTTTGCAGCAAGGTCAATTCCACCACGCCCTTCACGAATCCGAAGTAAAAATTTGCACATCTCCTTCCCCTTAAGACTGAGATACTCCCATTTTTCTATTTTTGGACTATTTTCAAACCGCCATCTCTCAAAAACCGAACAAGTTGTGCCTAAATAGACCTCAATTTTGTAATCAGCGGTATCAAAATACCCAGTATCTTATTTTCAAGTGTTTTCCTGACATTCCATTTTCCTGTGGGGGTGGGGAAATCTGTGTTCCCAAACACGTATGTGATTTGAAATATGGTTTCTGGGTTTATCAGGGTCGCCGATTTCAGGAAGGCCCTTTTCTCAGCACACCATTCAGCGTAGAATTAGCCTTTGAAAAGTACTCTGCATGTGTTGGAACAGAGAGGTCGGAACATAGAGAGGTCTGAGCATAGAGATGTGACCCTTATGGTTTAACTTCTCTTTGTTTCGACCAAAACATTTATAAGGCGGAACACAGAGAAGTAGCAATATAACGAAGTCCCAACACGGAGAAGTTGGAATATAGAGAAGTCAGAACATAGAGTAGTTGGAATATAGAGAGGTCAGAACATAGAGCAGTCTGAATATAGAGAAGTCAGAACATAGAGAGGTCGAAATATAGAGAGGTTGGAACATAGAGGACCCCGTCTTGACAACTACTGTCCACAACAATGTTGGCAACAACACAATGCACTACACAATCCTTCAAAACGGGAATCAGCAGATGTAACTAATGGTGTCTTGGATACTAACTGGAAATTGGTTATCCCAAAATGAAGGTGGGGATCCAAACAGCACTCGTCCCTTGTGAATTGGAATTCTTATCCCCATCAGGAGAAACTGAGCAATATTAGCAAAAATTGAACTTTCAGATGTATCTCCCTCTAAATCACACCTATGGTCAAATTAATTACTAGGCTCTCGTTATGCTTGTTAGGTTTGCATGAATGATGGGGATAAAATAAAAGGCAATTTGACTCAATGTAATTCAGACAACAATTTTCACTCTTTCCTTTTATTACTGCTAGCTAGTCGTGTAATGGAAGTATTGTTGTCAGTACAAGTATTGTTGTCAGTACTGGTTTGATGATCAATTGACATACTGCTTCCTGCAATCAGTCAGATACTTACTGTCATCTCTAATGACAATTTAAATTTTTATCTACTTCCCACCAGACTTTTTCTTTCTCTAACTTTTGCTAGGGAAATCAATGAAGTATGTCCTTTCTTGAATAAATACGAAATGTAATACCAAAGATTTCTACAAATCCCTGGAAAAGAGGCAATGGAGGTGATTTTGATCTGTCAGGATGACATACCCACACCATGTCTCATATTTAGTTGGTTCAGTGCACAGTTTGTTTCAACAGGTATTGCACAATTACCAAATCTGACATTTCTATGTTGATTTTTATCTCTGGCAGATAAAAAAAAAGTTGCCTCAGATTTTACATCATCACTCATGAAATAACCACTGAAAAACCAAGAAAATGATCCATCTCCACACAGATCACAACAAAATGAGAATAACAAAGACCAACAACATCAGATACTTTTCTTCAAGTGGGTTTTGAAAGTTAAAGGTTTTAATTACTGGTTGCTGATTATCACGCTTATTATATATTCTACAGTTTACCAATGTTATCATAGGTGGATCCGTGCAGTTTTGCTGTATCGTTTGTCCACAGTTTTCACTGACGGCGCATTTAGACTGAGATGAACACCATCCACAATTGAGCACCGGAGGAGTTGTAATATTAGACAAGCAACGACTACAATCTGGTCTGTCCACCTCACACTTGTACAGAGTGACTGTAATGACATAATAATATAAGACAAAATAACACAAGTTACACAGTGGTGGTGGTTTTGAAAAGAAGGTGATTACACACTTTCATTTAAACAACATTCAACCATTATTAAATGGCAGCATGTGACTGAAAATTACTGCGTAAATATTTACATGGAACCATCTGCACTAGATATTTAACTTCATGATACCTTGGATAATTGGATTACTCTAAACTGACAATGAGTGGTATCATTTCCAGGGATGACTAGCACACCATGTTCAAGGAGATCAGTGCATTGTTAGAATTTACAAAGTTGCCTGTCTCTGTCTTTCACCAAATAAATCATTAACAAGCACCCTACAAAGACAATGGCTGCAGAAAACTATATGGAACAGTCAACGGGTTGTCTCTACGGGGGAAACAGATTTAAATTAAGGTTTACTTCAGCATACTCTCACAATATACTATTGAAAAAAAATCAAATAAAAAGTCTATTTTCTTCTGACCAAGTTACCTCACGGTCAGAACTTTTGCGGTCACATGCTTCTTTTTACTTGTTATAAAGTCTGTTTCATAACTACCTATTCTATCAGATCTATGATTGAAAAGTGAACGTAACAAAAGACATGATCACTTGTAAACACTTAAATTCTAAATGAAACTATCAACCTATGACACAACATGAGAATACTTCTCAATAGCAATAAGAAGCATTAGTTGCGCATAATAGTGTGGAGATAGGTAAATTGGGAATGATGTTAATTTCCTGTCACATGACGAAACAGGTTACCAACCATCATTAAAATGTGTTTGGAGTAATATCTCACCGGACAAAAAAATTATTAAAAGGCGTGGTAAAAATATGCATGACAGTAATTTGCTGAATTTCAAAGTACAAATGTACACAAACCAGGGATGTAAGTGCAGGGTAAAAAAAAATACTGAAAATAGGTTGTACAGGTGAATGCCATCCTGGGGGTGGGGTATAAGGGGACCCCTCCCCTTACACCATTACTTGGTACCGATACTCAATTTACATGACGCAATAAGATACAGACACACCGTGTAGTTTGCAGTGTTATTTTTATGTGTTTTTCCGTTTGAACTTCAACAAAATTTCCTCCAATGTTTTCAGATAAGTTTCCATACTTCCAGTTGGCAAAAAAATGGTAGGAATACAGGGGAAATATGGAGGTATCAGCCAATTTTTAAAACATATGGAATTCCGTATTAATACGGAAAACTTACATCCCTGAGAAACACATTAAGGGATTGGCCACTGAAGAAAATTGATTTGACTGATTATTAGTGAAAACAATATCTCAGTAGCACATTGTTTGGAAGTTATGGATTTAATAAAAATATCTATACATTTTAAAATCGTACATTTCATAATGGAAAATGTGTGATATGTCACACAGGTACAGCAACTAATATATCCTTTGCCTTGCTTCATCATTTGACTATCTTGAAAGATGCAATAGTCCTGGAGTTGTGACCTTAATTTCCACAATATTTTAAAATAAATCTATAATGTGCCTAATCTTAATTTTCACTAGCATTTCATTTCAAGGTTAAATATGTGCTTCACTTTCAATGCACAACAAAGACATCTTTCAAAAATTTGCTACTGTTACATGGCATTTTTGTAAACTCAAGGCAATTGGAAAAGTTTCTTGACCAGAGAGAATTTTCTTCCAACAGAATGTTTACAGTTAAATGATACTACCATGGGTTTTGAAATGCCTTTAGCAAAAGAGGAATGACTTCACTTTTCAGTGAAATATTCCTTCAACACCCACAGAAATTAGGGGGTACTATTAGAAGGACACCATGAAGGATAAGCTGACTTACTTCAGGTGCAGAACATGTTCAATCTTAAACAAACCTCAGTTCATCAACGGTACAACCCGTTTATGATATAACTTTTTTTCTTTATCCTCAATTATTGTACATAAGATTTCATATTTGTCCTGCTTGGGCCAATGAAAATCACATGACCTAAAGTTAAAAATCCAAGACTTTCATAAACATACCATTGCCAGTACCGTCAAGGTATACTTCATTCTCTGTCCATCTGATCCTCAGTTCTGCAGGTACCTCTTGTACATTGGCTGCATAATTGTACTGTAAATGTGGCAATTATTGCACATTAAAAATTTAAAAAATTAATTTAAAAATTATTTTAAAATTATTTATTAACTTTAACAGTCCACTTTTAACAAACAATTTTTTTTCCATAACCTTTGCGACCTGTGATGATGACTTTATTTTCCCACCCTCCACACATTGATTCATTTCAGTGACTTGAGAGAACTTACGTACACTAATGTAAATTCTGCTCAACATATTCATCTGTCATTACAACAGGTCTTCACCAACACGGTTCACAACTAGACAACACCCTGCGAAATCCGTCTTGAACAGAAAAGTCTCAGAGTGTTTTACTATTTCTCTCCTCATCGATTTCATTGAGCCTTGATTGTTTCACATCAGCAACCAGAGCATACCACAAACTCAACATCACTACAGCCACAATCTTAGGAAACAGATTGATTACACAAAATATATACCATGTCCCTTCCCTTCCCCATCCAAAACAGTTCTGGATATTGGTCTGAATGACATGGATGTAATTTCAACAGTCATTGTGCTTGATATACCTGAAGTCAAAAAATTTATTGCTAAAATTATATCTCAGTTGAAGGAAAATGTATAATTTTAAAATAATGTGACTTGTCAGTAAACAGGAGGAATCAAAGGAATTGCAAGGATATAATGAAATGAATCCATCAGAATTAGTTCATGGTGCTATCAGCTGGGGAGAGTTGTCATAGATGGACTTGTCCAGTTACTTGTCCAGATACTTCACGCACACCATGTAAATATCGTAAGTTAGATGAATCGGTTGTGAATGTTAAATTGACGGAATTCACACAACACTTTATGACAATTTTATACCACACAGATAAGTTCCTACTTATTCCATTTAGTCCATTGGGCCAGGCTTGATATTGTTCTCTCTTGTTGCACCTATTTAGTACCAAGGTTTAGACATACATTCTGTTGTAGTTTTATATCCTCATTACATTTCTCGATGTAAGATGTCGCAGGAGGTGTTAATTTAGAAGTAAACAACAGTTTTCTGACGAATCAATTTACTGCAATGTCGTTGTGAAGCCTTCTCTTGAGGAACTTTTTTTCAAGATAGAGCCAATAAAATGCCTCGATATGTGACATGTAATAAGTCAGCTGATGGTTAACTTGAATGAAAAACTGTGTTGATACATATGCTCAGTGTAGGGAGAATACATGTAACGTAACTTGTGTGTCGTGGAATACATGTCTGACACGACAACAAAGCAATGGGTAACGTAGGTCTAGGTGCAATTGTCAGAACTCAATTGCATCAATTCAATCCAATTTTCCTGAAAAAGCTGAGAAACTTTTGTTAAGATGGACTAACATTTTAGGGGAGCAAATTTCCCTCGACGAGAAAAAATATCTTGTGGAATGCCGCCAGTTGTCATGACTACTTGAACCTGACACGGTGACAGCAGGACTGAGCTAGGCCTGGCATCTTTCTTTCTACCAAGAAGTTACCAACAAGTCAACAAAGTGCTACCAAGAGTAATTTGTTTGTTGTATACTCATAAAAGAACACCTCTCCAATCATGCAACATTGGGAAAAGTATTCTTGGCACATTCCTCTGCAACTTCCAACTACCAAACCTTGGTTTTAATTAGCTTCAGAAACATTTAGTTATTGTGTTTAAAAAAGGTCACACTGGTGTAATGGTGTTCTTTGTTTGTTGTTTACTCGTACAATATCACCTCTACACGCATTGAACCTCCCCCTACACTGTTCTTAGGATATCTCTTCATACCTCCCAACCAAACAATCTGGATGTAAATAGGGTGAAGCAACAATGAAAAGCATTATCCTGTTGCTGTGAATAGTATTTGCCGTTTGAAATATTGCATCTTTTGCTTGTTGTTTACTCATAAATAACACCTCTCTGACTGCCCAACATCTGCAAATGTTCTCAGAACATTCCTCTACAACTTCCACCTAGCAAACGTGGGTTTTAAATAGTTTGAGTGACATTTAGTTATTGTCGTTTAAAATATGTGTACGCTGGTATAATGATGTCTTTTGTTTGTTGTTCACTCGTACAATATCACCCCTCCAAGAATTGAACCACTACTAACCTGTACTTACGATATCCCTTCATACCTTCCAACCAAACAATCTGGTTATTGACAGGGTACAGCAACAATAAAAAAGACATTATCCTGTCGCTGTGTGTATTAGTTACTCTTTAAAATATTGCATATCAATAAAAAGTTACATCATTTGTTTGTTGTTCACTCATAATAGAATAATACCTCTAGGATTGTCCACCATCGCAAAAAACGTTCTCCAGATATTCCTCTACAACTTCCAAGTAACAAACCTTAGTACTAAATAGGTGCAACAAAAATCATTTTCTGAGCACTTTAACATGAGACCTGGCCTGACAGAATTACTTGATGGAAAGAAAATTGTACAATCCTACAAAAACAACTGGCTGCTTCAAAGAGGAAAAACTATCTAATAACTACATTGTACTAGATGTATTTTACAGAAATATTAATGTTAATTATACTGTATCCACACATGCTGCTCTTGTAATACATTTATAACACATTCTTGTAGCTATTAAGTGCTTCATGTACAGTACAACCGTTTCAGTAAGTTTGGGTTCGAACGTAACTAGTTAGCGGTAGCAACACTGCCACTTCAGTCTCTTTTCACATCAAAATAACTTTCTTTATATGCTATTCTTACTATACAATACACGATCTCATGTTTTACTGACGATATTTCCTGAATTATTTTCTCTACTTATCAGTGTAAAGAGTAAAGCAGGTTTCTCTGGATCTTACCTCTTTCTCACTGCAAGTAAGAGTGAAGTTATTTGTTGAGATGTTTGACAACACCGCAAGAGTTATTACCTCATTATCTAGGTAGGTAACAACACATTCATAGGTCTGTTGATTAAAAAAACAAAGAAAGAAACAATGTGATAGCTTTTCAGAGTTTCTCCTCTAAAATGACCTTTACCTGTACAGAAAAGAATGGGGATCATCTACTCACAATGAACTACCTACATAGCAGCTTTGAAGTTCAAGTCCACTGTGAGATCACTAACAATGAATCTCCTTGGGATAAAGTGTTTAAAAGGTTTTGACCATTTGACGACTGGTGGTGACGTATCCTTGAAACATGTCATACAGCAACTGTATCAACCAAATATGATATCTATCAAAATTTCAATTCTTGAGATATCCTGTTTACAAGGTTCTTTGCGTTTTGATCGATGTTGCTGGTGGGAATGAACAGTTTTTGAATTCCACCAAAATCAAAAGGGTTTTTTTAATGAATGTGGTCCACATATATCACAATATATCAGTTTCATTTAAGCTTCATCTCTTGTTATACAGTTCAGTGTTTGATTTTAAGAATTTACCAAAGGTTCAAAGGACAACCATTTTATGAAATCTGGCTGTCCTCAAATATATTAGTCCTGCACTGAAAACAATATTAAGGTCCAAAGGATCATCTACTTAGTATGAACAACCCACACTCAAAGAATGAGGTCAGCGACGGTTACGCTTCTTGAGACATCGTGTTTACGATGTTTTCCCAATTTGACCTCTGATGACCTCAAGCAACCTTTGACCCTCACCAAATACAATAAGCTTGGATCATCTACTTAGTATGACCATGGACCTATTACAGAGAGAGAACAAGCAAGTTGAAGTCTCTTTGTAGCATCATGGTTGCCGACATTCCTTTCCTAATGAGCCATGAGTTTGCGGTATTGTTTGCAATGCCATCAGTTCTGGTCGGTCAGCTACTTAACCTTTCTGGGCTTTTCTAAATTGTGTGCACTAGAGTGTGATTAATCCACTGCCCTGCAATGATAATCAATGATTGGGAGAGAGGATGTGAGGCTTTTGTTAAAGGTGACATTGGAAATGCACATAAATGAGTACTGTTAAATAAGAAAGTGAAAAAGTACGCACACGAATGCAGCTTTCACTTTTGTTAGGGCTGTAGTGAAGAGACTACCCTAACTGCACGTAACCAATGTAATATGAGGAGAGTGAAAAATGCTGAAAAATCACTCTGAAAAACTTCATGAATATTCCACTTATGAAAAAGTAGCTTCTGGAAATGTCATGTAAGTTTCTAACCAAGACTCTGATTTTTACTGTTTTTGTTTTTGAAGATATGTAATACAAAGTGAACTGCACATAAGTATCTAAATGCTACAATAAACTGCAAACAACTGCGCAGCTGCCCTTAAAGCATTTCATGAATATTCATTGGCTTGTCTTGCTTTTCTCCAGTCGTTTCAATCTATGACTCCTGACGCTCTCACATCAACATTGGCAACCATGATCAATCATAATTCAAAGGGAATTCCTCAGGAGATAAGGATAATAAAACACGAAAGAAATGTAAAGAGATTAGAGAAGAGAAGAGAAGAAAGGGGTGTAAATGAGGCAATGACCACTCCCGCTAATCTCCTTAATCCCACGTCTTGCTTATTCTCCATCTGTAATAGCTCCATGGTATGACCAACTGACACACCAAGTATGATGTCAGTGAAGGTTACCCTTCTTGACATATTTTGTTAACAAGGTTTTCACAATTGATGACCTCAAATGACCTTTGAACTCCATGAAAACAACAGGAATCACCTACTCAATATGACCAACCCACACACCAAGTATGAGGTCAGTCACGATTACCCTTTTTTTTACAAGAAAAGCGTCAAATACACACATACACATACACGCACACACACAACATATCACCATCGCATACCTTCTGCATTTGGCAAGAAATCAAAAGTCATTTGAAAATCTTTGGATACTTAGATTTTGTTCTTCTACAGTAAAATCTTTGGAACATGCATTGTTCAGGTTCTAGTACAGGCATATACATTTCATGTTAGGCAATGTGCAACAGAAGTTTGAAGTCACAGTGGACAAACATACAGTACCTTGTAGGAGGAAACCTTCAGATTGAAAGTTTGTGCATGTATTGCAGGTTGTTAGTTTAGGGTCTTTTGCAAATGTTAATGCTTCTGACATTCATGACTGACTGTTTTTTTTTCTTTTGATGTTTTTAATGATTGGTGTTGTTTCACTGAACAGTTGGGCATAACATAGTATCGACGCTACAGTATCAAGTGTGTACAAAGAGAGCACTACAATTTGTGAAACTGAATCATGTTTTTCGGGACTGGAATCTCTGAGTCTAAATTCTAAAACTTTGCATACGTATATGTTGTCACAACTTCACTGGCGTAGGCCCTATATAAAATTATCTTCATGTTATTTCAAGTTTTAAATTGATTTCGATCATTGAGATAATTTTGAGAGCATTGGCACACTTAAGTTGCAGCCAACCACAATGAAAACTTTTGATTAAGGAAGGCAAGAATCAACAACATGGAAAAGTCTATCACTGTAGTGTAAACCTAATTCTTCTGTATGATAGGACTAACAACATGCCTATATACTTTGAGACGTCTTCATCTGGAAATGTAAAGGTTAGGTTAACAGTGAACTGATTTACATTTTGTAAGCAGTACACAGAAACAGCCCTGCATGCAGCCATTTGTTGGGGGAGCACCAGTGAGAGAAAGGATCGATGGCTGGAAGGCCGCAGTGGACAGCTGCCTAAATCCCTGCAAACCAGCCTAACTTTGAACTAATTAAGCTACCTTGAAAAATTAAAGATACCGTACAGCCTACCTTGAAACTTGTCAAAGTTTGTAACTGTAGGCTAAATCTTGGATGTGCTAACGCACTAGCAAGTAACAGCATTATAACAGAGGCCCCCAACAACACCATGCCACAGGTGTATGTTCTCTTTTTGCAACTTGTGAAACATTTTTGAAATGCATGCTTGTGTGATAGACACTAGATCATGGTACTTCTCAAAAATGTCAGGATAGTGGTCTTACACAGTGAACCAATGGGACTTATCCATTGAGTTCTAACTGTATGTTAAGAAAATCTACACAGTAACGGCCCAATGACTGTGTGGTTGTATTTTCCAACTCTGACTTACTTTTATAGTCAATTTCACTCAGGGTGCTGGCCAAGGGAATGTCAACAAAGAGGAACCCCTCAATAGAAACAGTTGTCTCTATATTGAAATAATATCGACTACTACAGGGTTATGAGGTATGATGTCATATGGACAATACATCGTAGAAAAAGGTGATTAGTGTATGTAACTTGCTTACTTTTTACCTTCTCTTGTACATTTTGAACAAAGTTACCAGCGATGTTGGTTTACATGTCATTGGACGTACAGTCAAAGGGTCACATCATCAGCAAATGATTCTTGGTCACTTATTGGGCCATTTCCTGATGTTTGTGGTCATTCTAATGACTCACATGACCGTGTTTCTACTTCAACCTTAGAAGCTCATCAATGGGTATGTTGCACATACTAAGGTGATATCATTGAAAGAAAGACCTCTAAACAGGAAGCAAAGTGCTACCAATTCCACCACATGACCTCTTGTGACTATACATTGGATATCAGTGACAAGTACAGCTTTTATGACATGTCACCAAATGAGTATTCTTGCCAAATTTTTTAGTTGTAAGCTTTTTTTGAGATTTCACTGTTTGACCCCTCATGATCCCAGATGACCATGACCTACTTCTTGTTACCCTCAATACGAAGCTTTTGATGTATGTTATCATTTCCCCAAGTTTCACCAGGAACATGCACCCAAAGAATGTGTGTACAGCAGCCCATTGACCAATGTTGATGGACAAACAGATGAATAGACAGACAGACAAAGAGACAGACAGAGAGACAAACAGACTGACAGACAGGTGCATTGCCATGACAATAGCTCACTTCCTTGAGCTAATAACAATTGCTCACATGAATATCAGCTTTACTCATATTTTCCAAAAGGATGAACTAAAACGTCCAAGTCTCAAACAGTAAATGATTGTGAGCCTCTCAAGAAGACATCAAACATCAAACGTTTCTATGATGAGATGTATTCATTATATAGTTTCAGTGATGTGTGTGTGTGTGTGTGTGTGTGTCGTTGTTCACATGCATGAGTAAGACTGCTATTCAATAGTTTGCATAACACTACTTCAACTTGTGCTACACACAATGAAGATATGCACACAATACTTTTATTCATTTCCTAAAATGCATGGACACATATTACAGCAGACTTGAGGCCCATGTTACAATTATGAGACATTCTATCCTAAACTATCTGCATAAAAACCAATAAGTCATAAAGAAAGTTAATTACAATAGAATTCAAATAACAATTGAATTCAATATAAACTTAGTGTGACAGTCCACAGGTTGACTGTAGATCAAGTTAACTTTACCTCATTAATTACATCATGCACTACACATTTGAGAAAGAACACTCAGGGCACGGATTGACAAAGACTATCAAAAAGTAACTTTGCAGCACCATTACCTGCGATGTACTTGTTAGCATTATTAAACAAAGATGACCTTTTGACTGCATAGCTCCAGATATGCAGGACTTTAAAACATTTCCAATAACATTGGGATTGACCAATTAATGGTCTGTTACTTACTTTTGATGATATAGCAAAAGATACACTTGGAGTTTTGACAGTAACTGAGATGGCTCTCATGATACTGTTGGGGATGTAAGTATCTTCCGCAATGACTGTGGGACATTTGTAAGTCTGAAATGAGAAATGGGAGGAATAGAACGTGCAAATGATGTGAAATCAAGGTTTAACTTAATTCAACTGGAAGCTGACTTGTGCTTGTTTTAAAACACCAAACTGGTTGGTAAAATGGACACTTGTCCATTTAACATTTGCACTTCAATCGCAATCTTTCTACAACATAATAGTTTTCCAGTCCAGTATGATTCAAAAGGGTAAACATTATATACTTCGAAACAAAAGTAACATGCAATTGGTGCTTGAAACACAGTTCATAATATTTCATGACAAATGTCACCTTCCTATAACACGCAGAGATGGTCGCTCTTAAGATTTCAACAAAAATACCCCATAACATCAAAGGTGGTGTGGGATATATCTTGTATCGGACCCTGTTCACTGATCCATGCCTCGAAGCTATACTCTGCTCACACTGCGTTAGAAACCAATTAGCCTGAGTATTTGCTTACCGTAGAAGCTATGCCTTGGCTTTATACATAACTATTCTTCATTTAGCTCTGTTGCCATGGCATATAGATGCCAGATATGGAAAGAAGATCTGATACTGTCAATCAATTACTGAGAGGGAAGTTGAGTGTATCAGTTTTCAGAACACTGTGCTCCGTTTCCTACCGGCCAGGGGCATAAGGGTGTAATCAGGCAGATAGAGAGTCTGCCAGAAGTTTTAATCAATTAAGAAGGAAAATTTCATCACGAAGATTATGCTTGATTTGAACCACCCAAATAGTTGGTCAAATGGTTACTTGTCGAACCTTTAGTGAATATATACAGAGCAAAATACAGAGAGTTAAAGTTTCACACTGCATTGAACTACACAGACAAGGTGAGGGCATCACTGTAACAGTTAAGGAGCTAAAAATATTGAAGAATTGTTCTAGTACATGCATGTGACCACTTAAACAATGTGTTAGACTGAGAAAACTTGATCAATAAATGCGGTTCTCATGTCTTAGGGTTACCATATACATGCTGATAGATTGCAACCTGGATATAACACTGCAACATGAGTTTACATTCAGACAAATTAAACAGCTTAATCCCCAACCTTCCATTGCCCACCAAATTAACAGTGGCAAAACATGTTGAAGGTTCCATGCATTCACATCATATGTGTATACTGTCAGCAATTTATAGGAAACACAAGGAATTTTGGCTATTTAATTTTCAATGAAAATATTCCACTGCTTGGAGAAGTTTGGGATTATAGCAATGTACATAACTATGTTGCTCTGGACCAGAATGATGAGACCAACTTTATCATATTATGTGTGTCATAAAATTTTGAAAGATCTATGAAAAAAGTACTTTCAAATACACACAAATGAAAGTTTGAACAAAGCTCTGTGGTGCAATTGAGATACAGTATAACCGTGACCACAACAACCTTCCCAAAGAATTTCATGACAATTTAACACTTGACAACAAAAACCACCATAATTTGATTGTTGTGTAAGCCAAACTGTTATGAGTCAGAGTTGAAAGGTTCTTTGTTATCACATATATCCTGTTGTCGCATAGCAACCAAAAAGGAACAACACTGTCAAAGTTTGCATTTATCTAGAAACAATAATACCACAAGCTTTTGTCAATTCTCACTCAACTTCCTCATACATCTTCCAGAGAAAAAAATTCATTGGCAGGGCCCTATCTGTATATACAGAGGCACATGCAGTTTACACTTGTCATGTGCACGGTGTGTGTGTCATGTCTATGTAGTTTCAGCAACACTTAAATACTAAAGGTCAAGTATCCCTTTAAGCAATCTACAAATATGGTTCATTTTATAAAATGAAGTACCTCTACAATGTAGCTGCGAAGACTACCACACATGACATATTCCTTCTCACTTGGTAGGCTGTCAAAATGATGACTGAGCATAGATTCAGCATGATCAACATATTGCACTGCTGACCTTAACTATGTTTTAAATTGAACTTTAGTGTTGATATCAAACAGTGTGCAACCACATCAAACATTAAGAAATACAGACAGATGCATTACCAGTTTCTAATATAATAGATATATAATCTAATATATTTCAAGTTGTTAAAAGGGACTTACATTCAACACTAGCAGGTGGAACAAAGACTAAAGGCTTATTGACTGAGTGCTGCATGATTAGCTGACATATTGTTCAGGCAAGCTAGATTGGACTTTGCAACTTACTTTGATTTAAGGTCATCGGAAATGATTGAGGGTTTCATAAAAATGACATTGGTTCCCAGCACAAGCAACTGTGATTGCCAAAAACAAACACGTATATCAAAAGAGAAGCCCACTGACATTAGTCCCAGCTGTAAAGCATGAGGTAATTTAAGGTTTGTTATAAGGCTTGTTGATGTCCTGAGTGCTATGTGAACGGTTAGATACTGCATTTTTAAAAAAATGCAAACATAATTTGACAGCATCGATATGGTACTCTATACCTACCATCCACTCAATGACTGTTACTCAGTTTGATGTAACCTTTCATTTATGTATGTGAATAGATTGCACACTCTAGTGATCATGTTCAGAGATGAACAAATCATGCGAAATATTTGACATTCGGTGATTTTGTTAATTAAGCATTATGGCATTTTAGCCACTATTAATCCATTCCCCCTGTCCATTAAAAAACTGCATGTAGTATGCAGTAACAGCTTACTATCAACAAAAAACACTGCATCAGCAAAGACTGGATTATGTTTTTGTACAAAACTCTCTTACAAATGCCAGGAAGGTTAATAGAAGCAAATCCTAGAACAAAACACTATGTCATACAAATAGACAGTACACTGAAGGTATTAAAACTGTCCACAAACAGGTATCACAATTTTAATGTAAAAGTGTCCACACTATCAACTGATAATAGTTTCTGCAACTAATCTACATCTTAAACAATACCAAAGATTGACACACTTACAGCAACGATCTGAAGCTACTTAATATAACAAGCTGCATTTAACGAGGAACAGCACTGTCAGTGTATAGTAAAGGTTTTAATTATGTTCTTTAATGACATATTCAGGGAATATCAACATTTACAATGCAGAAAAAAAAGAAAAGAATGCATTGCGGCTCTAACTTCACAGCAGGGTTGAAATTGTTCATAGAAATCATAAGGGAAGAGGGGAAACTCAACTTTTAACAGGGTCATAAAAAGGGCAAATACTTTGGATTATGTCTGATTATTTTCCTGATTTTCTACTTCACAAGGAAAAAAACCTGAAGCTGAAGTTACTGAAAAAGTCCATTTCTTGATTGTCTCGGGAACCATCATGTTTAAAAAGGGGGGTAATGTCAGTGAGGAGGAACGACAAATTATAAAGTTCATTGTTGATATGAAGAACCAAAATTCCATGTGATTTCCAAAATTTTGGTAAAACTTACAATGTAAGAATCAACACAACGACTTGATCCATCAAAACTGCAGGTAAAGTCAGTAGCACACCATCCACAACCAAACTCCGATGTGCACTCTTCACATCTGTATAATATATAGGAAATCATGTAAAATGTAATGTAACTGAATATTTGCAAAATGCACACTACTCACACATGAAGCAAAGTATAAGTTTCTAAATGATATGCAATCTGTCAGTGCTTTAAAATAATTTGAAAGGAACTTGAAAATGATGCTCATTTTTGGAAATGGTACATGTGTCATTGTCATACAATTAAGTAACTCAGAGGCAAAATAAGCACTCCACTTCATCTCTTTAGCATTTTTTTCAAGGTTTGAAAAGTCATAACTGAAAAATGGTAACAGAGATAAACAAAATTCCATCAGATTTTCACTCAGGATTTTACTTTGCGACTTCAGCATGAAGGGTGCTCTTTTTTAGAAGCATGTCACACAACCTTTAAGGCTGAATGAACTCCTATTGAAAATAAAAGATGCACAAATGCACACACATGCCAATATATAATCCCACTTTCAGATTGCAACAAAAATAATGTGATGTAAGAACGACTTCTTACTATACAGGATAAAACTTGATTATGTTGAAAAACTGGCTGGCAAAAAAGGCTGTATTGTTAGCATTAGATTTACTCATTTAAGAGTAGTTCTGAATTCCTGCCATCATACTTAATAATTCTATCATTTGCAACAATTGGGCAAACTAGTATACCTGAGGTCCATCTTGCAAAAAGATAGTACTTACAGATGGGAAAACATTTTATCTTAAATAACAATTTCTCTGAGAATCAAAAACCATGAGGAAAAGAAGTTTTAACTTCAAACCTTTTGCTTTGGGGGGGGGGGGGTAATATTGAAAAGACTTTAAAAAGGAGCTGAAAGAAATTACTTGGCAAGGAGGAACGATCAGTGGAATGGTAGGATATACCCTAACATTAACCCATATTATTCTTTTTTTCCATTTTATTGTGCAATTCATCTACACAATATCCATTTTACTACCGAAAGTTTTGTGATTAGTCCTTCTGCTGTCATTTGCTACAGTGTTTTGGACATTTGTCTTGTTTTATGTTGGTGTGTGATTATTCTGTGTGTTTGCATTCCACTAGTTGTATATGGTTCATTTCATTTAATTCTTTTAATTTTATTTTCCTTTGTGCTGCAGACTTGAAATTTCCACCTTTGGAAGAGAGTCAAGTTTGACTTAGTAACTTATTCACTCACCCTGACATTGCAGTACATTTAAAGAAAATGTATGGAATGGTGACAAATAAGACGTTGTATTCCGATGAGGACAATGAGAGGTTGACTGATACTGCACCAACTAGCATTAAAAGAAAATATATTTGGAATCAAAATTACAGATATCTGCAAAACAATGAATACTAGATTGCTGCAGAACAGCATGTTTACAAATGAATTGTTGTAACAGACAGTTTCATGGCCTATAAGAAACATGATACCCAGAGAAATGCTATACTCATTGCATGTGTAGACCTATACCTTTATACCCTATACAAAAATGTACATGCCTAATTTCTGTGTACAATATCTCAATTGCCAGTCCATGATAGTATTAGTAGCATATCAAAAGTCTACACATGAAAAACACACCCATATAATGGAATGTCCATGCTGCATCGTGTAATATTGCTGATACTGACACTTGCGACATCCTTACAGATTTTGAGTGCTATCATCTTAAAAGTAAAGTGGGTTTTCTCATCAATAGGTTTATCATGAGTCTGTTGATGCCCTTTCTTAAAACAGATGCATTTGTTTTACTTAAAAGCAAAAATGTGCACAGCAATGTAAGACATATCTTAAATAATCACAGTAAGGCCTAGTTTCACGAGGATGAAAAAGCCATAATGAAAACAAAATGGGCAATGATAAATACCTTTCTGAAACTATGCATATGCAATATGAAAATGTTGATTCAGATTTCAGACTATTTCATTTTACACTCAGTAAACTTTAAGTACACATCTTTTCCAATTGTTAGTGCTTATACAACATTTCAAGTAAAGGGACTTTTCTTATCAATAAGGTTCATCATGAGTCTGTTGTTGCTACTACTCAGCAAAGGATGAGCGTATTTTACATAGAAACAATAATATGTAAGGCAATGTTAAATATTATGACAAGTCTTACATAACCAAAATGAAGGTTGGTTTCCCAGAGACAAAAATATCAAGGATAATACAAAAAAAAAGTGCCATGATAAATATCTTTCTGAAACTATGCATGTGCAACATGAAAATGTTGATTTAGATTTATCAGACAGTTTCCTTTTACATTCAGAGTAAACCTTCCATTAATGACCTTAATGGGTGTGTAAGATGATTCTCTACAGCTGGTGTTACTTCATGTGGTAACTTAATGGGCATAAAAATTTTGAAATCTTTGTTCGAACCAGTTTGCCATGATCAGGTAGCTTTCATTGAGACATTTTGTTGTGTCTCCCATTGCACATCTTGTCACTACTTGTCATATAACTACAGAGTTTACTGCAGCAGCATCACTTAGCAGCTCGATGGTGTCCATTGCACCCTCATAAAAGAACAGACCAGCTCAAGGAATTCTGTACTCATATAGCTTACCAAAATTTACTAACATCACAACTGGTATACCTTATACATTCCATTCAAATAAAACAGTAACTAGGAGGGGCATGATTATGAATTTACAGACATGCTTGTACACTCACATAGGACTCACCTTCTTCAGGGAAATCTATATCTGCAAGATTTGGGCTAGCACAAACAAGACGATTTTCTGATTCTGAAGCCCTTATAGCTGGAGTGATGAAGTTCTGTCCAAAATGACAGGAGTAGCTGAAACCAACAGGGAGATGTGTAACATCTATGGTGATCTGTGGGACAAAAGTTGCAAAAAACATCTTCCAGTACAGTTTGACCTGTCCAAGAACCTTGGTGTGCTATTTATAAGCCGTAGGGGGTATAGACTCCTACATCTGGGGGTATCTGTTCACTCGAAACCAAGTACACGCAGAAGCATGTGCAAAGAATACATGTAGTAGGGCCAAATTATTTGCTCATGGTGGTCCATTGTCTAACAGAACAGCTCTCTGCATTCTTCGAATTTGATGAACCTTGTATTCAAATGTATTCCAACGCTAGTAAAGATAGTAAAGAACAAGCATACCTACAAGAGAAATTGCACACGAACTGCATAATTAATCCTCTTTTTTAGTCACCAACAGTAATGATCATCTTAGGCTTTGGAAACATCAAAGACCACTTTGCATGATACATATTATGCATGAGCAGAAATTGTCAATCAATCTAAAGTTTGACAAAATGACTCTCAGTTGAAAGAAAGGCACTAAATTATCTCTTTGTTTCTAGTTATTTACAATTTATCGGCCACTTTTTCAACAACCAAGTATGTTTCTTACCTCGTAGGATACATGACATATTGCTTATCAGGAAATGACCTCACAAACATTTTTAGTGTTGTTTATCTTATTATAAGATGGACATTGCCTTCAAAACTGTGTGAAATTGAGAAGGACTATGATTTACTATAAGTGAGGAAAATTTGTAACTACGACTTTACCATGATCGAGAGGTTAAATAGAGTTAAAAGATGGTAAATTATAATTGTACCACATGCAGGAATTGGACAATTGAAGCACACACTTTGATGAAATAATGTAATCCTAGGTGGAATACATTCCAGACTATTTCTTTTAATTCATCTACAGCTATGACATTTGAACTAAATACTGTATCTTGTTCAAAATGAAAACATCTTCCATCACAAGCCAAGAAACTGCGCATCCACAGGTTACCTGTATGTGCAACAGCTGACACTGATCAAGATGTACATTTGACCTAGCTAGCTGCTACTGACTGCGCACCATACTGCTAGAGGTCTACAAGGACACCAGCTATATTGTGGCCCATCACCTCAAAAGGATGGTACTGTGAGGCTGGAAAACATCTCATCTTTGGTGACAATTTTTCTGACTCAAAAACGATGACGATCAAGAAGCCACACACATTCCACAGGGTCTGGTTCTGCCAGCTTTTAGCCCTCTCCCCCCAAAAAATATTCCTCCTTCTACCATAAATTACCACCCTAATTAAAGAATGTTCTCCAGACGGAAACTTCTTGCAGATGTTCCTTTCCAGACTGGTATCAAATAGAAGAGAATGATGGTACATTAACAATAAAGACTACAATTGTTTTTTACATCTAGCTTTGAAGCTAATGGAGAGCAAGCCCTCTCCACACACTCCCATTAATACCTTTGAAGAAGGCTCTAGTTTAATCAATATACCAGGTGTATTATTTGAGAGGACAAATAGCGTTTTGTGAGATTGTCAGAAACAGAAAAATGTCTTAAGAGTGGAAAAAAATATGATGGTGATTGGTCACTGGATCTATCAAGTTATTGCGGGTATGACGTATGTCTATGCCATTGTAGGGATACCAGTTTTGAGAAACTGAGAGTATGCTGCCCTCATTTTAGAAGTTTAGAGAGTTCCTTTGTTCTGTGAAAGTTTGTCATCTGAAACCCAACACCGGAAGAGTCCTCCGTTGGAGATGCGGAAACCCCTCTGAGTCACTCGCATCAGTCTTGGAGGAGCACTTGGCTTGTGCAGATGTCGCCTCCTTGACCCCGGCGTTTTGTTGCTAATTCGTCGTCATCCCGTATTCTTATTGCTCCTGGAAGTGGAACTGTCATCAGAAGCCCTGTAATTGTTCCGATACTGTCAGAATCCATTTCACAGCGCCAGACCACCTAGTACCTGTGAGGTTCCAGAAAGTTCCTTGCTGTACGTATCGTAACCAATGTGTACAGGTGACTGTGAATTGCGTGTGGCCGCCATCTTGCAGGTCGAAATCTTCAGCCGAGCTTGATGTGAGGAACAGACTCCATTAACCCGTGTAGTGATGACTGTTGCACTACTTATGAGCTGAACATTAGCGATGATTACTACCGAGAAGCTAGAAGTCAACTCTACTAACACTACAATTGAATCAGGTACCTTACCGCGTCGCGACCGCGATGGATCCGTAGGCTAATTAATGTGATTTCATATGTTCATAATTCAGTTTGTATTGCCATGAAACTAAATGTTTATGTTAATGTCTTCATTACTGCATCCTTTAAGAGTTATGTGACTTACGTGAAGTAAGGCATAATGGTACGATGTAATATTCTGAAAGTTAGGCTCCCAAGTGTGTATTGACTGTTGTGTTTACTGTGAGGCCTAGTGTTAGGCTAACGATGTGTAGTTTCCCTAAAGTGTATTGTTAACTTTAGTGTGATAATTGATATGGCCATCTGTGTGATTACTGTGTGCTGGCTAGTGTTAGCCTGGTGTGTTGACGTTGTTTAAAGTACGACCTCAGTGGGTCAGAGGTTAAGAGTTTACATTTCCTGTCATGCGTCATGAAAGCTAGGTGTGAGCAGACACAAAGCAGGGGTGCACCAAATCTGGGTTTACTGTACATCGTGTAAAGTGTTGAAAGTATTCTTTAAGTCTTTTTATTTCCTTTTATTCCTTTTTTAGTAATTGGGTTTTAATAAACTGGGAGGTTCAAATCATAGGCAGTCATGTCATATTGTGTTTTGATGTCTCTAGTGTTGGTTGCAGCAGAAACTAGGAATAGAGAATTGCTATAGTTCTTCGGAGACAAACTGTCACTTGTGAATAGCCTGAGATAGGTCTGTGTGTCAGTCTCATACGAGAAAGGTGTAATTACCGACAGTATCTATGCGCCTGTATTTGTCTTTGTCTTTGTTTACCGAGGATATAGTAAGGGAAGTTGGACAACCGTGCCGAGACTTAAATGTCGTCCCTTAGGATCTATGATGAGAGGCAATTGTTGTGTTAAATTATAGGCACTCAGCTACGTCGCAAGTAGGAGTTGGCTCGTGTCCCCTCTGTCTGTCGAATTTTGTAATGTTACACTCAGTGGCTGAATAAATTGTACCTTGCCTCACAACTACTGGCCTGATACCCAGTAGGCTTGGCCAACGACCCCCAATATTTAACATCAGTAAGGACGCCCCCAAGTTTAGCCATCGTTACTTTAAGGTCTCATAGGACCCCCGGGGCGCGTACCCTTACACCATGATTATGAATTATAAACTTCTGGAAGAAACTCAGGAACATTAGCCTAACTGAATTTGATAAATACCAGCTTAAAAGCAACGGGAAGTCTGTCCTGTACAAAGTAACATCACATCAATAACCTTTGTACTCTCTTTCGTTGTACACAATACAGTTGTCTCACATACGGCATAAAACAGTCAAAACCAACAGTAAGATTATCCAAGGTCCCAAAGGTCAGCTAAAGATCTGCACTCACGTATGTTTCCTATGAATTAGTATTTCTTATTATCACTCTGGGTGCCCATTCTACAGTACCCTCTCACAGAGAGTAATGTGTCACTGTGATAACAGGAAGTCCAACTAAAACAATTTTTCTCTCAATATCATAGTTTTCCATTGTTGTTTATTGGTTTTATAATGTTCTTTTTAAGCATTGACTACTCTCAAGTGATCTCAGATTAATTCCATCATGCACCAAAAGCTACCCTAATACACTTACAAAAGCAATCATACCACAAATCTATGACCTTCTTTGATATTCAGGACCTAAACACACAAAAATCCTTCAAAGACAGGTACTCATCACCTCAGACAGTTCTGCCCAATTCTCCCAACTATTTTTATTTAGGTTGCAAACACAAGCTTACATTTTGAAATCCAGTGAGTGTTGCTGATAAAGATTCTGGCTCAGCTGAGATATCCACACAGGTACTTTCATAAAATGGCAGCCACCTATTACCATCTTCACTACCAATGCATTCACTTGTCCTTGTACACCTACAGAATGTTAAGAGAAAAGGGAAATGACAAAAAATAAAGAAGTACTGCAAATAAATATCTATTAAAAGCTATTTGTATATTTTACAAACAAAACTAACTAAAGAAGATATTACAGTCAGACAGTTTGATTGTATGCTGGTATTTATCTTGCATGCATATGAGATCATAGTGATATAAGCAGGGATGTAAGTGCAGGGTAAAAAAAATACTGAAAATAGGTTGTACAGGTAAACACCGTCCTGGGGGTGGGGTATAAGGGGAGAGGGTGTCAGGAGAGAGCTGAGGTGCAAAATGGTGCACTGTAAATTCATTATTTGGAATACACTCATGCCCTAGAGAATTCCATTTTTATGGTATTTTTGGTCCATTTAGACTGCTATATGTACAGTAACATATAATTTTGTTAAAATGTTGAAATACAGGGGAAATACAGAGGTATCAGCCAATTTTTAAAAAAATATGGAATTCCATATTAATACGAAAAACTTACATCCCTGTTTCAGTAAATATTCAAGTAATTAGTCATTCATATCACACCACTGGTAATCCTACAATATATAGCTTACATGAAAATATAAAATATTATATACTTTCCATGCCAGAAAACTTTGTTTTCATGTTGCAATTAATCAACATTATCAGCATCTGACCAATCATTGTATGTGACTCATCTCAATTTTTAACCCAGCATCCTTTATTGTGAAGGAGTATTGTCTACTCTCAACTGTACTGTAGTTGGAGTCCTATAGTCATGTGATACGTGTTAATAGAAGGAAATAAATACTGTGACTCTAAGAGATAGTAAGAACATTCACAAAGTTTCAAGCAATATCTGTCAAATTTCCATACAGGCCTATGCAACAGAAAGTTAAGTGTTTGTGGGGGCAAATAAGTAATAAAAGTTTTGTCACAGTTGACATACCACATTTTTCATTCCTCATGTAGATATTCATGAATACAGTTCTGTTGTCTCTTCAAACATATGCGAAAGGACAAGTCCAAACTATTTGAAAACATGTGATGTACTGTATAGGACAATGAGAGACATGTTTCTAGTTCATCTACAAAAGACAAATATTTAGGTCTGCTATATTTTATACAACTTTTTTACTTTTTATCATATTTACATGATGGTGTTTTGCACATAAACAAGTTTAAAAATCTTCAGTGAGGTTTTATTCTCAATGTTTATAAATTTGACATAATTCACCAGAGGAAAATTAAATTTAAGAATAAAAAGTTTGTTGGCAAAATGCTTTGAAATTACCAACAGTGTTAATCTCTAAAGATCATGCATTCACACAATATAGATCTGGCAACTTTATGGCAAATTGTCAAAAAAAAAAGTCCTTGCTTGATGGTAACTTCACAAAGGGACATATGGGACAGTGATGGGCAGGACATGTTTTCCATGCTTGTGATACACTAGTTTCAGTTATCTCTTTAAAAGTTTATGATACCACAAGATGATATGCATAAAGGAGAACTTGAGAACTTTCAAGAGCATTGGAGACAAATTGAGATTGATGGGCTGGTAAATACGTTTTTGAAGTGAAGAGAGACGGGTTGCAGTAGTTATGGTAGTGCTCTAGCTGTCCAGGGCGAGCAAATTATTACTGAATGAATGAAATGAGTTAGAGTTCTGTGACATATGGTGCTTACATAACATGATCTCATTCCCCAAAACTTGTCAAAAGAATACATGCCTAAAGCGTTTCTAAAAAGATGAAAGTATTCTACAACTGTAACCTAGCTTACTTTAGCAGACCCCATCAAAAGGAAGTTCAATGTACACTTAGCCTGATTGTGTGGATCAGAATATAGATGGTGTGTACGTGCTTCGTATTGTAAGTGGTATAGGTCCGTCTTTGTTCACAAACTGAGTTACATGTCATGCCGAGTATTTCACTCCGAAGACTCTCTTAACAGAACTGTCAGAGTCAAGATGTTAGAAACTGAAAGCTGCTTTTTGCAGTTGATAATTCAAACTTAGAGTACTTATGTTTAAGGTGTTTGTGATCTCCTTTTGTTGAAGAAGGTTCAGCTGCACATCACCAGTTTCTCTTTTTACCTGTTTGGCAATTCCAACATACCAGAATTTTAAGTTTTACGTACACAGCATACTGTAACTCTGGCCAATTTGAAAATTTGTGAACCTCTTGTAATAGTAGTTCCATATGTTGAACTATGGGTTACTCGATCTTCTTTGGAGAAATTCATGGAGGGTTACAATAAGTCATGCTCTTTGAGAGCTACATAAGGGAAATAGGAAGATTTTACTGCTGCTCCAACAGTCGCCTACTTGTGTTGCTAAAATTATGTTTATGTCCTGTATGTCCCAATTGTCCTGTTGCTTATAGTACATTTATCACCTAAGATTTTTTCTGAGAATGAGCATTTTATTATTACTAACCCTAGATAGGGCTTAACATAAACTACTGTAGGACAAGAAATTACACTAAAACATTACTTCCAATTACGTTAAAATTAAAACTTTGCATGCCAATTTGTGACGAATTGGATATCTTTTAGTCAAACAGCCATAAGTAATTAGCATTCAAGCTGATTTTCTGCTGAGAGCACTGCTTCACATTGCTTCTTCAGTTCCCACTACAGGTACTTAGATTTCCTCTAACGGTCTCGGCTTGAAATTTGCCAATAAAGTTGTCGTTGACCTTACCCGTTAACAATACCATGTTCTAAGGTTTAGTTTGAAGTATCATAAACTTCAATATTTAAGCTTCCAAATGGCACCTGTTTCAATAAATTTAAATAAGGATTAGATTTTGAGACTAGAGCTGACCTTAAGCCTGGACTTGCCCAAAACAGTAAAGATTGTACATTTGAGAAAGGTAAACTTTGCTATACAAAGATTTAAACTGCTATCATACCCTTATGTCACTCATGTTTAATACTTTACATTCTTACATGTCTTACATTTTCAATTACTTACCTTTCTAACATATTTTATGTTACTAACATTACATTTGTTACAAACACTGAAGCTTTTGACTTTTGCTACATAATTACTTACATTTTCTGTCTTTGAGCTACATGTGACCTCAACCAATCTTTGAACCTTCCTAACAGCAACATACTCATTCTAATATATACATTCTAATTCATAAACTTATTGTGACCTCACATGACCTTTAACCTACGTAACATCTTTATACCCGACCTCTGAACTCCTCTAAAGGGTACACCAGCCAAGACTTTAAGAATGTTCATACCACATATGAATTATGAAGTCCATTTATGAATACATACTGTAATATAAGCAAGGAATCACACATGTACAAATTAACACCCCAAACATACCTATACATATCCACTGACACCCATACACTCTCGTGACTGCACAGACTTTACATATTTGAGGCAAGGAATCAAAATCAATTTCCTTTCTGCCTGGTATTGCAAATGTTTCTTTGTATTTTGAATTAGTAACAATTGCTAAGTGACCTTTTCTGCAGAGTACACCATCCACAGTAAGGATCCCCATTCAGGCATTCATCACAAGTTTGATGCTGACTGCAGTTTGCAATTGACAGTTCCAATAACTGTGGGGAGAAGATAAAGAAAAGCATAAATGCATGTTTTACTATGGGCACTGAACATGCCAGGAAAAAAGAATAAAACTATCGTGGACTTCTTCACATGAGATATTTTTCAGTTTAATGCCCTTGCAATGATTGGAATATAGTGAACCACTCTTACATAGTGCATCACTGTTTACTTTGTAAGTTGTAAGTTTCTTTGACTGATGCTGAGAGACAATGTATGTAAAAATACAAATAAAATAAAATGTTGATTTGATTGCTTCGCATCATTCATAAAATCCAGTGAGTATAGGTTCCAGAGGCTACAGATAGTTCTAAAATTTGAAATACTTCCAATATAATAATTTACAATAAATTTATACACAGATTTGAGGACTGTGAATGGACACAGACTGACTTATCTTTTAGGAACTCCTCCTCTCCTTTCAAGTACCTGCTCTACCCATGGCTCCCACTCTTGTGCAACTTAACACTTGAGCATAACTCTAGTCCCGCTCTCTTCCTACTTTGTACACATGAGTGTCAACAAACGTCGTGTGACCAAAACAAGGGTGGGCAGACTATATATGGTGCACTGTGAAACATCCTATAACAAACTCGAGCAATGAGTGTATGCGTATTTTTGTTCTCATTTTCTCATTTGCTACCTTTCCCTCTCATTTACCCTCATTTTGTTCTCATTTTATCATTTTTGTTAAACTTTCCCTCTCATTTGCTCGCCTTTTGTACTCATTTTATCACTTTTGTTTTTTTTTTTTTGTTACGTTTCCCTTCATTTGCTATTATTTTATTCTCATGTCGCTTATTTTTCTCGTTTGCTTTCATTCGGTTCTCATTTTCGAGCATTTATTCATATTTAAAACATTTCTCTCATTCTCCACTATACACGTTCTTTTCTCATCCTCCTCTTCACATTCACTTTTTCCTCTTGACCTCCCCCTCTCCTCGTGTCATCATTCGCCTAACGTGTCATCCATTTGTATATAACAAAATGTTTTACTTTACGAATCTCATTCTGCTCTTTGTCTGAGAGAGAAAGGACCATATTCCTATCATGTCATTTCGTTGCAGGGTTTGTATAAAGGCTTTTTCCACTAATTTCAACCGTCGCCTACACGAATCCACGATACATAGCTCGGATAGGCTTGTCACTGACAGCGAAGAAGGAGGTATGGAGAGTGAGAGTGAAAATGATTCGCCCTCAGAGAACGGTGGAGAGGGCGATGACTCACGGGACAGTGAAAGAAGCAATGACGGTGATGATGACGATGAGTTGAGTGACAGTGGTGATTCCACTAGCGTCAGTGATAGTGATCTTGATGATGACAGTAATGATGATGATGACGAAAACGTGTATGACCTGGTAGAGACTTGGATGCACCTAACCAAATTTAATAATGCAATGTCAACGATGTTACGCAAAGGACTAAAGCGTAAAGAAGAGGGGGATTACGGTGACGATGAAAGGATGGAAGAGGATGACAAGCCTCTGTACGATGCCTTGGAGACTTGGAAGGCTATGATTGAACTCAATGGAGCAATGTCAATCATTTTACGTCACGGATTAAAGATCAACGAACAAGACGAACAAGACGAGAATGATGAAGGAGAGAGTGACAACGGCACCGAGAGTAATAACGGGGGAAGATGAACACAAGTGAGATGCTGAAGAGTAATACGCAAGCTAAATAAAAAAAAAAGAACGCAGAGGTCGTGGATCTATAAAGGAGTCTGAGACACTGGATAATGACCAAATAAAACTGAACAATGGAAAAAAAAATCTATTATAATTTAGGAGACGACTGCGCTTTCTGAAATTATCTGAGACTATTTCCTTAAGCCGGGTTTAAAGGGTTGCACGCATATTTGTATCTCTCATATTCCCATATGTCCGTTCTTATTTTTGCTGAATATGCGGTCGTTTGAATAAATTTTAGTAAACTCTCACTCTGGTGTTTTGTTGCTTATTGTTTTCATTTAGCCATTCCAGCTATCAGCTAATCAGTGTAACATCCCTTTCCCATTATCCATCTTGCAATAGTATACAATTAATGGCGTGTTACGTAAATGATTTTGCAAGAAGAGGGAGGGTTAAAGAACAGGAAGTGGAGGGACTAATCGTGTTGAGGAGGATACATGTAGAGGAGGATGAGAGAGAGAAAGAGAGAGGTGGAGAGAGGGGTGAGTGCTAAATGAGTGCTATGTAGCAAATATGCGAGAAAGCTGAAACATGAGAACCGAATGTAAGTAAACGTGAAAATGAGCAATCTGAGAACAAAATGAGTAAAATGAGGAAAAAAAAAATGAGAAAATGAGAACACAAATACGACTACGTCCGTTCCTTCCGTGATGACTCTCTGCATACGTCCCTAGTTTATGGCTATTAGGTTACTATTTATGCGGTTAATACTGAAGTAGGATTGAAACATTTGTAGACTTACCGTTGAGTACAATTATATAAGAGGAACTTCATCACGTAAATGTTCAGTTTTCGGTTACTTTAGTCATATGACATGCAGAATATCAAAACAACTTGATTGCCAGACATACGGTAAGTTCAAAGGGCCGGTATGAAACACATAAGATAGCGATTTATATGGCTATCCTATCTTAACAGAGTTGGGGTCATATTCATTTCTTCTTCCACTCAACTCCCCACCCCCCAAAATATATATATATAAATGAAAAAATATACACTCTCGGTATCGCTTTCCAGATCTTCTACCTCTGTCTTAAAAACATAGTTTCGTGGATTTACTCAATCCATTCATTCGCATCGCATCATTCAGCCCCATTAATTATACGTCAATGTCATCTCCATGAGCATAAAAACATGTTTACAATATCCGAGACAACAAGGTCCTTCAGACTGCAAGAGGGGGGGCCCTCCTTTCTTTTCATTTCACCACCTCAGTGAACCCACCTCATTAACCCACCTCATTAACCCACCTCATTTACCCATTTACAAAAAAGGTGTCTGCGGTACATACTATACTACTATAAATATCAAAGTCCCCTTCTCTAACTCTTTCATTTGTCCATAAAGTTAAGGCGATATATATGTTTGTACCTTTCTCTCTGTAAGGACCATGATGCTGTCATTACCAAGCCATATATCACTCAAGACAGGGTGAAAGACATCCAGCTTCTCATACATGACACCAGGCAAATGAGAATCATTAAACTGAACCTGAAATCAGATTAAACAGGTTTAAAAGAAATTTAAGCAGACACATATGGCATTTTTCATACCATGTTACAGGTATCTAAAACACCTACAAGCTTGTAATTCAGGGAAAAAAACAGAATGTGCAAATGCATTGTGGTTTTGATGATTTCATAATGAGGATTTCTACAAATCTTATATATGATGACTGATATGTATTATTGTAGGACACATTTAGAGTTGCACTTGACAATACTAAGACTTTGAATATTCTCCATGTGTAATCACTTGTTGTACTTACAAATGAGATTGTATTTGATGCTAGACGCACTTGTTGTTGAACGTCGCTGAACTTCTGTGCAAAGACCACACTGCTACGTCAGGACATAATCGACTACGTCATGTCAAGATTGACTTCCTATTGGTTATGTAGTTGAGCTATATTTAGCTCTGTGCATAGATACAAGCACTGCTTGCGGGCCGTGTGCAAACGCTGCGTGAACTCATATACAATTATGGCCAATCACAGAGCAGCACTAAAGGCTGTGCGGATGCATTTACTGTATCGTCCAATCAGCGTCTGCCGCGCTCTTGCGCGGGCTCTGGTGATTTGGGTGTTCTTCGCATGAAGCATATTTTGAACGGAGTTTAGCTGGGACCGCACTCGGGTTAGGACGTGTTGACCTTAGGTCTAGTAATATTTATCTTTTTAGCTTGTTTCTCACCTGTATGTTGACCTTGTTATCATTTTGAAGAGTTAATAAAACATTGTGAACCTTGAAGAATCTTCTCACTCGATCTTTACGAACTTTTGCTTCCTGAATTCCCCGTTTTCGGCACTGTATAGTTTTCGCACGCTACAACGCTTCGACCGAACCAGGCCGAACCTAAAGTAGGCCTTACATTATGTCTCAACATGCTCAACTGTACATCACAATTACAGTGATGCAACATCTACAAATTACATATGGAATAGACTCAAATTTCACTCCTTGAAATATCATGTTTACAATGTTATCACAAATTGATCGCTGTTGACTCCAAATGATCTTTGACGTCCACCAAAAACAAGAGGGTTCTTCTACTCAATATAGTACACCTACATACCAAATATGAGATGTGTCCAAGCTGAATCTCTGAATCTTGAATCTCAATACTTCTGGTTGTTTAATGTACGTTCCTTTGTAAGGACGTTCTGAATACATTAGAAACAGTTAAATTGTGATCAAAGATACAGTATTAACAATGAGAAATGAAGAAGTTTGAATCTGGGCGATGTACCTGGTTGATGAATCAGGTTGACAAACTATTGGACTTCTGCCTCGTCAGTTCATTTGTAATTTTGAATGCCATAGATTGTTCAAAATGTAACAAGGTAAATGTATTCATTTATGTCAATTAAACAGTTGTTTTGAGTTTTGCCTCACCTTCCTTGAAAATGTGGAAAGCTAAACACCTGGGATCAAGCTCACTAAAGCTTGTTCTGAGTGAGCTAATTGGTTAAGGATTAGTTAATATAAATGATGTTGCTAGGTGACTGACGTTGAACTGGAATCACCTAATAAGCTAGTGAAATACCTTTGAGCTAATTGCGGCTTATATTCAGTCGATTAGGTGGGTCTGAGATTACAGTATTAGCAGTATTCCAATTAAACGCACAATGAGCGTTTGACGTTTTTCTTACTTTACGTTGAAGTTGAGAATACCTGCAATTGTGCTAAAAACCTCATTGCTACTCTGTGCTTTACTACTACACACATAAATCATAACAAATCAAAGGAGGAGCTTAAAAAACTTTCCAGAGTGGACCAATACAACAAAGTATCAAAACATCTATAATTTAGGCAAATACCATGTGCAAAACTATGGGAGAAGATCTAGCTTTTCTACGCTTCAGGCACTTTTTTGATCATTAATTTGCAAAAAAGATCTACTATATGTATTTTCTTCACACACATAAACAAGTAACATCTTTTGCTTACATGCAAAGAAACATGCTGGGGAAGTTTCTGCATACACACTGACAATGGATCAAGACCCTTATACCATTTGAAAAGAAATCAGAGTGTCCAGCTAGCATTACAATAATCTCTATATGTGTAATGCATTGAGATAACATTAGGGTTCTTCTGCTCAATGTAGTACACCTACAGTACATACCAAATATGATATCTTTCTAAGCTTTCTTTCTTGAGTTTGTATTTTCAAATTTTAACCTCTGTTGACACTAAATGACCTAAACTGACCTCCACCAAAGACAATAGGATTTTTCTACTCAAAGTCGTACACCTACATACCAAAAAAAGAGAACTGCAAGCTTACAGTTCTTGAGATATCATGTTTACAAAGTTTCTACAATTTGACCCCTGTTGACCCCAAATGACAATTGACCTTCACCAAAAGCTATATATTGTGTCCACTTAATGTGGTACATTTACATACCAAATATGAGATCTGTACAAGCTTCTCACGTTGAGATATTGTGTCTGCAAGGTAGGGCATCATGGACATACATATATACACAAAGACACACACACAGCTTTACATTACATACAGAGTGAGAACTCCATTGAATTTTCCTTTATTGTTCCTTCCTGAACCCTAACCTTAACAATACACTTCCTGCTGGTGTTTTTCTGTGGGCTTGGAAAGTCTGATAGAATTCTTTTCGAGGACCTGAAATTCTTTTGTCCTCAGAGAGCATTACAATACAAAGGCACACTTACAAATAATTTCAAAGGTTACGATTATCATCAAAATAAAAAATCTTTATCTTCAAAGTTGATAGCTACACCATGCATTGATACATTTTGCTTTTAGTCTTCTGGCGTACATTACAATTGAATACTACTGTGCTTTAGACGTCAGTGCCAAGGTTCACCTCTTGAAATGTTAACTGGGATTACAAAGTTTCTGCAACTTAACTTGAGGACCCTGCAGACACATATGCTGTACACTCATTGCACTGTACAAAATCAGCATACAATGCATGTTCTTTCAAATTCTACTGTACCAATTAGGCAATTAAACAAAATGGTTGACATATTTGTAAGCTTTCATTCTACTGATGAACGATCTTGTCCAAGTTTATTCTCACCTTCAATAGATGACCTTCATGAGATCCAATAAAAGCTACTTGCTGTCTTTCATTCTGGACAACTGTCTCTGAGATCAGGATAGAGGTGACTGTTTCTCCTGAGTATTCAAAAACGATCTCTCCAGGGAGAAATGTTAGACTTGCTGCTCGTTCAGGATATCTTGCAAAGGTTTGAAAATCAGATGAAACCTCACATGGTAGGCCTATATTATTCAAACTGACACACGAAAGATCGCCTTCCTGTAGAAAGTCACACAAGGTTTACATAATAAGCAAGGGGTAAGTATATGAGATCTGTACAAGTAACCCTTCTTAAGATATTGTTTTCAAGGTTTTCACTATTTGATCCCTGTTGACCCCAAATGACCTTTGCCCTCCACCAAAGACAAAGGCCTTTATGTTCTCAAGATGCTACATGCATTGCACATACAAAATATAACATCTGTGCAAGTTTCCTTTCTTAAAATATCATGTTTACAAGGCAAGGTTTTCACTGTTTGACCTTTGTTGACCCCAAATTACATTTGAACTCCACCAAACTCACCAAGGTTCTTGTTCCTTATAAGGTACAACTACTTACCAAATATGACAGATGTGCATGTTTCCATCCTGAGATATTGTGTTTACAAAATTCTCCATATTTAAACCCTATGACTTTTGACCTCCACCAACAACAATATGCTATTTGCACTCATTAAGGCTCAAGCATATACCATAAGATCTCAAAAAGTTTCCCTTCTTGAGTTATTGGGGTTACAATGCTTTCATCATTTAACCCATATTGATCGCAAATGACCTTTGACCTACATCAGAAGAAATAAGCTTTTTGTATTCATCCAAGGCTCATCCACACACTATGAGATCTGTAAAGGTTTCCCATCTTAAGATATTGGGTTTACAAGGCTTTCACATTTCCTTAAGTATGTTCACCTACAAACAAAATACAAGATCTGTACAAGTTCCCCTTCCTGTGATACTGTGTTTTCTTTGTTTTAACCTTTTGATCCCTGCTGACCCCAAACAACCTTTGACCTCCACCAAGAACAATAGTTATTCTGTTCTCAAATATAGTACACCCACATATTATGTATGAGATCTGTAAAAGTTTCCTTTCTTGAAATATAACCTTTACAAGGTTGTCACTATTTGACCCTTGTGACCTCCAAATGACCTTTGATCTCCACAAAATATAATAGCCTTCTTGTAACATATTACACCTACAAACCCAATATCAGATCTGTACAAGCTTCATTTTTGGAGATATCATGTTTACCACGCAGGTTTTTTACTACTGGAACTATGTTTACCCCAAATGACCTTTGACCTCCCACAAAAACAATAGGCATCTTGCACTCAATACGGTACACCCACATACCAAATATGAGATCTTGCTCCTTCCTTGCGATATCGTGCTTACAAGGTTTTCACTGTTTGAGCCTTGTTGACCTCAAATAACCTTTGATCTCTACAAGAAACAAGAGCCATCTTCTACTGAATATAGTACACCTACACTGTACATACCAAATATGAAATCTGTCCAAGCTTTCCTTTTTGAAAGCTTCCCTTTTTGAGGTGTTATTGTGTGTATTAGGTTTTCACTATTTGACCAATTGTTGACCGCAAATGACTTTTAACCTCCACCAAAAACAATACTGTAGTTTTCTTGTACTCAATGTATTACACCTGTACATACCAAGTATGAGATCTGTACAAGTTTCCTTTCTTGAGATTTCATGTTTACATGGTAGGCATCACAAACAAACATACACACACACACACACACACACATGCAGACACACATACATAAATGCATACATACACCAGTATGATTATGAAGGTTACAATTTCATTGAAACCAAAAACCAAGAGAGAGAGAGCAATTAATCCCTGCAATGGTTACTTGCAAAGTGGATGAGACATTACTTACAGTGGTGTAAATATGATAGTACAAACCGACCTGTGAAAACCACCATCAGATACCTGGCTGTCACCATTTATAAATCTCTGGCTCACATAACTCTCTCTTATCAGGAGATTGTGACCTAAAAGTCAGCCATTAGAACAGAGGTGGTAAGACCACACACAAACTTCAGCTCCCTAAAAAATATGACTACATAATTGTTTTGTTCAGTACTTGGTGTCTTGAAGAAAGGGGATTAAAGACAAAATCTCATCACCTGTACACAGTTTGGATTCTCCCAGCCATTTATGTCTAGTCCCTCCCACAGCCTGTCTAAAATTCCTCCACATGAGTAATCAAAGCAATGGATCCCTGTGTATGCTGTATAATATGAGGTAAGTCTGCAGCTTTCGAATTTGCTGTCACATAGAACCAGATGATAATTTTGCTAATCACAAGTCAAAAATGTAGCTTAGGGTGATGAGTTACTGCGCCTTTAAGATAAAACATCAAACACTACAGACCAGAGCTAACTATTAAATACTATTTTGTGGGGAAATAATGTGGGTTTGGACTGTCACTTTCATCCTCAAGCAGAAGAACACCTGAAACAGAAGTAATCCCCTAAAATATCAGATTGCACATTAAGACCTTCTACAGGTCTTACAGTCATGACCACTGAACAATCTGATGAACACGTACTTGACATTCCATTACTTTCTTGCGACAATCCAATTCACACTTATCTGCATATAGTTTCGGTAGACTTAACAACTAAAACTATTTCTTGCCTTGACCTGGGGAATACCAAAAGTTTTCCCTTTGATGCAACCTCTGTGCCCAATATCCTTATCATAAGTACTAAAGTATTATAGCAGTAGTACTCTCATTTATTTCAGGTTACAGTACTGTATGTGGCCTTCCTTCCATAATGGTTGGAAACAAATGTTTTGTTTTACAGCAATGTTTACAGCAAATGTTTTGTTCCACAGAAAGTCAAAAGGCTTTAAGTTAGTGATTCCTTGCTTACCACATATTGGTTTGAAATCTTGATGCAACTTTCAAGCTGGATTGTGCAAAGGTTTCATGCATACATGTGGTGCCCTCATCATGTTCCTTGAATGTAAAGAAGGCATAGCTTTTATGCAATAAGATGGTATTTTGGAACTTGAGATCTACTGTATACAATAGTGTCCTAACAAACCAAGAATGTAAGGAATAAAAAATCTCTTTCAAATAATTTCTTTACATGACACTTCAACCTATTTGTGTCTATGAAGAAATGTGCTAAAATGCCGGCACAATTCGTAAGCCTATTTCGAAGGATGTTCAATTATTTGAGCTAATGTTACCCACTTATCAAAGCAACGTCAGGTTGCTTCTTTGATCCTTTTACACAGTAAGTCAGCGGTATTAGGCTGCACTTGAAGTGAACAAAAACACACATTAAAGGCCCAATGACATTGTTCTCCAAGGAAACATCAAATCAGCTTTGCTTAAGTTGCTTCTAAGCTTTCTCAAATTCTGCAACAGGAGAGAATATTAATACCTAAATTCCCATTGTAAAAGAAGTACTCTCCAGATGTGGACAAATAGAAATGAGCCAGTAAAGGTCCTACACTAGACATGCCATATGAAAAGGGCTTTTAGCATTATCTCGGCTTACAGAAGTTTTCGGAAGGCAACTGGAACCATTTGTGATTGATGTTGATGGATTAATAAACCACAAAGAGTAATACAGTACTTACTGTAGATGCATTACAGATGTCAAAGCCAGGAGTCCAACAGGCTTTCCAGTGACAGTTTGGAAGCTGAACACTGTGTGAGGCCATAGATATTTTTAGCACTAACGGCTCCCCAAGTGATAGCTGGATGTCTTCCCTCCCTGCGACGAGGCTCAGAAATCTGTCACAATGTCCGGTACCCTGGTGGTCCTTTGTCTTGGTCCATGACGCTATTTTCATCTGAGACCAACAGAGGTATTATTTTCTAACTTCAAACTTTGTCGTGTTGCTTCAATTAAAAGTGATGTAAGGGCATCCTGTTTTGCATCAAAGCCGCCTACGTACTAAAAAAGCTCAATGGGAGCTTTTTGATTGGGAATTAGAGCGCTGAAAACTAAACTGTCGTCTACTTGTAAGATCATTTGTCGTATATTTGCATCACCATCTCAACCCCATGTCACCCCGGGCTCCCCTTACCCACGGCATTACATTTGGTAGTACAAGTGGGGTGTAAATGGTATGACAACGTCGACTAAATAATAGGACGATCATGACGACTTAAATGGACCAGATGAAGGCGAAGCTGGACGATCTGGCGAGGCAGCTGGCCGAGGCAAGAGAGCAGTCTGGTACGGTTTACGTTCTGCCGAAAGAGAAGAAGCTAAAGGCATTCTCAGGGACTGATGGACGATCAGTGAGGGCTTTTGTTGAAGATGTATGAGCAGCCCTTAAGGTGAGGAAGCTGGAGGCAGCAGATGCGGCAGACTTCATCATGGCCCATCTGGAGGGAGCTGCAAGACAGGAGATTCGGTATCGTCCATCAGAAGTGGCAACTGAACCGGAGAAGATTGTGGAGGCACTGCAGGACACTTTCGGGGAAAAGAGAACCCTGGGTGGCCTTATGTGGGACCTGCGCAACCTCACTCAGAAAGAGGGAGAGAGCATACCTGAATTTGCATTTGCTCTAATGGAGATTGCAGATAAGCTTAAAAAGCAAAAAGGTGCACAGGATCTGGAGTCAGCCCTCAAGGAGCAGTTTCGAGACGGTTTGTCTGATGCTGTTCTGAGACGAGAGGTGAAGAGGTTGATGAAGGAAGAGATAGATATTACCTTCATCCAGTTGCGGGACTGGGCTCTTGACATGGCTGAGGAGTCCACATCGTTGCACAGAAAAAGGCCAATTAAGTCTGGAGGTGCTTTTGGTGCAGTGGCAGAATCACCAGAGATTGTAAAGGTGCTGGAGGGGTTGTCGTCTGCTATTCAGGGTCAGACAACAATATTGCAGCAAATGAAGAAAGACCAGGCTCACCTTGCTGATCGAGTGACAAAGCTAGAAGCTGTCCAGGAGGCCAGAAGTGGGAGAACCAGGAGAAAGTCTGACAAGACCAATGTCAAATGCTATAGGTGTCAGGAGAAAGGACACTATGCTAGTGAATGTCCCAGTCCTGTTGTCGTCCCACATGGAACCGAAGAGTCAAACTAGTGGCACTCAGGGCCGAGAGCCAGGTGCTGAGTGAGACAGTGAGTAACAATGGCTCAGGAGTGGAGGCAGAACTCATCAGAAAGAGCCCTACAACAACTGTCTCAATGTTTGGTGTACCAGTGCAGGCAACCATTGACACTAGCTCTGATGTCACAACCATAGGTGAGGACTCTTTTCGACGATACTTCTGTGACATTCCTTTACACGAAATTGGCTGTATCACCATAAGTGCATCTAATGGTGGAGAAGTACCATACATTGGGTATTTCACTATGGACATCAACCTGGGTGACATGGTAATCCCCAATCGTGGTGTGCTGGTGGCAAAGGTTAATAAAGAAGTGCCAATGTTACTAGGCATGAATGTGCTCCAAGATCTGCCAACGAATGTTCTGGTGGACAAGCTGAAGGTCCCCCAGGCGTCAATAGATGACGTGGCAAGGACGAATAAGGTAGTTCATGGATTGGTGAGAGTGGCAAGCAAAAAGAAAGTGAGGGTACCAGCATGTTCTGTCCTTGCAGTAGCAGTGACAGGTCCTCGTTGCCCAGTCGAGATGGAGATTGTAGTGAAGTCTGTCACTCAAACTCCACCAGGTATTATTGTTGGAACAACCTTGACGACTGCACCGAGGGGGAGAATGTACATACAAGTGATCAACCCATCTGTGGAAGAAGTGTGGCTGTCCCCTCGAACACCTTTAGGAAAACTGCAAGAAGTAGTGATGGTGGACAGTGACTTGGTGAAGTTCGAAAAAGTGGCAGATGGGAAACAACCAGCGCCTGACAATGATTCTGTGACCGATCTGCTTGACTACAGTGGTCTTCTTTGGTCAGGTTTGACCGATGAACAACGGGAGCAGGCAAAGGCAGTTTTGTCCAGTAACAATGACATTTTTGTTATTGCAGATGATGATCTTGGCTATATGGACATGGTACACCACAAAATAGCCACAGTAGATGATGAACCAGTCAAACAGAGCTACAGACGTATCCCACCATCACAGTTTGAGGAGGTCAAACAACATATCCACGAACTCCTCTCTAAAGGTATCATCAGAAACAGCACCAGCCCCTATGCATCCCCAGTTGTATTGGTCAGAAAACCAGATGGCACCCTACGACTCTGTGTTGATTCTAGAAAGTTGAACCTGAAAACCCGAAAGGATGCCTACCCCATCCCATGCATCGACGAGTCGCTAGACGCTCTTCATGATGTGAAATGGTTCTCTACCATCGACTTACTAGCAAGGTACCACCAGGTAGCAGTGGCGACAGAAGGCAAACACAAAACTGGTTTTGCAACACCATTTGGGTTATATGAGTATAACCGCATGCCTTTTGGTTTGTGCAATGCACCTGGCACATTCCAGAGGTTGATGCATGCCTGTTTGGGAGATGAGTACTTCCAGTCGGTCCTCTGTTACCTAGATGACATCTTGGTGTATTCCACGACATTTAAAGACCACCTGCTGAGGCTGAACATGGTTTTCCATCGACTCCGACAATTTGGATTAAAGATCAAGCCAAGTAAATGCAAGTTCTTCCACCCGGAAGTAAAGTACTTGGGGCATATGGTCACAAGGAATGGCGTGACAACAGACATGTCGAAAGTGGAGGCTGTGAAGTCGTGGCCGCAGCCTCAGACAGTGAAGGAACTCCGCTCAATTCCTTGGATTTTGTTCCTGCTATCAGCGCTTTGTGCCTGGGTTTGCCAAGATCGCAGGACCACTACATACCTTAGTGGCAGATGCGTCCCGTGCTAAAAAACAAAGTTCGAAACACACGCCCATTTGACATTTATGGAGAGACGAACACCAACAGGCTTTTAACAACCTTGAGAAGAGACTGTGCGAACAACCAGTGTTGGCTTATGCAGATTACAAGCTCCCCTTTGAACTTGAAGTAGACGCCTGTAACAAAGGAATTGGTGCAGTCCTCTTTCAACGCCAGATGGGAAAGCGAAGGGTCATTGCTTATGGAAGCAGGACACTTCGTGGTGCAGAGAAAAACATGGAACGCTATTGGAGTATGAAGCTGGAACTTCTCGGCTTGAAATGGGCGGTGGCTGACAAATTTCAATACTACCTGTTAGGGAACAAGTTTGTGGTTTTCACTGACAACAACCCATTAGCCCATCTAAATTCCATAAAGTTGGATGCAGTGAGCCAATGCTGGGTTGCTGCTCTGGCTTTGTTTGATTTCAAGGTCCAGTATAAGCCAGGCAAGGAGAACACGCCTGCTGCCCTTTCCAGGAGACCACATACACCCTACACAGAAATTGGAACCAATGCTGGTTCAGCCAAATGAGTCCAGTACGCTGGTATGACAGAGTTTCCAGATGACCGGCAGGTTGAGAAAGAAACTGCTGACAACATCGATGTCCCTACTATGCAGTTCTTACCTTCATACACAAAGAGGCAATTACGAGAGTTTCAGGTGAAAGATCCAACGATATCCAGGCTGATCTTCTACAAGTCACTGGGAAGACGACCAACAGTAGACGAACGCCGGCACGAGACGAAAGAGACTTTGTCGATACTGAGGCAGAGTAATCGCATTTCCAAAAAAGATGGCTTACTCTACCGAATCATTGATGATGGCACTGTTAAACAACTGTTGCTGCCTAGAGTCCTTAAACAAGATGTTCTTAAGGCTTGCCATGACAACACTGGCCATCAAGGTGCGAAGAGAACTCTTCAGCTGGTCCGCAGTAGATGCTATTGGCCTAAACATGTCACATGACGTAGCAGAATGGTGCGACAACTGTGATCATTGTACCTGAGCCAAGTTGTCACCAGAAGTCTGTCAACCTTTGAGACCGATGGTTGCCAGGGAACCAAATGAGATCTTGGATGTCGATTTTACAGTGCTCGAGCCCGATGTCTTTCACAAAGAGAATGTACTTATAATGACCGATGTGTTTTCAAAATACACGTTAGCAGTTGCTACCAAGGACCAAACTACAGAAACAACTGTGGTAATGTGGAAATTCCACTACCACATAGACGTGTTATCTGCACGGTAAATTGGCCCTTATGGCATTCCATGTAAGTTCTCCACACTCTAGGAGAGTGATCAAACCACATGTGAAGCACATGGTCCAGTTCCTTTGTTCTCACTCCTCACTAACACCTGCTAAGAGGAAGTCATGCTGGCAGAGGCTGGGCAAAAGTGAAACACAAATCCCCCCTTATTTTAGAAGAAGAGGAATGGTAAGTCATTGGCAAACTTGCCTCTATCATTTTTTTTTACTACTGGGCAGTGCTGCCATAGATTTGATTAAATTTTCATGACATTTTGAGGGAAGATGGTGGTGACTGCCACAAGCTCAGAAACTGCAAGAAGTGCAGGGAGATATCAGTGTGGGCTATACTGCACACTTCTATAGGGCAACTGTGTATAGCGAGGGAAGTAACCTGTGTCATGATATGCACTTTGAATTAATAGTTTTGAGGACCCAAAGTAATTCATTTACCACTAATGTATTCATGTTCTATGCGTAAAATTGAGTCTACTTATTTGGTTCACTTTGTTTCTTCAGATTGGTACTTGAGTGTAGAGGAAATCTAAGTTTTTTATCTTTGTAACAGACTGTTATTGAAATGTAGTGTTGATCTGGTCGAAAGGTTGACATGTTAGATGAGAATGTAAAATTTGGGAGGGGGATAGTGGAAACTACATGGATGGTGGAAGATCGATACATGTTTTGGGGAGCTGTACCAGAATTGGCTCAATTACTTGCTGGTCTGTAGTTAGACTTTTGCATTACTATTTTATTTTAACATATAATACATAATTTAGGCCTATTCAGTGGCTATACCATACTGACCCTGTCCTAGAGGATGAACTGTAAACAGGCCTACGAAACAGTATTGTTAGACAGTGGGAGCGCTAGTTCAGAGGGCACATGTACTGTTCGCTTGTTGGTTTATGCTGACCCTGTGAAAATAGTGTCTGGGTTTAAAGGGAAAGTATCTTAATAAGGCTGCAGCAGTGTGTAATGAGGTTGTTGATCTGGAGTCTTACTTAAGTTGTACCACCGCATGTATCCTATTGTAAGGGTCATAATGATAGTGTTGCTTTTTTGTTCTTTCCGAATTTTGTTTGCTTTCTTGTTTCTGTTACTTTGTTATGGTATATCTTTTGTTATTTGTTGGTCTGTCACGGTGTTCGGCAATTACTTTTAAAGTTGGTCGGGCAATTCAGTATTCATGCAGTTACCATAACTTATAATCTAAGCTATGTTAACATAAATCGTCACGTCATCTTATAGGTTCCCTAGGTGCGCCACGGAAGGACGGACGGGCTTGTGCATGTGCTGCCAGTGAGACTAGTCGGTTCCAATTAGTAGTGGTCCGGTGAGTCATTGTGATGCAAAATTGTTATACCCGACAGGGGTGTGCTCTCGGTGTACTGGGCTGAACATTAATGTACTAGTGTTTCATTTGTTACTGCAGTGCCTGCCCATTGCAAGATAATAATGCTAACTGATGTACAGTATTTGTATTTCATTGTAAGCTCACACGTTCTGTGATGACAGCTCTCTGGTTGAGTTCACCAAGCCAGGTGAATCCCTGATCTGTCTCCAGCTACCTTGAGTATATCTAACCTGATTTTTTTTGGTTTTGTTTCTTATCAGTGTATAAAGTGGTCAGTACTCTGTACTAGCTACATGGTTAGTTTTGCATATACTAGTCTATTCTTTTGCAGTCTGAGCTTCGTCATGACCACTCACATTATTCAGGTCATCTATATGTATGAGCGATGATATGTGTCCGGGTTGCACCCTACAGTACGTGTGAACTACAAAGGCTTACACTAATTGTGTACTTGGCATGATGAGCTCATGTTCACTTAATGTTATTAACATATCCTAGATATGACATGAAGGCTAATGCGGAGGATCATTCTAGTCGTAACGGCGATATATATATATGACTACAGGCGAAAGTGTATGAGGTGCGACAGTGTATATAGCTGTGGGGTATTAGTTACGATTGCTATTTTGTATTCTTTCAAGTTCTTCATCCATGTATTTCTTTTCAGGTGGTGCAGTGGGACCACGGGTGTTGTGGTAGTATCTGGTGTATGCTTGTTTGATCCTCTGGTCTTTGTATGAGAACCTTTTGCTGTTGATCCTTATATCCTTTTATCCATATATTTTCATTCTTTCCATTCAGGGGCTGTTTCTCTGGGTGTAGTTAAATACAGGAGGCATTCGAAATACCGAGACACTTGGTTCTGTCATCTCTTTTGTGATGAGTCCCGTGAAGGTCGCCCCTTCTCAATAGGCCGCTATACAACACAACTGCAAGATGTCTTTTTCGAGAATGGTTTTCACGTTTTGGTGTTCCTAAACAACTACACTCTGATCAGGGTCGCAACTTTGACAGTGCCTTAATCAAATCCCTTTGCACGTTGGGACAGCGAAGTCGAAAACAACGCCTTATCATCTGGAGTCCAACAGTCAGGCTGAATGTTTTAATAGAACCTTGCACAACTTATTGCGTACCCTTATAGAAATGCTTGTGTGCAGGATACATGCAGCATGCATGCCAATTGACTGCCAGAGCGTTGGCTTACTTTAGGCTTACATGTTGCATTCTTGGACTCTCTTCTGGTACACATCGTGCATGCATGTAGCACACAAAGGCCATTGGCATATATATCAGTGGCATATGAGCCACCATCTGTGTATGACATTGGCATTCATGCCAAATGACTGCCACAGGAACTTCAACTCATTAGCTTGCATGCTAATGTACGTGTGCCATTTAGACTTTGATCATTTTACTTGCATGCCAAAGCAATTCCACTTGGACTTAGGATATTTTCCTTGTATGCCAATAGATGCCAATGGATACCAATGTGTGCCAATTGGACATGTTTTTGATTGGCTAGTTGTCTACAGTACATAATTCAAATCCAGAGCACTGTAACTGCAGCTCTCTGTTCTTTGTTCACACATCTGTGCTGCAGTACAGCATGCAGGAGAGTTCTGTCTGTTTGCATGGTGGGAGCATAGGTTGAACTAGCTACTGTAATTGAGTTATTGTTAAGCTGTTGAAGGTAAGTTGCTACATACATAACACTTTTTCACTTTTTGTCAATTACAATAACTAAGTTTATGGATTGGGACTAATTCCCAAAACAGCAAACTTGAGAGATAGACATGCATAAGCTTAGGTTTTGCCACTATATGCTACATCCTAGTAAAAGGGTTTAATTCCTGAGCCCATGAGTTCAAATTTTAGGGATATATATTTGACTTTGATAAATTTGATGGTAACAATCATATCCTCATAATTAGTCTTCTTAAAATTTTCTAAATGTTGTCAATTTTGCAAGTACAATTTAATTACCTTTCACTCACAACATATGCATGCACAGTTAGGCCCTGTAAAGTAGGCCTACACTAAAAGTACATTATATACTTTTTAGTAGGCATAAACAGTATGTACCTTATAGTCTAAGTAAGATAGACAAGGCTATATTGGCTGCAGGTAAGTTACTACATGGCTTCAGTATGTGAGTCAACTCATGGAGTCCATGATGAATTAACACACTGTACAGATATATTGGGTTTTTACAGAAACAACTGTAAAACCATTGCAAGGACAAAACCATTATCTGTAGCTGCAGGGATGTATACATTGAATGCCAGTGAGTTCTTGCATACAGTACATGCAGCACGCATGCGACATGCATGCCTGCCTAGATATTTAACCTTTCAAAAACTATCAATCCACACACATTGGCATGCATGCTTGCCGACGAGTGCCAACCACACACATTGGCATGCATGCCAATATGTGCCATATAATAAGCCTGCATGTATGCCACTAGGTACCACTTGATGAGTGCCATTGCGTGCATTGGTGATTTGGCATGTTTCAAATGTATCAAATTCACACCCATTGAGAAACTGGCATGCATGCCAAATAGAAGAAAATTTGTATAAGGGTATAGGTGTGGGGTATTTCGGAATACTCTTCCGTCTCACACTTTGCTTTTGTTTTTATGTCTTACAAACATTGCTACTTATTTTGATGTTCCATTGTCAACAAGTTTTTTCCTTTTTACTAAAATGCTAAATTTGTGTTTGATGTGCCCTGGAAGGTGCACAGCTTTTGCGTACACAACTTTAAGAATGTGTCTTGGAATTTTCCGTAACCCCCAATACGGACTATTCCAATTACGTAGTTCAGTTATGTACTCTCTGATTGACTAACTTGAGAAGTGAGGGGGTATCAATTGGTTTCTTCACACGGCTTTACTTTTTACGACGTATTACCCATTTTTCCAGGTACACCTGGTATATTTGGTATACTTGTGAGGTGTTAATTTTGATACTGTAGGTGTCAATGCCATGCCCATGTATACCAGGTAAATCCACACAGTCTTTTTACAAGGTTTTCACACTTTGACCCTTGTTGACCTCAAGTGACCATTGACCTCCATTAAAAAAATAGCGTTTTAGTACTCTATACGATACACCTACATACTTCATATGACATCTGTTCAAGCTTCCCTTCTTGAGATATGTATTGTGTTTATAAGGTTTTCACAAATTGATTCCAGTTGACCTCCAATGACCTTTGACCCCCACCAGAATCACTAAGGATGTTGTACTTAATGTGGTAAAACAACACATTAAATACGACATTTGTCCAAGATTCCCTTCTTGAAATATTGTGTTTACAAGGTTTTCACAATTTTACCCCTGTTGACCCCAAATGACCTTTGACCTCCACCAAAAACAACAGGGTTCTTCTCCTGGTTCTTCTCCTCAATGTGGTACACCTACATACCAAGTATGAGATTTGTCCATGCTTTGCTTCTTGAGATATGGTGTTTACAAGGTTTTCACATTTTGACCCCTGTTGACCCCAAATGACCTTTGACCTCCACCAAAAACAATAGGGTTCTTCCACTAAATGTGGTACATCTACATACTAAATATGAGATCCCTCCAAGCTTTCCTTCTTGAGATATTGACACACACACACATACACCCTTACATACATGCACACATATGCATGATTAGAACTTAGTTACGATTATCACAAAACCAAAAACCAGCCTTTACTAACATTCGGTCATTATTTTATTTTAACTGGGTTTCCTATCACCTTTCTAAAATTGCAGTGACACTCCTTTGCAATGCAATGCAACAGCTGCCCATCAATGTTATTTTTAAAAGAAACAATTTCTGCCAGCATACAAAACCATGAAACAAGCTATTCATTCATGATCACTCGTTTTCAACAAAATATACACAAATAAACCCCCAAATAAATATTACACTACTTATGTTCATGGGTTAAAAGTTCATGGTTCAAAGTGTACATTCACTCCTATACAGCACACCATTGGAAAGGGGAGCAGGGTTTCAGGTTATCCTCTCACCTCAAATTCAACATCATATTTGCAACATACGACAAAGTGTCCCAACAATTTTGTCCAAGATTGTACATTGTGTGATACTACATTTTTGGAAGTCAAGGTGACACTATACTGTGCTGCTGTTACATAGATTTACCTTTTGGGCAGGTAACCTTAGAACTAAGAACTACAAACTTCAAATCGAACGTTATTTCACTAATGTAGGCCTGATATAAGCCATTGTTTTGTGCAGACATAGCAGACTGAAAACACACTGTCGATCTTCAGTTTTATTGTATTCATCCGCCGGTGATTGACCATGATTAAACAAGTTGGGTTACCAGCGATCAACCCATGGTCACTTGACTGAAATGGACCAATAGGAATTCTTTTCAAATATGTATGAACCACTATTATTCAAGCCCTACTTGACCCTGCTATATGTTTAAACACTTACTGTGGGATGTCATTACTTTAGTTAAGCTTTGGCTTGATTCACTGACACTTAAAGTTCTGTATAACAAAGTAAATCACTCCTACTAAAAACTTTCCTTTGCTGAGTTAGGGGGGGGACCTTGACATGCTGTCAATTCAGGCAGTTCATGATTGTTGACCTAGTATTCCATATCACTAAATGATAGTTAGAGTGCAATGTGCATAGTGTATGTATTGCATAAAATGTAATATCTAATTAAGGCTTACAGCAAATTAAGTTTTATTGTATATGGCTTCTGGGCAAATCTGACCAGTTTAACAAAAAATTCAATCTGGTGCAAAATTTAGAAAAAATCTGGTACACCCTTATCCACAACATTCATAGATTACCGTTGGATTCTGCAACAAATCAAGCACTAGAAAAGAGACAAGTTACGTGATTTGATTTGAATTTCAGTGTTTCCATTGGTAAAAACTGCCACTTACCCTTCTACATTTTGCATCTATCAGATAGTTGTTGTTACTAAAGATCCCACCATCATCACAGGTACAGTTAGTAGTTGTTGCACTGAACTCTTGGGTCAGATTCTTCATGTCATACACACAGAGAGCAGACTGGTTGGTTGGGTCAAAATTAGTGTCCCCATCATTCTTGACAAATACAGCAAAGAGCTGATCATCCACCACCACTGCTGATTGCACAATGTTGTAAAGGGTGTTATCTATTCCTCTGCATTCAAGAGTGATCTCAGTGAAGCCATCCATGGTCTTGCTACTGGCAGTTTGACAAACACGACTCAATTTAGGTACAATAGGCTGTGTATTATCAGTGGCATCCACTAGTTGTGACGCAAAAAAATAAATGTAGCCATCATATGAAAAGGAGGCAGCATATTTGATGAAAAAGTCTGGAGCCACAGGAGCTGCAATGTTCTTTGTCATTTTGTGGTCAACTCCAGTACAGTTGCTTCCATCAAGTTTAGATAAACATTTGGCTTGTACGGGTGCGCCATCTTTTTCCTTGCCGATGCTCTTTGCAATATAAAGAGCTTGACTGACAGTTGTCTCTGGTGGATGGTTTACTATTAAACCAAGTGTTGTACTTTCATCTTCAGTGACCTTCACTGAAGACAGAGTCTGGTCTCCTGTATCTGTCAAGTTATCCAGATATCGAAGCTGACATGTTCCATTTAAACAAGATCCACATGATATCAATCTGTTCACTGGGTGAGGTGCTATTGATAAAATCTTGTTGGTATTATTTACACTAGTAGTAACATCAAACAATTTGTCAAAGTCTCTTGATAAGTGGAATAGTCTTCCTACTCCTCCAAGGTAAATGCTAGTTTCTGACACAGCAAAGTGATTCAAAGTTGTTTCATTGTTGTCTGGAAATGACTTTTGCAAGTAACCATCCAAAGTGGTGAGTACATCTAACTGTCTGCTGGTGTCAATGACACAAAAGATGAACAATAAAAGAATAACAGGTCTCTCTTTCAGTTCCATTTCACTAGCAATCAGGTGGAAGTGATTCCCATTGTCTCGATCAGTGCATAGTTACAAAGTTGTGTCCCGACTGAAAATAGCAAGAGAAAAGTATGGTACATACAGTAGCAGTGTTTTCATCGATTCCTTAAACTCAGTTAATTTTTCCTCATAGCTGTTGGGGACCCCGATTCCTGACCAAAATGGCAACTTTATTCTTAACATAGCTGGTATTTCCATATTTCTGGGCTCCACTTTTGTGTGGAGGAATCTGTGCACTACATAAACTCGTCAACACCTTCACATTAATAAGACCATCTACTTTCCTTGAGAAAAAGGAAAAAAAATTCCATTTTGAGCTAGTGGTATGTATGGGAAGGTGAAATTTGGCAATCTGACACAATGTGTAACACAGAGGTTGTGTCATTACTCAATGAAGGAATCGGGTAGTAATTTTGGATCCTGCTAATACAAGAGCCTATAATAGGTCACTTTGGTTCCTTGCACAGATATACAGTATATAATGTAAATTATTAAGTAAAAGGAGCATTTTGCATTATTTTGTACAATAGCCCATATCTGACCATGAACCCTGACTTTTGTAACATAAAATCTGTTGAGAAAGAAAAATAGTTCATGCTTTTATAAAATGGCCCATTTCAGACATTGGACTCCAAACATGACCAATATGCATCCACTTGGAATCACTTCCATAGCACTAATGTGACCAACCATCAACAGTATTACATACAATCTGTAAGAGCAGAAGTACAGTACTTTGCATGATTTCACAACAGCCCAAGGGCACTATGGTTCCTTGCACTTGAAATATACATACTGTAAAATGATATGCCGGCGTTCATAAATATCAAAAAAGCCATTTCAATTAATGCAATGAATTGAAGATGTTGATTTCCACAATATACAGCAATATCCCATTCGTTTTACAAAGCACGAACTTTCAATTAAAGCCCTAAAAAGGGGGTTCTGCAAATTGCAGTATGGCTGATCACGTCTATGCCTTTAAAGTCCACCCAACTCTGACTGCATATAAGCTGAAGGGAACTCCTGGAGTCTTATTTCCACTGGACAGAACATCAATTGACTTATTTTCTTTCACTGTGTCTTGCCCCTTCACTAATTAAAAGCCATTTACATCAATGCACACATCAACATTAACCAACTTCATACTCTTTTTGTCCACAGAGAGTCCTACAAAAAATGTCTTTAATATAGATGTATTATGACTTGGAAAACATTTTCCCAAAAACATCAGCTAAGTCGGCCAGTTGCATCTTTGAGGAAAGTTTTACAAGGTATTTTGTCAGTACTTATTAATATTACTGGCAGGGATGGTAGGTAGGTTGAGGTGGAAGTGGGGGTGGGAAGGGGTGTTTTTTATAACTCTATGTATTATCAAAGGGAGTGTCCTTGTTTTTCAAGCCCAGAAGGGTTTTTTAATAACACTTCCATTCACAATACCATTTTTATTGTTATTTGTTATACTTTTGCTATGAAAAAAAAAAACAAATGAAATTAAATGAAAATCAGCACTGGAACATGAGGACAAAATGATCCAGCCAAACTTGTCTGGTGTGAGCACCTGCAGTACTTCCAACAGCACTGCTGCTTCATTTCATCGTGAAACTGCTACCTTAAGCAGTATATATACTTCCATGATTCACTGGAGGGGGACTGATGAAACATAAGGATCCATAGCATAACAAGGTTTTCATACTTTTGCCACCAGCTCCCTCAGATGACCTTTGAGCTTGACCAAAAACAATAGGGCACACTTTCTCAATATGGTGAACCTATATGTACTAATTTGACTTTCAGCCCCCTTTCTCCTATTGAGTTAGAGCGACTACCTAAGCAAGTGTCACAGAAACCCCTAGAGTTTCACCGCAGGGTCCCAGATGACCTTTCACCTTCACCATAAACAAAAGTTCACACTTCTCAATATGGAAAACCTACATACCAAGTTTGACTTTCATCTTACTTTGCCTCTCTTGAGTTAGAGCATACCTAAGAAAGTGTCACAGATGTGCACATGCGCACACACACCTCTGAACATACTACAATGCAAAAGCACACACACACACCAACCTGACTGCATAGGTTCCTTTGCTGACACCAGGAACCAAACACAACACAGACTGAGCGAGAGTTCATAGTGTATGAGAACTCGAAGTGATTCAAAAATTGTAAAATTTAGTGGTGAAATATTCAACACTGAACTGAATGTAAAAGCTAAGCTTTGTGTATGGATAATGGATTTATTTGATACATGCTTGCACAGTATGTATGGACAGATCACAAATTTTGAACTTGCTTTAAAGGAATATTGTACATGTAATAAGTATGAAGTTTGCATTGGATCAGCAAAATATGACCCCAAGTCAATACTTCATCTGTGCACTAGCTAGGTCTCAAAATCCACTAGGACTTGACATTTAGGCTGACTCCCCTATATCTAGGCATAGTAATTCTTAAATTAATCTGGTAAGCAGCTTCTGAATATTAATTCAAGAGAAGTCAAAGCCAGCCCTTTTTCCTACAAAGTAGTCAACGATACTTTCCTGCAAAATCACAACAAGAACTTCTTTCAGCAAGCTAGTGCTCTCCCTCAAGTTCTCTTCCTTTAATGGAATCTTGGTGGTGATGCACTAGTGGTGACGCAACTCGCACAGAGCTCTCAATGTTTTCACCGTTTTCTCATCTTTCATCTCGTCTACATGCATGCTTTGTCCAAAATAGATTATAATTGGTGGTTACACATACTATTTTTTGTTCTCATTTTTACCCGTTTGTGTTAAGGTGGAAATAGAAACTTCCTTTCATCAACAACAGCTGGACTGTCCTACATGTCATCTCAACTACTGTACATGAACTATGTGGCCAACCATTAGGGAAGGTGTCATTATCTTCTGACTCTTCCACCCTCCAAAGGAAGTGTGTAAAAGAACAAGGGTAAAGCCTGGTGGGATTAAAAGGCGGATATGATCTTGTAAGTTCAAAATGTCCTTGCAAGCAATTGTCGTGGGAAACATGCAATTTTTGTGCAATGAAATTGATGGACTTAATTGCTCTGTTAAATATATTAAGCCCTAAAGCTTTTGTACATAATTCATGAATTTGAATTGAGTGCCCCAGATGGGCTTACCATGGCAATGGCGATTTTAATCATTGCAGCCTACCAAAGAGTAACAACCACTATTATCAACATGTTACATGTCCAACCCGTTGTGAGGATACTCTTGATTTAATTTATTCGAATGTTAAAGATGAGTACATTTCATTACAATTGCCCAGACTTGGTAAATCTACTCACAATCTGGTTCATCTGATTCCAAAATACACCCCCATTGTATCGAGGGGTAAGCCAATCATAGTTACTATTCAAAAGTGAGATGATGATGCTGCACTGGAACAACTAAGAGGAGGCTTTGGACGTACAGACTGGGATGGATTTGTAAATAGTAAT
>CM037830.1:10323251-10423852 GCA_021234535.1 Stichopus chloronotus
TTTGCAAGAAGAACACATTTAAAAACGAAAAAAGAAAGTCATATTTTGTTAAATTGCTCCTTACCCAACCAAATTTTTCGTTTGAAAGTGCAATTCAATGTTAAATTGCCCTTAGATTTCGTATCTGGACATATTTTAATGTAAATTTCACTTTTGTATGTCATCTTGTAAAAAAGAGGCCAGTCAGCCAGTGGAGATATGTATTGAATTTACTTTAAGTGATGCGGTTGCCTTGATAAGTTTCTGAGGCAACGAAAATCAGAATAGCAGTGCGATTAAAGGGCGCTTTTTCACACGTTACTACCTGTAAACCTTCATTTCAGAGATAAATTTGAGAATTTTATATACCCAGAGGGTTTTACTTTGAAAGCATACGTGTATTTTCTTATCCAAAAATATTGATATCACTTTATCAATGTGAAACTCAGTAAAGTACTGTAATCAAGACGCATACTCTACATCATCAAGTTTGAAAAGTCATATCACAAATTTTAACTATGCGTTTTACTTTGCAACTGTTGAATGAAGGTAGCTCTTTTTCAAAAGACCTGGCATGTCACACAACCTTCAATCCATCATAATTGTAGTTCATCAGTAACTGCTTGATTACATACAACCTCACCTGACATACTGTAATAGCTGTACCTAATTCAATTTAAAAAAAAAATCTAATTGAAAATATGGCTAAAATCACAAATAAACATCTTTAAAGGTCAGGTTGGGAAATATTATTTACTCAAAAGCCCAGCAGTACTGTAGCCTGCTGCTTTATTACTTTTTTTTTACTTACCTTGTGGGTCTTATGACACTAGCTAGATGTGCAAAGAGTACAGCTAAGTAAATCTAGCAAGTCAAATACAGTGCAGCTTTAAATGTCATGACATACTCATGAAGATCTGATTTTCTAACACCATGGAGCTCAAGCCTATGGGTTGCATTCTAGGTTTTCCAAGATACAGCTTGTAACATTCCTTGGAAATGGCTTTGAAGGTTGTACAGTATAGAATACATGCATCCTTCAGTGGTATACTGCAAAGAGGAAGTAGTATCAATGTATACTGTACGTCTTACCTGATTGTGTCACAAACAGTCTACCAACTTTTCGCATCCAACTTGAAGACAACTGGTGTAAGTCACAAAGTGATCTATGGAGATCGGCATGTGTCACCTTCCAGTAGATGACTCATCCAAAAACAGGTATGCTTTTCCTCCATGATCTCTACTAGTAGTGTCAATATAAACTACTTTGCTTTCTAGTACAAAATACCTTTTTAAATAAATAAAACAATTGAAAATCATCAAACACGCTGTTCACTCGTTCAAACAATATAAATCAAGAAATATAAACAAAGCTTGTTTGCCAGCACCCCTTTGATAGGTACCTTTATCATAAAACATTTTGTGATGGGAAATTGCGCATTCATTGAGTATTTAAATTCTGCTACAAGACAGCTACTATGACAACCACATCTAGCTGAGTAGGCCTTCTGTACATAGGTCAGCTACAGAATCTCCATACATTGCTTTTCATATGACTTTATGTTCTGTGCAGTAACACACACATTGTAAAATACTGAAGATCTTGCAGAAGTTTCACAACCTGCATGGGGAATACCCCAAAAGCTTGTTGAAACCTTTATTATTCCCAGCAGTGGCCGGCAGGTACCACTGTACAGTAAATGGAACACAATATCACTATAGAATGTACACAACCTATGGTATACAAAGCAAAAGTTAAAGTTTAAGTCCCACTCTGACCTTGTTGACATCGCAGGTGCAAAGCAGTTTTCTAATCACTGTACAAATTATGGAGTGGGATCTAGAATGCAAGTACAATGGCAATCAAATATTCTTGCTTCAAACTAAAATGCAATTTTTGTCAACAAAATTCAGTTACATTTCATTCAGACTTTTTTTTAATTCGGTCAGAAAACATCGACCTACAACTACAATACAAACTGACTTGACAACAGTTTACATTTAGTGGACAAATAATTACAGTATTGATCTAAAAAAAAAATTAGATACACGATTTGAACTGATAAAGAAACATTGCTGACCGGATATGATGCAACAGCTTCAAATGCATAGTGCTAGTGGGAGGACTTAGAGGTGAATTGTTATCATAGACTGCAGTATGCTACAACAAGTATGACTGAAGAAAAAAGAAATACTGCGCTTTAAGAAGACGAAAAGCAATTGGCAGGTTTATCAATAGCTGAGCCAATTTGCTCCCGCAATGGAGAAAACGTAAAATCTCCAATGAGCTTAAAGCTCACTTAGTTTGATGCATCATCCTCTAATTGCCAATTAAAACATTAAGTTCTCATGCATTTCCTTCAAATGATCAAAATTTAAAAATATTGATGTTAGGCTCCATTAAAGTACTGTCAGTAATAGTGCTAGCAACATTTACATAGGGTGTCAAACATTAGGAAAACCCTAGTATCTGTAGGAAACAAATTTTTACTTTAATAATAATAAATAATAATAATCAAACTTATAAAGCACCTATCCACTAAAAATATAAAAGCTCTAAGGCGCTGTACAAACATAAAAATTGCAGTTAACAAAAACTTAGCACAATAAAACACAGAAGCTCAAAATACAAGAAATGCCACCTCAAAAAACAAAACGGTAAGAAACCATTAAAATCAAGATAAGGAAAACTTAAAGCTGTAATGCATCACCCCAGACAGTTTCAATTCTCCCAACCACCTACCTCTAGTCCCTCCTTCAGCCTGTCTTAAATTCCTCCACATGTGTAATCAAAATAATGGATCCCTGTGTACGCTGTGTAATACAAGCTGCTCTGCATCTTTCGAATTTGCTGTCAATCTAAGAGTACTGTAACTTAGAACCAGTTGAGAGTTTTGCTTTCCGGGAGGTAAAAATATAGCTTAGGGTGATGCAATACAGCCTTTAAATAAGTACCAAAGACACAAGCTAAAAACATGCCAGAGTTAAAACCATAAGAGCGACAGGCACTGAGAAAAACCACAAAAACAGATGAAATAGACAAGACAAGTACTTGCCTAACTGAAAGCTGCTTTAGGAAATAAAGTTTTTAAAAGTTTCTTAAAATCATGAATTGTATTGGTAAGCTTTACTCCCTCAAGCAGATTGTTCCAAAATGTTGCAGCTCATCTATCGAACTGTCTATTTGTGTAATTGGAGGTTCTAACTCTGGGGACAACCAGGAGAGATTTGGATGCAGAGCGGAGGGACCTAGATGGCTGATGTTTTTTAAGCAGATCCCGAAAATAAACTGGTGACGAATCGTTAAATGTTTTGTACGTTCAGAGGAGAATCTTAAATTGTGGTCTATAATGTACCGGTAGCCGATGCAGATTTTGCAGAATTGATGTAATATGTTTGTGATGTCCAGTACGTGTCACAAGGCGTGCAGCACAATTCTGTACTCGTAGAAGATGACCAATGACTTGAGGGAGGCCAGAGAGTAGAGCATATGGAGATGTGACCAGAGAGTGAACTAAAATTTTACATACATCGTCTGGAATAAATTTTCTTATATTACCAATGCTACAAATACGATAGTTGCAGGATTTAACAACCGAATCAACCTGTTTTATCATTGTAAGGTGCTTATCTAAATAAATTCCTAAATTTTTTACATACTCCGAGGAGTGTATTTCATTAAAATCAACAGCTTGTATACTTAAATTTCTGATAACATTAGCCTGTGCCTTAGGCACAAATACAATCAGCTCTGTCTTTTCAAGGTTCAATTTCAAAAAATCATCGTACATCCACCTACTAACCACCTCTACACAGCGTTGAAGCTTAATTCTAACATCGTTCCATGACTCTAGGACTAAAAGACAAGTAAAGTTGTGTGTCATCAGCGTAGCAATGGTAATTAATACAATGACTCCTGATACTGTAATTTCCCATACAGGATGAGTTAACATACAATACTTCACAGAACCCAAAACCTGAGAAATAATATAAATGATGTGTTCCATAATGGCTTGGATAAAAAAATTGAAAAAATCTGTGTTAATGTTACTATGTTGCAGATGTAATATTCTAGGCATCAAACCATGACTGAGGTGAGGTGAGGTGACAAATTGTGGATATTTACCACCGTTTGTTTCATGTTAGCCTCAGACAGGTAGATGCTACAAATTGACAGAAGGGTATGATATGTTCAACCTTTTCCCAATAGATTTCACTTGAGTGCGTAATGTTATGCTTAAAGGTTTGGCAGCATTTTAAATTGCAACAGCAAAATCTAAGGGAAAAAATTAACCATTTTAATAATTAGAAACGAGTGTGATCCAGTGTGATTCAGTCCTGCAGTTTTCACTTTTGTGTGATTTCTTACAGCAAAACATGGCAGAAACACACATATGCATGACAGATTCAATACTCTGTCAAAGGAAGAGGTCAATGCTATCTGGAAAAAAAAGTTAATTATACAAATTTGTCCAAATACAGAGATCGAATTGCTTTATATCTGAACAGCATGTCCTACAGTAGGAGACACTTGCTGTAAAATTTTGGGTGCTTTGCAGTCAGGGAAACTTTTTGTGTATTATATTGCACAAGCCTTTGAGCTGTACTTTAATTTCTCTTTCTCACTAGCTGGTCTAGATTACCTGGAGATTAATAAAGCTAATAACCATGTTATTACCACTTTTCAAAGTGGTAATAACATGGGATAGGGATAGATTTATCTTTAGTGCAAGTTGAAATATGTCATGTAGCTAAACTCTGACACTAGATATAACTATCCTGCATGTAAATAGCCTACTTGTCCACAACATGTCAAAACATCCTGATAGAGGCATTCATCTTGTTTACATGGGTGATCAATTTTAGAAAAAGTCATACTGAATTCACTTTAAGTCTGTTGTATTGAGTTTGAACTTACCACAACAGTTATTTCCTGGAAAGGCACATTTAAAGATACAGGTACAGCATGAGATCCACAAATGCTTAAACATCAACATGTGCTTACACTGAAGTCAGAATGACATGATGATGACTACATGAAATTCATTCTACAGCTGGTTTCTGCAATACTTCCTTCCAAGCGATATGTTCTGATATCCTTTAAAATTCTCAGCCCTCCATGCACTTGGTGAAGCGATAATAAGGTCACTGAGTATTGAAGCAAGAAATCTGCTCTGTTTGTACTGCAGTTACAACTGGTGACTGATGTATGTAGGAATACAAACAACACAACTAAGTCTTCGTCACAGTGTGGTAACTTCGATACAAACAGCAACACTCTACCACAAGCATTCAGTGGTTTGTACAGTGAGCTTTGTGTTCACCTGACCATCACCATAACTATGAGCTACGGTGCCAACAATCAAGTGCCTCTCATAAATGTCTTATTTAGGTACAGATAGTAGCTGCTCCCAGTTTGTATTCAGTGTGTTCTATACCCCAGCCCTGCATACTGTACACCAAGGATCCTTTACTCCTACAAAGTATAGTCCTACATATAAATGTTAGATCAGGCAGTTCCACCTGAGACTGATCAACATCCTACTTTGAAGTTCCTTGAACTTACAGTACTTACCTTTACCTTGTACAAAAAACCTTTTATTTTGGCTTTCTTAATTGCTTCGGTCACAACTATTTAGTTTGGAAATTAAGTGCCATTCATCACTAAATTGTACAGTATGAGCTACAGGGCAAATACACCTTTGTGGACTGTAACTAAACAATTAAACTAGACTGAATAATTTGGTAAAATTATGACATTCAGAAAATTAGGAAAACAAATAACTGTGAATTTTAACACCTAAAGTATAATAGACTTGTGAAAATGTTTCTCTCTCTGTTATAGTGCAAGGACAAACTTTTTGTGTAACAATACAGATATATAGGCCTAGTTATTCCAAGGCTCAAATCAATACTGCAACTGGTTCTTGAAGTGTCTGGGACCTCTCTTCAGAGAATGACGCTAGACACTCAATTACACCACACACTGTACATGATATTTCTTTTTCCTCCCTTTAAAGCATGCATGATGATGATAATGAAGCTGCCCAGAGTTCGCCTTGCCTTGACTTTGAATATCCTTCAAATACTGTAACGAGTTTAAATGAGTTAAAACAATGAAGCAATATATTACAGAAATACCTAGTCCCATGGCACAGCATGAGAACATTAAGTTGAGAAACAGGAGGAGATAGCTGACAGAGACCTGCTTAATTTAAAAGCAATGGACATTACAGTCGGTGCTGGATTGAAAGTACAGTAGATGGTGCACGAGGATGTAACTACCACGGAGAGGGATATAGGAGGAATATGCCTCCCTCCTAAAAGTACTGTACATGAGTACATATATTTATCCTAAGACATGAATGCAATGGTGGTTGCTTAAATTTGCAAAAAAAGAAAAAAGTGGCTAATAATTGGTGGACCCTGGAGAGTAAAGCAAGCCAATGAGTGAATTTTTTTTCATTAGATCTTACCGACTACATTGGTTGACAATGAGATGTTTGAGTATGTTTGGCACACTTGTATTTTTGACTCTTTGTGATGGTCGGTTACAAAGGTGAGTAATGGCTAAAGTCAACTACGGCCGACCAGCGTAACTACAACCATGAAATGCACCACGCTTGACAACAGTATTTCACAGGCAAGATGTGTTCAGACTAGTGCAAGTGACTTCTACAATCAATTACTACTAATGTAATAATGATCATACTGCAGGGATGTAAGTGCAGGGTTAAAAAAAATACTGAAAATAGGTTGTACAGATGAACGCTGTCCTGGGGGTGGGGTATAAGGGGAGGGGTGTCCCTCTCCCCCTTTTGAAAATTTTTGCTGTCAGGAGAGAGCTGAGGTGCAAAACAATCAATTTACATGAGCAACAAGATACAGAAACACTGTGTAGTTTGCAGTGTTATTTTTACGTTTTCCGTTTGAACTTCAACAAAACTTCCTCCAATGTTTTCAGATAAGTTTCTGTACTTCCAGTTGGCAAAAAAACGGTTGGAATACAGGGAAATAAGCAGATATCAGCCAATTTTTAAAAAATACGGAATTCTGTATTAATATGGAAAACTTACATCCTTGATACTGTAAGTTCTATCAATACGGACTACCAAGAACCAAAGCAGTTTGAGTTTAACAGCCTTGGCAATAGGACTCCATGAATTATCAATAAGCATGCACACCTGAATCCTTCTTATAAGCACACCTAAACTTTTCTTGTATTACTCTATGGTTTCAACGTGGAACACCATGCACCTATGAAATCACTACCTTGAGTATTTAAATGACTAATATGAAGACACTAAGTTTGTGCACTAAACAGTGCACTTGCCAATCACAACTACTTACCAGTATCTGATCCTGTTACAGCAACTCATGAAGTCTTTCTACCCATTGCATGGACATCAGAAAGATCTTAGTGCCATCTGCACACTTTAGTGCTCAATAATTCAAGTTGACGTCAAAGACCACTAACATAAATTATATTCAGAATGCATGAATGCATCATGGTTTCGATGATCCAATGAGTATCGTTCTCTGAATCTACCTATGCTTTATAAAAATATGAGATCTGCACAAGCTTCCTTTCTTGAGATCATGTCAAAAAAGGTTTTCACTATTTGACCCTTATTGACATCAAATGACCTTTGACCTCCATTAAAGACCAACTGGTTCTTGTACTCAATGAGACACAACTACATACTGAATTTGACATCTGTCAAAGCTTCCCTGCTTGAGATATGTTTACAAGAATTCCATAATGTGACACTGTTGAACTCATGACCTTTGACCTTCACTAAAGACAGTGGAATACTTGCATACTTAATGAAATACACCTACATTCTAAATGAGAGATCTGCACAAGTTTTCTTTCTTGAGGTATTGTCTGTACAAAGTTTTCACAATTTGACCTGCTGACCTCAAAAGACGTGCACGAAAGTGAAGGCATTCTACGTGAAGTCTGGAACTAGACACTTGCAGCTGATTTCATATCTAGGCCAATATGTTGCATTTTATTCTATAAATATGTCAGGCTATCATTTCGAAGTAGGTCTTGAATTTTATTGTTTGGACAAATAAAACACTGAACAATTTGATAGATTGTCAGATGTACTGAACCCTGCGGGTTGCATCAGTTTGCCTTGTACGTGATTGGACTGTCTGCCTGAGGATATCATAAAGGCTAATTCATTATTTGCTTAAAACAAGAGCCCTGCCCATGGGCACTATTGTTCCTTGCATGAAGATTTTTTAACTCAACTGCAGTCATTTAGTCTACCTTAACCAAGGCTAATCCACAATTATCACATCCCAGCAAGTTTGGGCCCCAGTTTCTCCACAAGAATGCTCAATTAGCCAGAGGTACTTGTCTACCTGAAGTTGGACCCACAAATGGTGAGCACTGCAAAAGGTTCCACTACCACAATGCTGACTTGAAAATCCTTTCACATTGTAATGAAAAATATATGCAGAAAAGAAACATAAAATGGTCCATTCGGGACCAATTTATCTGAACAATGAGAAGGAACCACTAGCATAGTAGTAACATGACACAATTCCAACTTAATGCCAAACGATCTGTAGGAGAACAGGCATTTTGCATGATTTCTTAAATGGCTCATACGGCCCATTTGCACTTTGGACCCAACAATATACTGGACACCCAGCTAAAGGCACCACTACTAAAATGCATTGATATACTTACAAACTTTTTCCAAACTTTATAACTTAAGATATTGAACTACAAAGGTTTTCAGAATTTTTCCCCCAGTGCCCTCAGATGACCTTTGACCTCTAAAAAAAGACAATATGGCACACATTCTCAATATGGCAAACCTACACACTAGGTTCGACTTTCATCCAACTGTCTCCTATTCAGATAAAGTATAGTAATACATACTTCTCTTGTACAAGAGTCATTATTTCTTAATGTTGGTATTATGTTGGATGAGATGAAGATTTCCACACCAGGGCCTATTTTGAGATAAAGGTCTAAAGTAATGCCAGTTTAAACACATTCTTGCTTGGACTATATACAGTATCTTGAAAGACCCTCTATCGAAGCTTGCTGTGCCTCACTGTATGCTCACACGAATCAGCAAATAATTGAAGACATCTAAAGGAGAAACTATGCCCTGTTGGCTTTTGTCTCCTTTTTGATAGCTTCAGTTATACAGTATCTTAAAAGATCCTCTGCCGGAGATTACCTCACTGTATGTTCACACACATTAGCGATACTGAAAACACTCTGAAGGAAATAAACAAACTATGCCCTGTGTGTTTTATTACAGAAATATGTCTTATTCAGGTTATCATTTTGAAGTAGCAGGCTGCAGCTAGCACAATTTAGAGTCTGTGCCATCTGAATAAGTTGAGCAAGTTCAACTTGCTACCCATTACCTACTAAGATCATGTTTTACTAAGAGTTGCAATCAGTGAGCCATCATTACAATTTTTTATTTGAGATGAGTACCATCTATTTCTCTGGATGGTCACGGTACAGATTCTAAATTAGGTCTACACTGTGGTACCTGGTACCACGTACGTGTGGTACGACATAACTGTGGCACCTGGACATGGCAAATTCCATGCAATTTCGAATTTACGCCGATGTATCAGCATCCACAAAGGTGTTAGAGTGAGGGGCTGGGAGTGAGATACAGCAACACATGAGTGCAAAGTCCCATCGATCAGGTCCAGGGCCTGTATTATAATGTGGTTCTGGAAGCTCTGAGCTTCCAGGAGCTTCTCTAGTGCATCTCTGATTTTGTGACAATCATTCTTGGCATAAACATACCGCAAGGCTTCTAAAATGGTTTGTACCTACTGTAAGTACATTACTATTGGTGGCCCACAGTGTCACATTTGACTTAACTACAATACAATGCTCCCCTGGAATCATGTCAGTCTATTATTCTCATGTTAAATGATGTTGACATGGATTTCCATATGGATTTCCATACAGATTTCCATATGGCATGGATTTCCATGGGTTTCCACTTCTTTTGTAGAAAAATTGAAAAATGTATAGTTTAAGTGCTAAACTAAAGAAAATTCCTTTTCTAGTTCGTTACCAGAGAACATGGACGTCACTTTGATATTGAGCAAGGTATCTGTCCTAAAACTCCACTCATGAGAGTAGCAAACCAGAAGGCAAAGCAGTGATGTCGGCAAAAGCAGAGACAACTAAATCAGAGCCATATATTTTGTCTGAATTCCATCTAAGCAAAGCGCTACCTTTGATTGACACAGGTGTACAATACAAAAAAAAATTCTTATAAAAATGTCTCCCGGATTTCCTCCTTAAGGTGATCTCTCTGGTCTTGTAAGTTTCAGCTGAATTTTCCTCATTTTTTGGAACACAGGTTTTGAATATTACTGACGTCCACAAGCTACTTTGCTCTTCATTTTTTATTTGAAGTTACGAAACATGGGGGAACAAAGTGTCCCCCCCCCTTTAAAGGTGGGGAGACATACATGTTCCTCCATCACCCCTCCCTCTTCCAAATTGATATCCATGGCAGGACACACATCTCCTTTGACCCTTCCAGATGCATGGCAGTTCCTTGAAAAATGACTGCATTATATATTATGGGACGAAAAAACTTAATCCTTGTCAAACAAACTGTGAAGAACAGCAGAAGAAAACAAGGAATCAATATAAGACAATACAAGAGAAGTCCATGACAAGAACTAGTTCACTGACTTTATTATATTACAAAACACACAGCATGTAACATGATTGTACGATGAGCATTCACACATGAAGCATGAAGTTCAGAAACAGCACATTCTTTAATATTTGGCAGGAAATAATCATACTTTATGTGGGACTCAACATGAATTATGTGGAAAGATTTCAAGGAGAAAACAGTATAACATAGTGGCATCTGGAATGATGACGCTAAGGATTTGATCAATGAACTTGGTAAAACTCCAAAACACTTATTAAGATGAAAATTTGGTACAAGTAGTGCACCTCACAAATGCAATGACGTGAAATTTAAAAATTGCAAAAATTTTCATGACAAAATTTCTGTGCTTTCCCTTCACAAATAAGGAGTTGAGTACAACTCGAACCCAAGCAGTCTGTAAAGTAGGCCATTCAGAGAACCAGAAATGTGACAGCCATGCAAATGTGCAATGGCATTATTTTCAGGAATAATGTTACTCTGCTATCAATGAAATGGATTACCCTACAGTACCTTGTCTCAAGTACAACAATTTTAGTAGTAGATATGGGTATGCCACTGTAGGAAATTTATCATTCTAGGTATCCCTTACTATAGCGGTGGTTTTGAATAAGCATAGGCCTTGGTATTAAAGAGCTTAATAGTAAAATACATATAGGAATGATTCCTGTGATATTGTTCATACCGAATCTGTCCCTAAACAGGCACTGCATCAGTCATCATACAAAGATTTGGAAGAAACCATTATTTGAACAACAGGTACAGCATGTATGTTTTTCTCGCAAACAGCTGTACTGTTGTCCTCAAATTGCTGTTCATAAACAGATGCAGTTGGTATAGTCCTGCATTTCTACTAGACCTTCCATTATACATAATTCACATTCTGTTTACACCTGTGAATACTATTATGATGTAAGTACCATCATAGTATTCACAGGTGTAAACAGAATGTGAATTATGTACTTACGTTGCAAAACGTGGACTTGAACACACTTGTCGGTGTCCAAACACACATAGGATTTGTGTACATCTGTACTCTGAAGTTTTGTCATTCCTACAATCAACAATATTGGACTGGTGAATGGCATCATACCAAAATCAATAAAGAATTAAAGCATTGGGTAAATTTCTTAGACCTTTTTGAATTTGTCAGGGAATGATTTAGTTTTCAAAATTTGCTGAGCAGTTTTCAGGTTTCTTTGGTATTTGTTGCAAAATCTGGGAAAGTCCCAGAGGTCGAAATAAGCCTGCAAACTGTACAGACTGTACAATTAGACTAATTATTTATGAGCCAACTAGGCTCCTTTCCTGTAGAATCTGTGCCTGCACAAATTTCTAGGGGCATCGATATCAGGTCCCACGAGTCTCTGTTATTTCCACCCCTGGAAAGTCCTTTAATATGTTACACATGCAAAATTTGCAACACAATGTTCCATTGTGTAGCAATTTGACAAATGAAAATGCAATGTATACTGGACAAATCATTCCCTGTTTGTCCTAAAAAAATATGGTACTTAATTTACTTTGGCCAATCAGATATACAGTAGTTTTCCAGGTTTACTGTTACAAGTTACTGTTGTCTCTCAGGACGTTTGAAATAGACCATTCACAAATTCTAAGAAGTTTTGTGTACGGACTTAATGAGATGAGGATACTACATCACTAAAAAGTTAAAAACAGGCTTTTTTTCAAACTTGAATATACAGATCTTTTGGTAATTAGTGGAGGTGTCAAACAAATGCACACAAACGGAAAATAAGATCAACTTTATCTAAATGGTTGAAGTGGGTGGATTGTTCTCACAGTATGGATGAAATAATAATACCTTTAAATTTTCATTGCTTGTTATACACAGTAAGTCTATGTACAACATTGTGTGGTTTGTGGACAAATTTATTGTTCCTGGCACAGGCAAGCTGTACAATGTATGCATCCTTGTACGTATGCATTCATTCTGTGGTTCATCCCATGGGTAAAGTGACTGAGTTGCAACAGGACTTGGATACATTGTATATGGTCTTGCTACTGGCAAATGTTATTTAATGCACAAAAGTGCAAGTATCTCCACCTTTGTAACTCAAATGCTCAGGCCAGTTTTTTTCATGGTAGTGTTCAAGTTGAAACCACTGAGTATGAGCAGGATTTAGGTGTAATTATTGACAATTCATTGAGACATAACTAGTAGTCAGTTTGATAAGGCTGTGAGCTCTACCAGCAAGGTACTTGGTATTATTAATAGAATGTATTCAATTCAATTCAGTTTATTTATTCCAGCAATGAACAATTTACAATCTAAGGTGTACAATGACATACACAATATGATAGAATAAAAAGTTCAATAATATTATTGCATGGAAAAGGAGAAAAAAGAAGTATAAATACCTACTGATCACTTTTCCCCTACCTACCGGAAACAGTAAGTCGAAAAAACAACAAAGAATTACAAACAAAACAACACAACACAATAACAAGAATAAATAGGGAACAATCCATTACAACACTATCGGAGGACTCTTTTAACTATATTATGGGTAGGATGTAAACAGATGCTCTTTCAATTTTGTTTTAAATTTCTTAATGTTTTTGCAGCCTGTTAGAAGAAAAGGAATTCCATGGCTTCACCCCTGAGAATGATTACAAAATTAGTAATACAGTAAAACCCTGTTTATCCGAACCCTGTTTATCCAAACTGGCTGTTCGGCTTCACAAAACCAGTATCTTACACAAGCTATGTCAATTTCAGCCTAGATTTGCAAACATTTTGTGTCTGTTTTACTTTTCCAATCCACACCAATTTTCATTGCCATATGTAGAACAAGTCCTTTTAACGTTACTCTACACTACCATTTTCAACCATCAAGCTGGAGAATGAACGATATAGAATTACTCTAATTCTTCATGTCTTTTGTTCCTTGGTTGTCCATGTAGAGCCACAAAAGGATCAACCGCCTACCGGAGTGCACTTAGCCTAGGCTATCGGCACTGCCCAACAGAAGTTCTTTTCACTCTTTTTAATGCAGTGATTAAGTTAACGATGGTGTCAAAGAATGTCAATAAGACTTAGACATAGGGTGTTATAGATGAGATACAGGCTGGCCGACATTAAAAAGGTAGATTTAAAGTGAGAAGCACACCACTTAACAATGCCGACTGTCAAGTACTGCTACCAGGGCTCGCAAGGGACACTAGCTACGACAGTGCAAGAGGGGCGACTTGTCTTTTACTGTATGAAACCTACACTTCGAAATGGAATGTTGGCAGCAGGCTAGCTAGAGGTATATGTGGTTATTTTAACGCATAAATTTTAAAGTGTAACTTACTGTGTGTAGGCTATGTGTCATCCTAACGCTGAGCAAAGTAGCACAACTCAAATGGACACTCATTGCCTACATGTAAAATATCCTCCTTAGAAGTTCAGTCTAAACGAAACACACGAAAAAGTTTGGATCTTCAAAAAATTTTTATTTTCACTATAAAATGAAAGAAATAACACAGAGACAAACTAGCAATGGTCAATTTCACTTTGCATGCTACACCTGGGACAGCATATCAACGATAAACATGAAACCTCTTTCATCCGAACATTGATGCTTGCACTTGCAACTTTAGTGAAAGAAACCAATGTGACAATAGGAAGGCCAAGCAAAAACAAAGAGTTTCTCGTTCTAACTTGTCAACAAAAAAAACATGAGTGCAGGTCTTTCTTCTTATTCACAGGGGAACGGCCTTTTGTTTTCGTTCCGTCACTTTTACAGTATCAATGGGTGCTATTTTGCAAACTATTGCTACAGATTTGCAGGGGTAATTTCTGCAGTCGGGAGAAGGCATTCTTGTTTTCAAACCCCTTTTGATGAGAAAAAAAAAACGTGCGGGCGGGAAAAAGAAATTGCTTGTAGGCCTAATACAACAAATGACGGAAAAAAGACAGAAACTCACCAAAGCAGTCAACGTCGGAAAAAATATTTAAATTTTCACAGTAACTAGTTGGTTCTTATGACCAAGCTACTAGAAACTTAGGACCGCATGGCTTGTAAATTAAATTTGAAGCAGGTCTTTCTCATAAAACTTCATCGAAGATAGTCTTTAGATAAAACATTGGGGTTATACCCTACATCACCCGACGGGCGATACCTGTATCTTTTCACAACTGCGATCGGTCACGTAGCCATGTGATAAATGTTGTTCGAGCATTGGCATGCACCGTACAGGACCCAGATACATCGCGGCCTACCCTGCAGTTTGTGTTGACCTCTGACTTTTTTAGTCCAACCAGGGACCTGTTACTTCCTGGTCCAACCCATTGAAAGGATAAATCACTGTGATTTGTTGAAGTACTATTTATGTAACAACCAAAATGGTGACGTTTTCTGAAATCGGTGACGTCAATGATTAATGATAAATATTCATTGTCAATGAAACGTATAAATTACTGTCATTTGTTGAGGTACATAACCACCAAAATGGTGACGTTTTCATAAATTGGTGACGTTGAAACCTAATGATAAATATTCATCGTTAATAAAGATGCTTGTATGTTATGTACACATTTCAACATCACTGCACCGCGGCGCGCACGTGTATGCCGCACATTCGCAACACAACTAACTAGCTACAGTAAGCAGTTGTAATTCATGTCTTGCATACGCAGACACAACCTACAAAAAGGTATAGGCTAGCCTTGCTGGCCCAAGAAATTATTCGTACTGGTACTTGGCGCTGCGCAATAAGTTGTTTATTTTTCACAATTTCAACACCACTACAATATTCATTGAGTAATATGTTCATAAAGTTACATGTAATTCACACGTGTGCAGCCGTGATGAATGTGTGCGTATCGTATCGCTCTAGATACATTGTAGGGCTAACACTAGTAGTTGTCCTTTCGTTAGTTGTAACGCTAGACGCCTTTGGCATCGTCGGCACTAATGACAGGATCTATTATGACACAGGAAATGAGGGGGAATACTGTAGATTTGAGATACCGAGATATTTAACAAAAATTTTCACCTCTTGTGTTCATGAAAGAAAATGTGGATCACTCAGATGTAAGGTGCAAGCTTTGGAATTAGTCCTTTTTGTACATCCGCAGACAATAACGCAGGCTGTTCTATACGACATACTGTATACAGCTGCAGTAAAATAGGTGGTATTCATATGTTGAAAAACATCATCGACGCTCGTGCGTGTGAGGCAAAAGGAATTTTGCACTTGTTAAAATGCTAACCTCCGATTGGCTCTTGCTGAGATTCATTCATAAACTTCCTTTACTACTAGAAGTGCAATGTTAGGGATGGTCTTCAAAGTTTACAAATTATGAGATAAATGGCACAGCGGTTAGCAATTCTATGCCAGTTAGTTGATGGTCTTAAATTTGTAATCGAACTAACAATTGTGATAATGTACACGTGCTTACTAGATGAGAATCAATTTCTTTTTTCAAATGACTCCACAAATATAATAATCTAATTGATTGTCCTTGTTCATCATTTTATACGTTACGTATTTTTATACGTTATTCTTATGTAGAACTTTGGGGTAGGAACTGTTGAGGTATGTTGAGGAATGTTGAATGTTGAATACTTGCACTTTTTACTCAAAAGTACGATAATATATGGAAAAAAGCATTGATATTATCAATCGCTTCAATTTAAGAACCTTACCATGTTATTAAGATGAAATACACAATGGAACTTACACCTCAGATTTGTACGTAGCCTCCCAATAATTTCAGTATAAATACATTAACTGAGGATGAATTGATTAGATTTTGTTAGGAGTGAGCAGATGACGTTCAGTCTCACCCTGCTAAGGCAGTAGAAGTCGGCTATCGCATAGAAAAACTCGATGACGCACATTTTGGACTTCAAAGATTGTCCTGGAATAGAAAACCCTTGCTTGGAATATTTGTAATGGATTGTAACAACAAACGGCTGTTTCACATCTAGCCCTTAGGCTTTCTACGCCCAATGTCGCTCCTTATCAATTTCTGTTCCATCGATGTATATCGTTCAGAATTTGTTCGATAAACTTCGTTGAAAGGTCCTTAATTGGTGATTTGATAAAAATAGATAGCTACAGGTGACTTTCGTTAAAAAATGCATTAATTTAGTTGAACTTTAGGTCAACGAATGTTATCAGGAGTTAAGCGAAATCAGTACTGTACTCTCAGAACTTTATGAAGATAGGTTTGAAAGAACTGGTTTAATTTCTCTTGAAATATGTCGAGTATATAGCCAACTTGATTGAAGTTTTTAAAATTGTTAAGGATCTGGAAAATGTTGATCAGGCTACTTATTTAATTTGCCTGATATGTTAGTAGAACGAGAGGTCATCAGCTTAAATTCCAGAAGCACTACGTACTGTAGGTTTGATATTACGAGAAAGTATTCTTTTCATCAGCCTATTATCAAATGAAAAAATCTGTCACAGGAGGCTATCACTGCAACAACGTACAGTCAACACATTCAAGAACATAATCGATCCTATTTTTCAAAAGAGAAGGGGGCTCTATAAGCCAGAGATGACTGTCAGACCCAGGTTTAATTACCACCCAATCGACATCTTATGTCCTCCTGTCAATCTTGCGCTTCCTAAATCGACACGTAGGTTGGTTTCCTATATGTAGGCCTAAGGTAGTATTACGTTTCTGCCATAGGCCTAGAGAAGAATATTCTCGATGGCGTACTGCTTCACCTTTACAGACCTACGCTAGGCTACCACAGCCTAGCGTTATATAGGCCTAACCTTCGCTAATCGTGTTCAATGAGTGTTAGGACAAGGTGTGTCTGTGTGTTACGCTACACAACTTCAGTTTATCTGTTTGAATTCAATCCAACACTGAATTTACTTGCTAAACCATCATCTGATAAAAGACTATATTACCCAATGATGAAGTTGCAATCCGAACAGCAAGCAGGAAAAACATATCACTCTACTACGTACCAGTGAGGAGACTTCAAGTTCAAGCCGCTTGACAACTGGGGGAGGTTTTTGCTCAATGATGTGACCAGAAAGCTCATCTTGTCTTTTTCGCATTTGTTGAAATGCCTTTTCTTCATTAAATGAATTTAACTTGCTCTATTTTAGGCTACATAGTAGCCTAGGTATAAGTTTTTTTATGGACAAAAATTAGAATGGTTATTTATATGTTTTTAAGATAGGTTAAATATACATGCATACTTAAAGGGGAGTCGGCTGCTATGAGTTTATGAGTAAGGTCGAATTTATGAGTAATGTCAGCAAACTTATTCTACCTGTACTGTTCCGGCATCAACGGAGAAGGATGGCAGTATTGTTGTTTTTGCTCTAAGTTTTTGCTCAGAGCTAGCCTTAGTCTCCGAGGCTTTTATTTTATTGAGACCGAATTCATCTACCTTTAGAATGAAACATTTGTTTTGAGAAGAGAAGCAGTTTGCAATGACTATTCATAAGTTATTTTTTTTCTTCAAAAGCTTTTTTTTCAATTGATATTATAATTGAAACTTTTGAGGGGGGGGGGGGTGTTAGCTACCAACAATATGTAACTATTGTCCTCGTTTCATGGTGAACTGATCGTTAAAAGATGGCAGCAGAAAGAATAGACGCTGCTGAACAATAACAGCGCACAGTAACGGTAGCCTTTTCTGGGAGCAATGAACTCAAACGGACAGAAAACTACAAATACCGTTGTGTATGTTGTTGTCATCGTGATGGTGGTTGCATTCTTGGAGGTGAAAAATAAATCATGAAATGATCACAAACTGACAGAGCTGTTGAGTACGCAATTATTTATTTTGGCGGCAAGAGAGAGAGAGAGAGAGAGCCCCTGAAAGGTGCACATCAATAAGTTTACCCCTGAACAGTGTAAAGTTTACAATGCTAAGTAATGATTCTAAGTGATGAATGAAGTAAAAGAAAAGATATCTACAATAAGGTAGTCCTATATTAAAAGTCCTCGTGGCCCCAAAGTTCAACGACCATGTTACACTGTCAGACTCAGAATCAGTGCCCGGAAATGACGCGTATCACTCTATCGTACATGTTCAGTGGAGTGGAACCAGCTTACCTATGCCGCTCCAGTATGTTGAATGGGTTTTGTGCTCTTAAAATAGACTGAATGATGAATGGATTGCCTAGTGTTAGTAAACACTTCTTTTACAGGATTAATAGTTGTTCATTTCACAGAAAATTCACAACCTTGCGACTACCGTGGAGAGAAAAATACTTGAAAAAATAAGAAAAAAAAAAAACATAGACGATATACCAACTGTTTTAGCTGTCTGATAAATTGTTGACGTCACTTCCGGTCACTCATTCTAAATTTGCACCCACAGTCACTATAGAAAAGAATTTCAAGTTTTAATTGTTAGCTTTCTAATAAATATGGTGTGTTGTAGGCCCACAGGTTGCATACCTCAACCACCCAACCCCTTCGAAAAAGTAGACTAACTCACCGACTGCCTTGAAAATCACGGTAGGATGAAAGATCAGCTACGTTTAAAGTTAAGTAAAATGTATAAGAAAATATAACTTATGTATCACTCCGATACGTATACGTCAACCAGCTGCCAGAGTAAAAATATTCCTTAAGGCTCATGCAAAATATAAAATATTTATTGCTCCAAAAAGAGACACAGCTGCCACCAAACTGTGACGTTGCCCTTGCACCAGTAATATGCCGGTAGAAGAGACGAGCGATCAGTTCTTTAGTTTGTGTGTACATGAATGCAGTTACAAACATGGAAAGATGATAGGCATGGACTGGTATGAGGTTGTAGCTAAATAATTATATTCAAGTATACAGTAACTGTATCACGAGATGCGTCGAGTCAGACTGCAAATAATCGAGTGCACTTAGAAAGATGGTCCACTGACCAAGAAACTTACAAACAATTACAGAGCACAAGAAAACTATTTCAACAACATAGCAGAGATATAAACAGCTGCCATGCAATTAGAATATCAATACATGCAACCTAAGAAACATATAAAGAATACCTTACTAGCGTAAATACCTTACAAATCATCTTACATTAGTTTACATGATCAAGACGACTAAAACCCACTCCCTTAAAGGGGAAGTCAGGGTTTATTTTCACAATTTATTTCACTACAATTCCCCATCGGTATGGTAGAATGAGTTATAACTAACAAATATGACCAAGATTATATCCAAGCATGTGGAAAATTTCGAAAAACGAGTCAAATTCGCAAAAAATCGGTGAAGAACTCCAAAAGTCTGGAACATCCATTTTCGTCGAATCAAATATGAATATTCACTACTATCGCCTTTTCAAGGTATGAGGAGGTGGGGCTGAACAGTTTCACACGTAGACTATGTATGCTGTATGTATCATCAACTATCACTAAACTTAGCATTGCGCAATGCACGAACAGCATGGGAACCGTAAACATTGGGTTATGTTTATTCATATTACGTCGTCTCAGTCTAACGCTGTGATTGGTCATCGTATAGAGGAGGTTATCTTGTCTTGTACATGAATGTTTACTTTTTGTACCCGACAAATATTACGAGTTCTCATTCAACATTAATTAATGCAATAATTACCGTTTCTTCTACCTTCAAACGCTTCCCAACGTTTCTATAGCCCGGTGAACAATCAATTTAGTCAGAAAAATCAAGTAAAGGTGAATTTTCTCAGTCAAACCCTGATTTCCCCTTTTAAACGAAGGTATTTTTCGTGTCGAAAATTTGTGTTTTTTAAATTAGTAGTTTCCCATTATACGATCAAACCGTTTCTGTATTTCATGTAATTGTCATTTGACAGGAAAGGTCTCAATAAAAACAGTTTGTATTGAGATAGACTTCATCTACCTTTAGAATGAAACATTTGTTTTGAGAAGAGAAGCAGTTTGCAACGAATATTTATGAGTTTTTTCTTCAATTTTTTTTTTATTATTGATAGTGTAATTTGTGCCTTTTAAGGGCCGGAGGGCATTAGCTACGAAAATATGTGACTATTGTCCTAGTTTCATGGTGAACTGATCGTTAAAGGATGGCAAGGAATAGAGGCTGGCGAACAATAGCAGCACACAGTAACAGTGGCCTTTTCTGGGAGCAATGAACTCAAACGGACAGAAAACTACAAATACCGTTGTGTAACCTTTATAAGACTGAGTAATGCTTCTAAGTGATGAATGAAGTAAAAGAAAAGACATCGACAACAGGGAGTATTAAAAATCCTCGAAGCCCAAAGGTTCAACGACCATGGGACACAGTCACTATAGAAAAGAAGTTCAAGTTATACTTGTTAGCTTTCCAATGAATATGGTGTTGTTCAGATCGGGTACTTCAACCACTCAACCCCTTAATTTTTGCAATATTTTAAACATATTCGACACCTATCTCTAAAGGAAGTGATTTGTAACTCCGTATTTAAGTTTTCACTACTGGCAGGAATTGCAATCAGTACACAACTCATGTATATGACGATTGAGTTGACTATTTATGTCACTTCCAAGTTACCACACCGTTACCATGAAGTCTTCAGTTGCAAAAGGTCAATGTTTTGGTTCCCTTATTTACTAATTGTTTTGTAATCATGTCCTTCTATAAATTCCCATATCAGTTCACAAGACTTTATGGCAGGCAAGTGCTAACACAAAATATTTTTAAACACGTATTTATGAACATTTTCTTAGTTTACATGATCAAGACGACTAATTAACGTCACCCCCTTAAACGAAGGAATTTTTTGTGGCTCCAATTTGTGTTTTTGAAATGAAATAGTTTCCCATTATACGATCAAACCGTTCCAATATTTTTCATGTAATCGTCATTTGATAGGAAAGGTCTCAATAGAAACAGTTTTTATTGAGACCGAATTCATCTACCTTTAGAACGAAACATTTGTTTTGAAAAGAGAAGCAGTTTGCAATGAATATTCATAAGTTATTTTTTTTCCTTCAAAAAGTTTTTTTTTTCAATTGATATTATAATTGAAACTTTTGAGGGGAGGGGTTATTAGCTACGAACAATATGTAACTATTGTCCTCGTTTTATGGTGAACTGATCGTTTTTCATAGTGTAAGGGAGGCCTTTTAAGGTTAGGGGGTTATTAGCTAAGAAAAATTTGTGACCACTGTCCTCGTTTCATGGTGAACTGATTGTGTTGTACAGTTTGAGTTCTTCAACCACTCAACCCCTTAGTTTTTGCAATATTATAAACATATTCTAAAAGACCTATCTCTAAAGGTATCAGGTCATAACACGTCAACTGACCTAGATTTTGAAATATATCACTCAGTCTAACAGAAAATGGTGGGACTTGAATGGAAACCAAGCCATTGAATAATCATGTGTGTAACCAAGTGGAAATTCATTGGGTTCTTCTGATTTACCCCCCCCCCCCTATATTTGAAAACATAAATAAAAAAAAATGAAAAGTAACTGCGCTGAACTGAGAGCTCATTTGTCTCTTTTCGTAGCTCTGAGTTGGCATCTCATATTTTTTCAAATGCCCCCTTGCGCCCTCTCTCTTGTGTGTAGGCTGTCCCTCTTCACTTACTAAAACTTCCTTACGGGACTGTTCCGCTCCGCTTGGAAGCCACTGCTACTTCCGAGCACTTTTATACATATGCTCTGTTTTTGCCTAAAGTTTCTGTGCTTATATTCAACCTATCGAGAAATGCATGAAGTTTTACTCCTTGACATATGCAACAAAGCTACAAAAATCCAAATTGTACTATTTTTAATGACGTTTAAATTTAAATTAAGATGAATTTACATAAATTGCTGCAAATTGACATTAAATTTTGTGTTGGCAAGCCACAACTAAGTGAAAATATTGAGGGCGCATTTCTTTTCACGTACACATAGAAAAAAAATTCAAGTTACAGTCACAATTTATCACTTAAAAAGTAAATGCAATAAATTAAATTCCAGCTGCAAGATAAGAACAAGAAATGTAAAAGTTAGAGCCTAATAAGTGCACAATAGTCATTATCCCCCCCTAAGCCATTATGCTCGATGGAAAAGCATGTAAAAGTAGGCCTACATGTCCGAGCTCTCCGACTAATTTCTCAATTACGTATGTCAAGTAGATCATGGCCCCTTGTTCATCCCCTAAAAATATTAAAACAGATTAAGAGCAATTGAAGGGGAAAATACAATGCAATAGTGCACAATGCTTTATGATTGCGGGAAGCAATTGTGTACCTGGTACTGGTAATTTTCTTGAGCGCAACTTCGTTGTGCCATTTGGTGGTGGCGCTTAGCTTAGATGGTGCACCTTAAATAACCACGTCACGTATCTTGGTTCACACAAAATTCTCTTCCATGCATAATGTTGAAAATGGACCGACATGCAAAGTGCCATCATTTCCTACAAACTGGCAAGTATTTTTTTTTTTCAAAAACGTTTCTGGAACTAAAGGTTGCGTTCCTTTAGAATAGTGAAAAAAGCTATTAGTTTTTGCCACGTGAAACGTGTTCTTCACATCCTCGGACCCTTGGCTGCCCTCCCCCCCCCCCAAATAAAAAAAACCAATGCTGGAGGCATCTTATCCCGTAGCTGCAATACATTTCCTTGCTGTAACATTTCCGTTACTCACACTAGGGCTAATGTAATGCTTCTATTGGATCTTTTGTATCATAAAGCTTATAAAAGATCAAGCTGCCGCACAGAGACTTTATTATTGCTGGATGAACATCTACGCCCCAATTTTGAAAGGCAATTGCGGCTGAAAGTACGGTAAACAATTGGTTTAGTGTCTTAGTTGTAAAATCTATGGGAGACAATTAAAGTTGTCATTTAAACTCATTGTACTTTTATTTCCTCAACGTAGCTGCTATAGCTATATGGACGTAAGTAATTAGTTGTTTTTCAGTATATTAAAATGGCAAAAAATGTAACTTTGTAAACCTAACAAATCACAACTTGTCTCACAGTCAGACCCGAGATGTGTGTGCGTGGGTGTGTGTGTGTGTGGGGGGGGGGGGGGGTTGTAGCAGCCTGACCATCCTCAAATGTGGGCCAAAATATTGTTTTGCTGAATAATGAAGGAATAAATTATGCTTTGTAAAACAGAAATTATGCAATTGTACTCTTTAAATCATTGCATCATGTACATCACAGCAAACTACGTGGCAGGGGCGAAATGGATCCATGACCTTCGTGCAACGGGTTTTTGAGGGGTGTCACAAGAGTGGGAAGGGCGACTGTGGAGCCTGTGGAGACGATTTCTGGCGATATAGGGGGCATTTTTATTCAATAATGAAAAAAAAAACAATTTTCTGGTCACATATTCCACGCCAACTGATGGTGGCGATCCGCCTAGTCACTCCCACCATTCTAGTTAGAATGTAAGTGATGAGTCTTGAGCCACCCCCCCCCCTCCACGAATGCTCCACTCCTAAAACCAGTTGCAGAGGAAAAACTGGACGGGAGGCTGTGCTTTGAGACTAACGTCCAATGCAAAAAGTAGGGGCAAGAGAATAAATGAAAGAGAACGCACAAGTAATTCCTTGTGGTTCTTATATCATTTGAACCAGTCTGATGTGTACTACCATTTTTCATCATAGACTGATTTTTTTTTTTATTAATTGAGAAATTGCAGACATAAAATCTCTTTTCTAGAGATTGGAGAAACGTTTTGCACACAAAATCATTCACCTTATAACAGGTCACCAAAATGAATGAGTGTTCGAGTTGATGCCACGTGGGAAAGATACCCATAGTCACTTAGCCAAAATCAGGATAGGGAGTTGTAAACTACATCTTCTGTAACTTTTTGCACTTTTTCTCTAAATCGAGTAAAAGCATACCTATTTAAGATTTGTAGTAAAAAATGATCTGTCAAAGACAATTTTGTTATCACAGAGCACTCTTGAGGAGCAGCAAAAAAAAAACAAAAACCGTTTACTTTTAATTTTCTTATGTTGTGGCCTGCAAGATAATATTCATGAGTATGTCTGCCTCTAGATTGAGCATGGAATGTTGTTTGGCTGAAGGTTAGAAATGATCAGCTGAACTCTGCATCATTTGTCATTTACACTTACATAAACATGTGTTACGAGGAACAGGTTATGCATGGAATATTTTTAACATACAACTTCTGTAACAGGCTTCCTCAACTAAATTTGACAAAACGCCATATACAATGCTCCACACATTGCCATTCTAATGGATGGTGGGTGTAGTAGGTATTACCTCCCATTATACACCTTGATTTTTTTCCTTGTGTGTGTTTATTTCAGAAGGGGTTCAAATACAAATGATGCAAAGTGTGCTACTCAAATTATGCATATCCAGTAAACTAAGATTGCAACTTCAGCTTGAAGACCTGTGATATGATGTACTTCGGCACATTTAAAATATTTCTTACAATTACGTTATGCTTTTATTTCTTGATACCTTGACGTTTGTTGCATTTGGTACCCATCGCGGTTACACGTTATATGATAAAGATGCATTGCTGATATCCATACTCTGGCAACCTTATGCTACATCTTTGCAATGGGTTTATCAGTTTGCGATTCATGGGTTTCTCAAAGTAAATTCACTCTGTGATACCTCAAGGAAAATGACGAATTACTCTGAGGGGACAACAATTTCATAAAATCTGTAGAATCTTAAAGATGAATGAAATTTGGAACTTTTGACACTAAAATGATACTGCGCAATAAGAAACTAACATGTCGTGAGCACTTTCACTAAATTTCACCAATCCTGTATAGTTTTCAATTTATTGCAATTTCAAAGTTCATAAAAAATCAATCAGGTTACCATTTTGGATTAAAATGCACGTCATCAGTTGACCACCCATAATTCAAAACTTTTGCTTTTTCTTCACAATTATTGCCAAATAATTTTGACAGTTATCCATAAATTCAAATCAAAGTATTAAAAATTTGATAATACACTTCTTTCATTCAACACAAAGTGTATGCAAATTTGGTAAAAAAGGAATAATTTGGAAAGAGAAATAAAATGAAAACTTTAAGGGGTTTTGTGATGTCATTATTGGACTTACTCAAGTCTGTTTAGGATTAGGCGCCCTCTGAATTTCAGAAGTGTATAACTTGGGAGAGAAACATGAAAGATGTTTGTCAAGCACTTCTGCTTTACATTTCACAGAAACATTCCCAGGGCTTTGTTCTCCTTTAAGAATGCAAGCAAGCTGACTTTCTATTCAGTCTCAACTTGCTAATAGCAGCTGGTCAAGCCAAATTTTTGCTACTCTAGGACAATCCATTGCCTGTACTGAAAAGAGCAACAGTTACACAAAGGCTACAGACCACCTTCGCACTTATAATTTTATGGCTAAATAATTGTCATGAAAGTTTGACCTTCAAAATATTCATTTGTAGAATGAGGTAAAGTATACAACTGACACTCAAATGAAAAACGAACAGAACATTATACACCAATCTTGGTTGTGCATTCTTTTGAAATATTGGCTCTGTTTCATTTACTTTAGGTATTGGTTTGATACAACAATCAACATACATAATATAAGACTTAGTGATTTGCAAATTAATCACAGTTCATGGCAGGCTTTATGTGCAGAATGGAGGTTTTGAAATAAACTACCATAATTCATGTGGAATCCACAAATATATCTAATTCAGATCTACAAAGCCTTTCAGGTACATAGTACTTTGATCTTTCAGGCATCTTTCCTAGTATCTCTAAAGTACAGAGAACTACATGTTTGCTCTTGGTGTACTTTCACAACTGGGTATGAATAAAGACACTGATGACTGTTTGACACTTATTTACAAAATAAAAATTCAGGTTTTAATCTCATATTCAGATTGACACTTCAAAGGTTCATATGGCCCAGTCTTGCCATCAGGCTTTGATACCACCATGACAAAAATTGGAAGATACTACAACTCAACATCAGAGATATTCACAACAAGTAATGGACAGGTTAACACCACACAAGGTATGACATTATTAAACCAAACTGTAACATATCCAGCTGCCAGCGATCATTAAAAAGAGGTAAAACTGAAAAAGAGCATAACTATGATAAATCAACCTCATTTACACTAAACTTCCCCTGAAATGTACACCAGAAAGACACTGTCATTTAGTACTGATTGTGTATAATTTTAAGAAGCCTCACAGAAAACGAGAGAAACAGCCATGATTGAGCTCCTAGTGAGTAAAGCCTCTTCATGGGAAATTTCTATGTATGTACACTACTTATGCATGTTTTAATAAAAGTAGATAAAAATAAATCAAACTTTGAAAGATTTGACGTGTAGATGTAAAAACAGTTGAATGGGCACATAAAAGCAAGAAAATCCTCCAGAGGTATTGTTGAAAAAAAAAAAACATATCTGAAGATACCACATCTTCCTACTAAGGTAACTTATACAAAAGAAAGTTCAAATATACAATGAGCAATACAAAGTTTGAATTATGCATTGTATGGATAAATTGTACATTTCACACTTTTTGTATACAATACCTGTAGAGCAATGAAATTTAAAACATTCATTTTTCAACGATGCCTCTGAAAAATTTTCTTTTTATCCCTTGTACATTTGCTCTTACAATAAAAGATATCAATTGTCATTAAAAAAGGTATTGCCACATTAATATAAGAAATACTAAAATCAAGTTATACATTTTATAGATTTAAGAACTTTGAACCTAACAGCATCATTAGTAAAAACAAAGGGAAAAAAGATGGTTTCATGACTCTACAACCATAAAATCAAAGGTTAACTAACAATTTTGTTTTGGTTGCCAACGATTTCAACTTTTTATTCTTTTAAGTTGATGACAACTTCACATACATTTCAGTCAGGCTACTTGTCTTGATATTTTTTCGTATGAATGGACCGACTTAGGAAGATTAACAACGTTCTGGAATATTGGTCACAATTGATGAAAGAAACTGGTACACAGGGAAAAGAAGTAACACAAGAAAATACTTGACTTACCATAAAGGCAAAAGTGACGACTTAAAAAAGAAAATGATCAAAAACAAATTAAAATATATATATATATATATATATATATATATATGCATATATCTTGAAAAATTAAATCTAGTTCAAATACTGTGCTTTATTCTGAGTTTGGATCAAGGAGTTAAACGTACAATAAGAAGATTGGAAACACATTTTACAAGAAATTTAAATCTATACATGCATCTGGGTTACGATTAGTCATACATGGTGAACAACACAGAAAATATGATAAAAAAAATTATGAAAAAAACCCATCACAACCACGGTGACTTAGTTACATCCAGGAGAAAGAAATGTGCAGCCTCTCCATCAACATAAAAAACTATAGAATTACAGGGGGGGTAAATTTTATTTGATCATTCCCACACAGGTAGCATTTCTTGATCGATCTGAAATGAGGTAAAACAATGCTAAGATTTATATAAGTTCATATCATTAAATGCACCATCAATTGAAAATTTGATAGTTCTTTTATAATTTGTAATCAGCAAAGTTGAAATATTCACGCATGTATGCTAAATATGGTGTTTGATGTGTCAATAACTTGCGCTCCTGACATTTTGTACATGATCATAGACAGCTCTGTTGGTCATAGTATGTCCATACAGCACCCATACACTCTAGGTATCAGATCTCTGAATATTATTCTTCTGGGTAGTGTCCCCTTATCACTAGAAAAACTACCAATCCCATCCAGAAGTGAAATATTTCATGTTTTTTGTATTCCTGGCCAGCTTCAGCAGTATGTCAAACAGTTTTTAGTTGGCTACTTTTGTGAATGGTATAAGAAAGGCACTGACTGGTTAAATTGATACCGTCATTTGTTCAGGAGAGCATTTCTTTGGATTTTGAAGTTCCAGTACTTCTTTCTTTAAGAGATCTTTCCACTCATTATACAGATCAAGTCATTTCACATATTGAGTTCCTGTTGGTCTTTAATGAATACATTTTTTCACTGCATCTTATGTGACAAATTTGCAACTATGATTGTTTTTCTTTAAAATATTGACACTATGACATTGCTGATATTTACTGCAGAATAAAGTAATAGTTGACATGACTACAACAGAACAGATAAATTAAATCCGATCACTACAATATACCACTATGTTTGAAGTACAGTTACAACTTCATATTTCAAGCAACAGTTGCAAATGATCAGTTTATTGTATATGACTCCGAATCATGTTATGAAAGACAGAACAAAGTTAGTTGGAACTTGAAAGCCTGTCACTGCTATGAATCATCTTTCTCACCAAACTATGTGATGAAGATGTTTTCAAATAACATAAATTTGAAAATGTTTTCCTATTTCTACTATGAAATAATATCCACACATTCTGAGTACCACAAACGTGGGGGATAAACGAGACATCACTGGTTTCAATACAAACATGTTAATATGACAAATATGCAATTAATTCTTCAATGGTGTATGTAACATATTTGAAATTTGGTAAAAACTTTGGTTTCTCAGGATTTACTTGTGATATGAAGCTTTCTACCCATTCTGAAAAGCTAATAAGATTCAATAGATAGAAGATTGTTCTTATGCAGGAAATATGCTCCTCCACTTTCAATAACAACTCAGTGTAGCACTGCTGCAGATTGGGATGGAGTAATATTGTGATAGTGAAGGCAGCAAAGATGTGTTTTAAGAACTCAATATCACTGTCTTTCTCTTACTTAATTTGCTGCATTCTTTGCAAGTAAGGAAAAAAAAAAAAACATCAGGGCCATTGATGTGCACACACCAGAGATCAGCTGAGTGCAATACAAGCAGTTTAAACAAAACATATCTACAGGGCTGCCATCTGGCATCATTTTACTACCAAATTTGGTAAAATTGGCAGCAAAACTGTGGGATGGCAGTGACACTTTTCTTTTACCAGTAATTATAGAATTTGGTACTATTGTACTTAAACTTGGCTTTATTGAGAGATAACCAAAGTGTCTAACAACCTATTCACAGTATAAATATCTTTGCAGATTCTTGAAGAAATATTTCAGTGACAGTGTATGCTAACATTCTAGTAGGTCCCTACATATATTTGAAGTAATGTACAGTGTTTCGTTTTGTATTGTCTCTTGATTACACTTGCCCAGCTGCAATCATCAGGAATTTCAATAAAGGCAAAATTTTGAAAGGATAAGTCTAAAAGAAGGAAAAGTTGCATTGCTAAAACTTAAACTGTTGGATTTTCAGAAAATTAAACCACCATGGCAAATTCTACCTCTTATTTTTCTATCAAATTGGGTTGATGTAATGTAATTACAGGCCACTCTGTTGTGGTTTTGTCAATCTTATTGTAAATTGTTAAATTTGGCAGGGTTTTTTTTATACTAGAGTTGGGCAGTAAAGTGTAAATCAGAATTGGCAACGCAGCACAGATACAAGTTTAAAGTAACTCTACTACTGGATCATGGCAAAGCCATTTAAAGTGTCAAGAGGCATTACAATCCACTGCCTGTGTTTGTCCTGGAATGTGCACCATCCAACAACTCTGAAGGCAGACGACAACAACACAGTGTGCATGATTTCCACTGACTGCACTCATAGTCAATCACACGCAGGGATGGGTCCACGCAGGGTGTTGGTGGGTGTTACTGCCCAACACTGGCAGATTTCATCTTACACTCATCCAGATATGACTGAAAATTACCACTCTTCGCAGCTTTTATAACTCAAAAGAATAGTTTTACATGAAAACTAACTTGAGGCTGGCTCATAAGATGTGAAACATTAAACTTACCTGCCACTCAGAATCAAATAGGCACACCTCTGTATGTATGTATTGGTGATGACACTGGTACAGGGTTATTAATACTCAACCACATGGAAACAGAGAAATATATACATTTTTGGGGTTATAACCTCAACAACCATCAGCAATTATCCAAGGAAGAAAAAACCACAAAAGAGTTTTTGCAAGCTTACAGTAAATACAATTTTGTCACGAAACATTTAACATTGCTCCTTACTTTGCATCATGTGATTTTCAAAATGAATTGCTCAAGATAGGCCTTTCATCTTAGCAGTTGAGTCATTATTCAAATAAGAAAATAAAACTATTAACGGAATGTAATCTTTAAGCTGATTTTAAGGATAATACACTCAACTCATCAGAGGACTGTGCAGTCTGTGACATGACTTACAGCCAGTTCGACTGATTAAGCATTTCAAAGAACAATACATTGCGATATATGAAAGATATGTACACAGCTGGTGTAGTATAATACTAAGGTTTTCATTGTATTTCTATCATTGTTGCTGCAGTCTATCCCACAGCCTCCACAAGTGACTGAAACTTTCCTGCCATGTCAGCTTCATCACATACATCATCCTCTTCCAGGCCTTTCTGTAACTGTTGATGAAACAATGCATAAGATTTTAAATATGAAATTATGATGAGTTGAAAAGTGACAGGTATGCAATATTCAGAAACTCAATTCATTCAGAAGACAACATTTCACCTTCAAAAGAGTGGAGTAAAAACAATAAAATATTAAAAAGCAAGGACAAGCCAAAAACAATGACAAAAGGCTCAGAGCAGTGGCTAGTGGCTCTTTTAACAACAGGACTGATAGTCCTGCTCTACTTATTCTTCTTATTCTCATATTAATATTCTTTATGTCTCTTATTTAAACTTTTATTTGGTCTTCCGACTTTGTCATTTTCAAATTTGTTGAATTTTTCATTATTTGAATCTTTTTTAAGTCACCTCAGTTTTCACTTTTGTCTTTGTTGTGTTTTTTTTTTAAATAATTTTCTTTGTCACTCCTTTTACTTTCTCCTACACTGGATTGTTTATTCTTTGTACTTGTACTCTAAGGACCTTGGTGGTGATTAATATTAGAAAACTTGCTAAAAGTGGTTTAAACTTCTTTCAAAGGCAAACAACAGATAAATTTTCATTAATAGAAAATTGTCATTCATTTAGCGTCAAACCACTTAGCCACCATAGCTGTTCCACTTAAAGTAATAAAAGAAAGTCTGATGAATGAGGTTTTATTTAAGTTTGCTGGATATGTGCCATACATAAATTTAAATTGTGCTCCTCACCCCCAAAATCCTTGTGTTCTCAAATTTTGAGGACAGAAATATTTAAGATGTGGATGTCTTCAACATTTGAATATGTGTCAAATTATTCAATTTGGAATGAGAAAACAAACTTAGCAAACATTACAAACAAATGAGTGAACATAGATTACCAAATCTCCGTAAGTCTGCAAAAATTTGAAGAGCTCATACTGCGTGCTTGTCAAGTCGAATGTGTCTGCAAAACTCTGCATGGGAAGAAGATGAATTAATTTGTAATTGTTTGTCAATCAAGGTATTAAATGAAGTTATTATTTCTTCAATTGGTTTTGTGCATACCATAAACATGAGAAAACAACAACATTACCCTTGTGTGAGAACTAGTGGACACACTAAAGACTGCTGATGTGAAACTACACAATGAAGATTCCTGTTGTAAAACTACATAATGAAGATTCCTGTAGTAAAACTACATAATGAAGATTCCTGTAGTAAAACTACATGAACTTGAAGTTCTTCAGAGAGAAATTAGGAAAGTTTATTGATGCCCATAGTATGTTTTGTGAACAGTCCTAATGAGCTTTAAAAGCTATTATTAGTGTTAGAAATTTAGGTAGGAATTTTCTGTTATGATATTGCAAAATCGGGTGCTCATACCTTAGTTAGACTACCTCCAAGTTTGAAAAGTGCAATTCACTGGTGTTAAGCTTCCTGCATCCATTTTAAAACCTCTACAAAGGGTCCTTAACACAACTGCTCATGTTGTTTCTAAATGTTTTAGTTCACCAATGTCACTACTTTGATACATTCCCTTCATTGTCTCCCTACTGGGTATCATATTCTGTTCAAAGTTATGCTGATTGTGTTTAAAACATTAAGTGGTCCTGTCCACTACATCAAGGAACTGGTTCAACCATATAAGACCAGACCTGGGCTCTGTTCCACAAAAAGTTAAGATTGATCTTAAGTTTGATTTCTATAGGCCTGCTCCATGATAAATCAAACTTATGATTGAGCGCAACTCTTTATGGAACGGGCTCCTGGTCTACGATCAGTGAGGGAACATTTTCTGACTGTATCTGAACCTCTGTTCATTGCAATGATCCGTCTTTTGCTCTCTTTGCCTGTAAGTCATACAATAACCTCCCACTTTATTCATATCCATAATTCGCCAACAGTTAATTGCTTGGGGAGAGAGCTATACAAATAATTTCAATGTAATGTGTGCTACCATGTCAAAAGTTGGCTGGAAAGGCCACATGCAGGGACTAGCAAGGCTGATGCAGCCGCTGTGCGTTGCTAGGATAAATTCAGTAGTAAAGAGTGTGTGACTGCACTGGCTGCAGCAACCTTCCAACACAACTGAGCTGCAGTCGTGACATAACAGCTATCATGCCAGTTCATTCAAGCACAAGCTCATATGCATGGCTATAATGCCAGTGCTAGCTGGCTGTGGTTAATCTGAAAGATTGGAAAAACAGCATGGTATGCACAAAAAATGGCACAGAAATCTTGAAAAACTTGGGAACTGAATATCTATAGTGGCTGAAGTAGTCTCCCAACGGCATTTTCATGGGTTAAATCGACAAAACATCTCATAATAGAACAAAACAGTATTATTGACACAGCTGGCTGCACACAGGCTACCAAGGCCTCGTTGCTGAGGTGCTCTTTTGTTTCTGAAATCATCAACAGTTGTTGCAGTGGCTGTGTCAGCGATCGAGAGGCCAACTTTTGACATGGTGCCTTAAAGATCATTTCCTGTTCTTTTAAGAGGGACTCTATACCACATATTTCACGAACTATAATTACCTAGCATGTATGATACACCATAAATTCTGACACCTAATTTAGGTCTTTGAATGTGTGATATTCAATATGATTAACCATGTCTAAATGATGTACGTGTATCCTACAATCTCATCACCACCCTTTAATAATAATAGTAATGTTCATTCTTATAAAGCACACTTGTCCAGTGTGCTATATTGTGATTGTGTGGTGTTAACCAAACATTTTCAGTTAATATAGAAAAAAAAGATGCAGGAAATAAAGATTGACATCCGCATGGAAGCTCTCACTTACACAGAAACAAGAGCAATGCTAATCAAGCATATATAGACACACTAGGTGTCCATCCAAATACATATATTATAGTAGGATTGTATGGAGTACTGAAACTATTCAATGATATAATTAAGTCTCACAATGTGTGTGAGTGAAGTATGATGTTTTTCATTTTTCTTTTTTTCAACCTGAGAGCAAATTGCTTTTCTTTTTTTTTTTTGTGGAAGGGGGAGGAAAAGTTACGTCATATTAATCTGCTAATTTTTTCTGTGATAACGTCCCAATTGGAACAGATCATATTTGCATACCGATCGCCACCTAGGTAAACACGTGCAAAGAACACGATTGGAAACAAAACAGACTTGTGAAACGGAACTTGAAAATCCATCACTGTAAAATATATACAGATGATAACAGTCACAATCTGGAACTGCAACAAATGTATACAACATACAAAAATACGAAATTTCATTTCACTGCTAAATCACTGCTAAGTGTAAGTTTTGGTTAAGTATTTGAGGATCAGAAAGTATGAATACTCATGAAGGGATCCTATTCCGTGTTGATCATAGATGGACACCAGTGAACTTCGCCTCCTCTTTTTAAAGTGTTCAGAGGGTAACAAGGCAGGGGTGAACCAACCATCCCATTAAACCCAAATGTGCACATGGGACTGCAATTGAACGTCCCCATCTGACGGACGAGAGTGCATCCCCCAGTCTTTAGCCACTTTCCCAAGGCTGGGCGGGGTGGGGAACCAGCCCAGCTCGGCAGCCGACTAGCTATACTGAGCAACCAGACGCAGACAAGACCTGAATCAGACAACAGCAACCCGAAATGGAATCAGCTAATAACCTTCTCAGCACCACTGTAAACAGTTTTAATGAACAAGTAATTTTGAGTCCCCAGAAAATTACCAAGTGGTTCCACAGATATTTGATCCAGGGACCTACTGATTGCAAAATGGACACTATAACCATGGAACAAATTCTACACCCTGTTTGTGGAGTAAATGTTTTTCAATCTGACAGCGTATCTTTTTCTTTTATTTCAACCTGAAATAAAATTTGGGGAAATTTTGGGGAAAACTTCCTACAGGAGAAAACACATACAGGCTTTCGATCAGTTTTCTCTGCAAAAGTGACTGACAAGGTATGTTGTGTAGTTCCTGATATTTTACAAGAAACTAGATGATTAAATGCTGGGTCTCGTATCATGCATACACGGTAACACACGACCTGTGCTTTGATTTGGAGTGATAAATAAAGGAGAATGAAGAAAGGTAGGTTCTCTAGTCGAGTCCGAACATGACAATAAATTGCGACAAAATTCAAGTCTTGGTCTTAATCAAAATGTTGTCCTTAATGTAAACTCATCTGGTCAAAATGGCAGAAGATAAAGACAAGGGAATATTCAAGTCAACTAAATCTTTAAAGGGGGCTTTGGAGAGTGACAATGTATCTCTATATTTCATTTCTTATTTATAAAGAGGGAATTTCTCAGGAGTGTTCTCAAGTAAACACAACAATATCAACATTGGTGATGTAACAATTTTATGGAATTAATATGGTACCTTCATAACTGTCAGAATTTGTTCTTGATGTGCTGGTACCATGTGAACACTTCAAATGTGAATATGTAAAGGGAAAGAATTTATCCCCCAATTGTATTTTTCTATTGTACCCTGTAGCCTTTGACAATGCTTGACAAGACCTGACATCTAGCAATCTGGTTTCTCATGCCAGTCAGTCAGTGAGTAGTTTAAAATTGCCTTAATGTAACACTACAGTAATTTATAATACTGATTTGGGTTTGAAAAGATAATGCATCTATCTTGTAATTGTAAGACTCTTAATTTTTTCCAGGTATCACAGTTGGTGCATGTATGGGGAATGTCAGTGACATTTGATCACACCATCACTGGTTTACATTGCAAGCTATGTGTACAAGTTAAAGGTGATTGATCATCGAATCAAATCTAATGTGACATCACTCTCGTCTTTGTAACTCTCTGCAAACGTTGCTACTTTGGGGTCGCTCTTTGCACATACTCGTGTGCAATTAACAATATTAGTGTGATAGCAAAATGATGTATCATGACACACATGCACTACCAACGTGTCATTGCTGTGTGCAAAGAGTAACTAGAAACTAGAGATATGTCTGGAGAGTTTCAGGAGAGACTGACAAGCCAACCATTCACCGTTAATATACTTATACATTTTGTTCTTTCACAGGTCCTATTCACATACAAAAAAAAAACAGACAAAACACATGAATGGTTGTCCTGTCAATTCTTATTTGATGTGAGACGTTTTGAGCTACCAACCCCTATTATATGGAGAGCTGACACAATGCTACAAAAATCATGGAAATGAACAAATCCCTTTTAAAATGACTGAAGATTCAAGATCACTGGTAATTTCTGGCTTGCAGAGTCAATGAAAGCCAAAGGAATAAAGATTTAAAATATGAAAAAGCATACAACAACTCTATAATTCCAAAGCAACATTCAAATGCAAAGTTGTACAATAACATTCCTTACACCTTTCACAAAAAGAAGTAAGGCTACATGCTAACATCCTTCCAAAGAAAGAGTGAACTTAATGTATAGAAGAGGAACATACATACTTGCACTGTCACACCACAACAGCATACAATAATTAACACTTCATAAGATGTAAAAAATCCCTCTAAAAAAATCCCTGTACTAGTAAGAAACATTTATTTTAAGCTCTAACAAATTTTTATGAGATCCTTTATTGTTTGTTCTACTTGATTCACAACTAACAACATACCTCTTCCAACAAGTTACACTCTTGAGCTAAATCTTCTGAGTCTACTCTTCCCAGTGACTGGACATGAGCGTAATAATTGCCCAGCTTGGAAATGTAATCTGGCAGTAATGAAGAGTAAAGGAGTCGGCTTGGAGAAAAGTCCTGCAACAATGGATGACAACAAACAGAGAGATATGTTTTAAGAAGTAGTTTTTTTCTGGTAATAGTTAAACAGCTGACTGAATTGTCTGCTGGGTATTGTCAGACAATTCACATTTAAGATGCTGCTTTTTTTAATGAAGTAGGAAATATTAATAAGCTCACAAAGATGTGAGTATGGCAACAGTGTGCATGGATTAGTAATGCCAATAAATTGTGAAATAACGAGAATGAGCGGTGAACCAATGGCCATACATTTCAAGACATGAGATCCACCTCTGAGGAAATCATTTCCCTTTGCCTGTGTGGAACAAACTGATACTTGTTAGTATGTACACAAATATTTATTCCACAGGTATAATGACAACGAGATATCCACACACAAGCGAGAATAATCACACTCTGTTGACCCCCTGTGTTAAGTAATAATAATTTATGCCTTACAAGGCAGTTACTTTATGATGCAAAGCAACCGCTTGAGTGTGGAAGAAGCCTGTGGCTTACATATTACAACTTCATTTCGGGTGACTATACCCACTTTACAATTTTAAATCAAATCTATTTTATTTCTATCTTTCACAAAGTTCAGATAGAACAACAATAAATTAACCTTGGAGAAAAAAATCCATCTTAGCATGATCTGGCCAGGGATCAAACCCTGCAACACCCAGTTTTTAAGCCTTGTTTCAAATGCCACCACATCTATCTACTCAGTCACAGCACTGATGTTGGTCCAACCAGGACTGGATCCACACTGGATGAAGATCATAGGTCCCTATTTACCTGTGACCTGTTTTGTTTACTCCTGCCAGCGCAGGTATCCTTCACGACCTGCACCAGAATCCGAAGACAGGCTTGTGTGTAGCTTTCCATCCCGATATCTAGTGCATACTGAGGATTAGCTATGATGGTTGTCCAATACCTCAAAGGTAATCTGGAAATAAAAAAAAAAAGACTACACGATTACAAAGTTATGCTTCAAAGGCTAATTCCAGTTAACCCTGTTCTCCCTTTTTCTCAAATAACTTAAACAAATTTTTATTTTTCAAATTTAAGTTGGTTTGATTTGACATTTCACAATGTTTCATCATCAGGGACACAATAGAATCAGTGGTGAGGGCAGTTCCTGAATTAAAGACCTTGCAAATGCCTCCTCCTTTATTACTGAGCACCTCTTCCCTTTTTCTATCCTTTAATTCTTCTTTTTTCATTCATCACTTACTTATACTCAATACACAATACTTTTGAGCTAATAAAGCTTCCTACATGGCTATATCATATTAACAAGAATGCAAAGGTTTAAAGGGAAATAGGGTGTTTAAAATGCACCAACATGACAAACAAGAAAACAGCTGTAATAATCGTCATGCCATTCAGGATTATCGGTATGTATCTACCAAAGCTTCATCTCCTAAAGACATTATGTGTAAGATGAGCTATGGGAGAGGCATTATTTGAATTTTTTAAAGTAATTGGGTGAGCATATTATTCTTGAGCAACAAATGTTTTGCTGTTGCTAACTATAAATAATTTAACATCTGTGAGTTCTATCTTTGAAAAGAAGGTCCTTTATTCATTTGAAAGATTTGTCATTCTGTGTCCATAATATTGGTTTTAAAACAAGTTTAACACCTGGGGAACTCAATACAACTTACCCATGCAAGCAAATATTGTACATTATAATGATGCTCCCTCTACTAACATATCACATCACTTGAAAAAATGTATGACTTGCCCTCCTCTAATCTACATCACAATGAGAATCACTTGACTAACAGACAAGATGGACTAATGAAAAGCAAGTCACACAACAAATGAGAGCGCAGCTGTCATTACCAGTCATTAAAAATTCTGTGTGTGCATTGCCAGCAGAGGGATCATACTTTACAAACTTTTGCACACACACAGACAAACATCTGGGTAAGTACACACTACTTAGTATACAGGTGACTAGTGAAAATGCCATCATTAATCACGTAATGAATGAAGGAGCTTTTTACTCTACATACACATTGTCCTTCCAAGCTTTAGCAAACTCTCCTTCGCCATTTTTATTTGCTTCTCGATCAAAGAACTGGAAGAGATACCGGACAGCTTTGGGAATCGCTGGGTTTTGATCCGCAAACATGACGTTCAGCACTCCGTCAACATACTTTTGTATGTAATTCTGTCAGAAAAAAATAAGTGAAACAAAAAAAAAGAAAGCTGAAAATAATAAGCAAGAAACAGAAATTCAATCATTCAATTTCAGTGACATAATTGACTCATTCACAAATATGCAATGACATCCACATCAGTATTATAGTGCCTTTCATGTCAGACACTGCACATTAAAGGGCAGCAGGAATAAACCCATACCCTTGTTGCTGGAAGGAAAGGTAGTACAACTTCCTTGATCTCTTTTGGTTTGGTTGTCTTTTCCTCTTGTTCTTCATTTTTATACTCATCTTTCACCTGTTTAGATCAAAAAAAGATTTCCATCCATGTGTCAAAGATTTTTCTTTATCTCGACATTTCATGTGCTGATGATAGGAGGATCTTCACGGAGAAATTGAACATAATATGAAGTTGACAAAGTTAAAAAGTTCAAACGTGCCATATACATTGCAATTGTGCAATTGGTTTTAATTTTGGCTTTACCTTGAAAATTTATGAAAAGGTTTCATCACGCAGAAACAATTAAATGCACTACAAGGACAAAGGCAGGAAACCACATTCAGGCTAAAGATTAGTTAGACAAATAAAAACATCCCAAAAAACTACACTTCATTTTGATGAAAACAGAAAGGTACCTCTGTTAGATAAGCTTGTTGCCATAGTAAGTGTGGTAGCCATGACCCAAATTACACTTTTTTATCTTGTGGTTATAAGAGTAATAAATGGGTACTTAGCAAAAGAGTAAGGCAATGACACATCTTAACTCTAATTTGACACAGTGTTATTAATTCAAAGGTAATTCCTTGCATGACTTGATTATATGATGTACCAGGTATAAACTATGCAGGCAATAACCTACCAAATGCCAGACTTTGCAACCTTGAGGGATCCACGAGGCTCTCATGTTTCCGTTGAAGGCTTCATATCTACCTTTCATACTTGAATTGCCATTAGCTTCTGCAAACGGTTCTGAAGCTGTTGAGACATTAGTAACAGGATTAGAATGCTTGGTTGTATTATTACAGGGATGACTCCAGCACATGCTCATAACAAGAAAGTCAGTGATGTTGTGATTCCTTGAATTTTTTCATACACAAACAATCACTTACAAATCAAATGCAACCTGTGGAGATGAGAAGGGACCATATCAAAATGAAAAACAAAATGCAACAATGACAACCACATTCGGTAACACTTATGGGTTAGATGTTACCAAGACAGTGCTAATATGAATGAGTGTAAATATCATTCACTCAGCATTGATGACAATTGTGGTCATGAAGGAGGTACTTCACGAGTTGATATAAAGTTTGTAACACCAAATTGTGGTTACAAACCTGAGATTGTGCGAGTCATAAGTGTGATGAGAGCTATGTTAAGTGGCTGTTTGGCACAGAAAATGGACTCTAAATGTTCCACAAATTGGAATAGACTGAGACCAAAGTCTATCTAGCAGAGATCTCTGCTATGAAACATAGATTTATATTTCTGCATATTTCAATAGGAAATAAATACACATTATTTCCCTAATATGAGTCATTTTGTCCTCTTCATATGTTCACATTCAGGGTATATAAAGCTCTCTAAGTATCACATGTTGGACTTTTGAACCCAGGACAGATCTTTGGAATAATAGAACTTATTACATTCATTTCATGTCACACTACAGTGATGACAAGTCTCCCATGGGGCAATTCAAATGACAGACATCATCTGCTCATGACACTTTGAAGCTCTAACTGAATTCAGTTTCTAAGATATCTTCCTTAATAAATTTTCATACTTTAAGCTCTGGAGACCTCAAATGACCTTTGACCTCCATGAAAAACAACAAGGATCATGTACTCACAGTGAACTACTAATGCACCAACTTTGAAGTTCCAACACCTTTCCCGTCTTGAGAAACTGTATTTACAAGGTTTTCACACTGTCTTACTGAAGTCACATGACCTTTGACCCACTTAAAAAATTGCAGACATCACCTACTCATTAGGTGCTACCAATGGTGAGAGTTTGAAGTTCCAGCAACATTTAGTTGCTGAGATATCTTGCTTAATAGCTTTTTGAGCTTTAAGCTCTGGTGACCTCAAAACTTCAAAGTTCAAGCACCTTTAACTTCTTGAGATACGATATTTACAAGATTTGCAGACTATGTTTTCTATTGACCTCATGTGGCCTTTGACCTCCACAAAAAATGGCAGACATCTTCTCATCAGTTGCTATCAATGATGAGAGTTTGAAGTTCCAACAACATTCTGTTGCTTGACAGGTTTTTGTACTCTGGTGACCTCAAATGACCTTTGACCCCCCCATCAAAAACAAAAGGGATCATCTACTCATGATGGACTACCTACACATCAGCTTTGAGTTTGCGCACCGTATCCTTCTTGAAATATCATGTTTACAAGTCAAGGCGTCACATACACACACATGCACACACACACAACTTTGTTTTCCATTCATTCCGAGGACATCATTGTGCTTTCTTTTGTTTTTTCTTCCTCAACCCTAACCTAAACAATAGACTCTCTATTGTGAATCTTGAGACAACCGGAGAAATCTATTGAATTTTCTACAGAGGACCTAAAATTTATTGTTTCGGTCCTCGATCCGACCTGAAAACAAAGGCACACCCACACACACGCATGTCATCACCATCGTATAGATTCCTTGCATGCCTTCGGCAATGAATAACAAATATAGAGTTTTGTAACATCAGTAATGGGATCACAATAATTGGTTGTATTATTACTGAGAAGACTCCAGCACATGCTCAAAAAAGTAAAAAAGTTTTTGAAATAACAGTAACAGGATCCTTACTTGCATTATTACTGAGATAATTTCTGCACATGCTCACAGAATTCTTACTGACGCGAGTAGTTTGGTGACTGCTATCTCAGATTTTATCCGCAATAAACTGAACTTTCCATCCAATCCAAGAAAAAGCAGGTACTTTTCAATTCAAAATATTATCATTAGCAAAAGTGAGACATATCAATCTGCGATGAGACTGCATGCAACAATTACTTTGCCCATCTGACTACACACATAATTCATTGCTCACATTCCTGAAGAAAGACCATAAAAAAATAAACATGAAGCAGATGAAGATGTAATGTACTAAAATAAATTAAAAGACTAAGATGAACTAAGATTTTGTTACCATTGTTATCACCAAGTTTGGCAGATGCACTTGGATCTATGATTGCTGCATTGGGGTTCTGCTGTCTCTCCACAAGCTCAAAGCAAGTGTGCTCTGAGTTTACCTGTGAAAGAAATTCAGTTACCCCTTTTGCGAATAAAATGTGGGACTGATTATCAAATTTAAGTGAAAATATGAGGAAACATCTCTTTGGTTGAGGTGAAGATTAAGTATCAGAGAAATTTCAAATCCCTCAAGTACTTGAGAAAAATAACCAGATCCAGCATTGCTGTAGTTACCACTTAAGAGCTTCTTAGCCCCTGCTCCCTAAACTATTTCACACATGAAGTTTCACTTGACATTCATTTCTAATCTTCACAACCAAATATAATAAGGCACTGCTCCAAAAAAGAAGACCACAATGCAAAAATGAATTGTGGTTTCGCCTTCACCAAAGGCAATGAAATTCTTATATTTCAATAAGATACACCTACATTCTGAATGGGAGATCTGGCCAAGTTTTCCTTCTTGAGATATTGTGTTTACAATATTTTCACAATTTGACCCTTGTTGACGTCAAATGACCTTTGACTTCCACCAAAAACAAGATTTTTTGCACAGTGTAAGATACACCTACATACTTAATATGACATTTGTCCAAGATTCTTTTCTTGAGATATTGTGCTTACAAGGTTTTCACAATTTGATCTCAGTTGACCTCAAATGACCTTGGCCTTCACCAAAATCAACAAGAATCTTGTAATCAACGTTGTTCACCAGCATGTAAAATATAACATTTGTCCAAAATTCTCTTCTTGAGGTATTGTGTTTACAAGATTTTCACAATTTGACCCCTGTTGACCTCAAATGACCTTTCACCTGCACCAAAATAAATAGGTTCTCTTTAAAGTGGTACACCAACATACAAAATATGACATTTGTCCAAGCTTCCCTTCTTGAGATCTGTGTTTACAAGTTTTTCACAATTTGACCTCCACCAAAAACAGTAGGCTTCTTGTACTCAATGTAGTACACCTATGTACTATAATATGAGATATCTCCAAGCTTCCCTTCTTGAAATATTGTGTTTACAAGGTAGGCATAACAAACACACACAAACATATACACACCCATACCCCCCCCTCCTGCATGATTACAAAGGTCACAATTTCATCAAAAACAAGAAATGAGGTGGCAACTTTTCAGCTGACTTCTACACCTCCATTGAAAACCACAACAAACAGAATTGCCTCAATTAGACACTCTTTATCCTATTATGACATGCATAAAGGAACTGTGCAACAATCAGATTTCTTTGGTTGCAGTTTGCATAACCACTGCACTTACATCAGAATAATTATAGGTTGTGCATCCCTTTATAAAGAGATATTATGACTTAACTGAAGCTTTATTAAATTGAAGCTAACTTTAGCTTAATACTGAAATTAATACAAGTGACATGATATAGCTCATTCCTTAGGGAAAGTCAACTCATGAAAAATACCTAAAACAAGATTGTCTGAGTCAGCATTTGATATATTTAAGTCTCAGTAATTGCAGACACCCAGCATGTTATCTGCACAAACACTCTGCCTCTTTGGTAGTAGTTCAATGAATATTATCCGTCTATGCCTGCAACAGAAGAATTTTGATGTTTTACTTACATTAAAGTCTGCCAGTGTATTTAACTTTCTCCATCCATTTTCAGTGTTCCCTGCCAGGTCTTCTTCATCTCTCAGTATGAGTTGTCCTCCGGCTCCCACACGCCACACTAAAGCAAGAAGGATATATTACAACCACTAAAGCTGGTATATGTCACCAAAAACAATACTGACTGATCTACCAAAATGATCTCTGAGATATCAAAATATATCCCTGTGAAATGCATTTGCAACCATAAATTAAGAATTTAAATCAGGAACCACACTATTCAATTGCCATCATGAAATACTGCAAAGAAATAAACATTCAACAAATGCAATAAATGCAGAGAAGGAAGTACAGTGCTGAATATTTATCAAATATATGCAATGCTATAATGCTATGATCAGATTGTGGGTGAAATGTCTAGCAAACCACAATAAAAGATTCATTGGTGTTGAAACGAAACAATGCAAATATGTACTCACTCAGATCATAATCATGTGGGGAAGGTTGATTTGAGAAGGCAGAGTCCTTGTAAAGTTGTGATATGATCTTGTCCTTAGCCTGTGATATGGTGTTAATATCTAGGACACCTACTGATATCTTCTCTCCAGTCACACTATTTGAGGTCACCTCAAGGTTCTAAGCATTCAAAGTCAGAAATGGAATGCTTTTTAGTTTCAACAATTCAAATCAAATGAGAAAAGGAACTTGATCACTAATTACAGCGGTGAATTTGTTCAACAGACTGCAAATGAACCTTTTCAAGAAAATTTACTTTACAAGTCAATAGACTTTCAAGATAAAATTTTGCAGTGACTTACAAGATTATTGAAGTCAACCTGTGACTCCAGCATCCACTGATCATTTATGGAAAACTGTGACTTGCCAGTGACGGCATCGATTGGTCCAATCTCACAGACATATTTGATGGCATGATAAAGCTGATAAAACGGAGTAGCAGCAGCATCCTGAAAAAAAATAAAAATCCATTGGGTCGGAGGTAAATCATAAGAACAAACAGCCTGTCTGGGGAAAGCCTGAAGATAGCATTCTTAATAAATGCCGCAAAATCAAACAACAACTGAACATCTGACAGCAAATTACTACATTAGTAAAACCAAAGGGGAGCGCAAAAATTATTGAAGAAGAATGAGTAAACAATATCCATAATGTACAGGGATCTATCACAGTTAAAGCAATTAATGTTATTGTAAACATCTATCAACTTGCACTGCTTAGTCTAATCCTTTGAATTCACATAAAATACATCCCATAAGAACATGTTCATAGAGCAGACACTGATTCTAGAATTACCGTAGACGTCACTATTACCTTGAAATACTCGTACAGGAAGAGAGTCACCCAATTTGATATGAGTTTTTCCAGAACTGTTTCATTCCTTTTCAAAACAAACAAAAAAAAGGGTATTAATCAACATGCATTTGGGGCACTTGCAAACAAAGAAAAATTGATCATGGTGCCTAAAAATGACCTATGACAAGTGCATGAAAACAGCAGGCAAACAGACCTACCAAAAATTCAGCGTCCTACAAGTACTTTATGTATACATCAAACTTCATGTGCTGTAACATCACACTTTACACGCCACACTGAAATCTATGCAAGCACATAATTTTTGAATAAGTGAAGGTGCTTTTCATAATCTGACACAAGGTGACCATGACTCTAACCAATGGCAGTATGAGTGCATTTTTTTTAAGGCTTAAATGTCACCCATGATCATCTACATGCTACCTAGAATTACAGGAAGACTGTATAAACATATTTAGCAAAGCACCACCATTACAAGGCCGTCAAAAAAATTATAGAGAAAATATCCCCTTGATTGCTGGGAATCACCTCCCAGGCTCACTTTTGCAGCATTCCCCCATAGAACTGGATGGGTAGACATGGCATTCCCCCGGCAACAGTATCACTGTCTCAACCGACCACATTATTGAAACATCCACACAGCAACGATGGTGAGATCTAACTGATGAGATGCTCATTGAACATTTTGAAAAGAGAACAAGCAAATATTACAAACAGTCATATTACAAACAGTTTTTCCAAGCTTATAAGGAACTTACCTGCTAAACAAGATTCTACATTTGTTTCGTTTGCCATCACAATCTTCTATCTGTTCTCGCATTAAATTGATCAGGACACTGGACAGGGAAAAAATGTTTTAATTTTACTGGCATCTCTGGTATGCTAGAGAGGGTATCCATTTTTCAAATTCTTCATGGTGCTTAAAAGACATGCATTCCACTTAGCAATGTTTTACACATTAATGGAAGCTCAGTATAGTCCATGTAATGATAAGAAACATACATTAATAATCTGAAAATCAAATCTGTAAAGAACATGGAATCCATTCTTCATGGTCATTATATCAGATATGAAGAGGGCTTGCTTACCTGCTGAGGAGTTCCTGTTTACCATCTTGCAGAAGGCACACTGACAAAAGGGATGCAATGTTGACTCTGGGAGAGAAAGAACAGATACAACAAGAGGGTATGCACACAGGGATTTTTAATAGTTTACTGCAACCACATCTTACAGAGACCTACAATCTTGGACAAAATACCTTGGGACACCCCATGCCCCCGTTCAATGTTGGCTATAGGATTGCTGTTCAAAGGGTACATTCACTTCTATAGCGCAACATTGGAAAGGGGCGCCGGGTTTCATGTTATCCTCTCACCTAAAATTCAGTATTATATTTGCAACGTACAACAAAGTGTCCAACAATTTTGTCCAAGATTGTAGTTCGAGGAACTGGTGGTAAATGAGTGGCAAACATCGAAGCATAAAATGGTGGTAAGCATCTCAATACTGATATAGTAGCACCAGGCTATAACCTTAAGTTTATAAGTTAGCAAACTTAAGGTTATAGTCTGGTGCTACTATAGGCTCAAGTAACGATAACTAATGGCTCAAAAGTATCTGTGCATATTACGCTACATAACACAATTATAACATTGGGTTTACTCCATGTAGGTTAGGCCCAGTGGTTAGAGTTGGAGCAGGATATAAGAGCATCCCTCTGTGGGTATTTTCACATAAGTCTCCTATTTACCTGTGCAGGAACTGGTTCTGCTAAAATTATTGTTTGACTTAAAAATAATGTTCTCATCAAAGACATTATCCACAGGGGCTAGTTCTGCTAAAGATGTTTTGGCTAAAGTTAAAAAGGTGGTGTCTATTGACCCAGATGGTGGCTCTAAGTTTGTTACCAAACAATCATACAATTTCACCAGTGTACTATAAAAGTAATATACTGTATCTTCATTATTGTGTTCATAGGAACGGGCTTGCAAAATTTTGTGTATAATGCTTAATTAGCTCTCAAGATATGCTGAAAATACCAATTTTGGGACAAAATTGGCTTTTTTTTCTAAAAAATCAGCAAAATTCGCTGGATTTATCATTACAGTAATATTATGTTGAACAATGTGTTCTCAGGTGAGTACTTACAAAAATTTAAGTTAATTGGTCTAATAGTTCTCAAGATATGCTGGAAATACAAATTTTGGGGCAAAATTGGCTTTTTTTCTCAGAAATCAGCAAATTTCACTCTCTTTACTACAAAAGTGACATACCTTGAATATTTCATTCTCAGGTAAGTTTTTGCAAAATTTTGCATTAAATGCTCAAATACTTCTCAAGATATGCTGGAAATACCAATTTTGGGGCAAAATTGGCTTTTTTTTTCCCTAAAAAATCAGCAAATTTGACTTGATTTACCATACAAACTAATACATCTCGCACTTATTGGCATCATGTACAACCTTACCAAGTTTCAACTTAATCGCTCATATGCTTTTCAAACTATTCTGGAAAAACCACAATTTGGACAGGTCCGGAAGCACACACACACACGCATGCATGTGCACGCACACATGCATGCACACACACACGCATTGGCACGGACACGTTTTCATTTATACTACCCAACAGGACCCTCCTGTACCCATGGTCACTCTACCATGCGGTACCCCTAGGGTGTCCCTACTCATGCACTTCAAACGTTTCCATGGCAACCATTCTCCCATGGGTGCACAGTACAATATATAATTCCACTAGCCAAGTGACTACAATATCTCATCTTGCCCCTATAGGGCAATGAGATAATAATAGGTAAGATAAATTACAATTATAATCTTCCAATTTTCATAAGTCAGTGCATCATGTGGTATTCATAAAACTGAGCAACAATGATCTTAGCTACACGATGGGAGCAAATAACATCCATAAAAGAAAGCCATATCTTAGGATAAATTCAACAGACACTGATGACAAATCTTCCAAACAGCCACAACAAACAACTAGTTTGTGGTACGCATTACACAAAGAACAAATGCATGCATCTGAGGATTTCTGAAACACCCGTCTTTTATGTTTGACAACCATCACATTGAAGTTGAATATTCCATAATATGTAAAAAAAAAAGTCATGCAAATGGCACTGCATACTGAACTGGGATTTCTCAATAAGGAAGGAGGTGTTTGGAATTTTTTTAATTCTATCCTGTACCTATGCACATGAGGTGGCCAGTAATAGGGGGGGGGTTGGTGGTGAAATACCATGAAGTGATGATATCACGCAATGAACACATGAGGTAATATCTGGTGAGATGTTAACAGGTGAATATGAATTTCTTTCCAACTTGGCCCTGTACTGAGTACAAGAGGTGAGTACAAATCTCACATTACATTGAGCTGGTACATTAGTACATCATGAATCATTGGGCGGATGAAAAAAAAAGGTGATGAAAGTCAATGTACCGTATGTCTTATTTTGCATCCAGTATTGAACAAATTAATACATTGGAGGGAGAATGCAATTGTGAAAAGGGCACTGAGAAAAGATGTTTCACAGATACAAATATTTCAACTGAAATTCTTTCAAAACATACCCACAATGCTACTCACCTATCCATTGGATTTATATTGGTGCAACTGTCTATAGTTCGGATAAGGACTTCCAAAAACGGTTTCTTGGAAAGCAATTTTGCAGAAAATTCTTGCATGGCAAGTTTGACTTCTTCCTTGTCAATTACTTCCTGTTCATGAAGAACGATTACCATTAGAACAATTAGATAATTAAAAACCCAACACTCTGCACCACTGAATAAATAGAGTGATATTTGAGGGAACATACAACAACATTAAAGTGGTTAAATGCTACTCTCATTGAAGTTCCTAAATTATCTTTCAACAATTAAGCAAAAACATGAAAGCCATACATGAACACAGCTGTGACTGGTTTTAGTCAGTGTCTGCCACAGAAGGACTGGAAGAATTTCTTTGAGTTTAAGAGATGCCTCCCTGTTAATAGTTTCACTACAATTCTCTCACACATGAGAGTAAAATGAAGCTATAAAATTGCTAAAACCAGTAAGATCCAACTTCTGAAGTACCTCCCGACATAAAACATTCCCAAAATGTGAAAGGAAAAGAAAAAAATTTAAACAAAAACAAGAATATGATGAAGTTTGCATTCTAAGATGTGGGATTTTGAAGGCACATTTCTTGGACCAGAAAGTTCATTGTAACATAAAACCAGCAAAGCATGATGCCCACAATACATTGCAATAAGCAGCATTGTATTGGAAGAGAAGCAAAGGGACATTAAAAATGATGAAAATTGTAAATGAAGGAGAACAAAAAAGAGAAGGATAATGAGCCAAAACATCTGTGAGACAATTAAGGTCTCACTTAGTACACCAAGTGTGGTCATTGTAGAGGCACTAAGCATCACATGACTATTGATGATGATGATATTGGAAAATGTCAAATGATTTGTATAGCAGCTCTTACCTTTAGAGGTTGAGATGGTGGCTTTACCTGCAAACCCAAGAAGAGCATGTTCAAGATGTACTGTCTCTTAGAGTGTAGAGGTATAATCTGTCTCTGCTCCAAGGCTGAATCAAAGTCATGCATAGTTGTCTGTAGTGTTGCAAAGACTGTTGACAAAGTACATGACACAAATTAGTAGGTAACAACTAAGACCTTTACAAATGCAGCATGGTGGATATATGTAATAATTACCTACACGTAAGACATGCAGCATGGTGGGTACCAACTAACTACATGTAATACATGCACCATGGTGGGTACCAATTAACTGCATGTAACTCATGCATGCAGCATTGCAGGTATCAATTAACTACATATATGACATGCAGCATGGTGGGTATGAATTAACTTCATGTAATACATGCAACATGGTGAGTACCAATTAAATACATGTAATTCACGAACCATGGTGGGCACCAATTAACCAAATGCAAGTCACGCAGTATGGTGGATACCAATTAACTGCATGTAAGACATGCAGCATGGTGGGTACCAATTAACTACATGTAAGTCACACAGCATGGTGAGTACCAGTTATCTACATGTAAGTCATGTAGTACAGTAAGTACCAATTACTGTAAGTACATTCAAGTCATGCAAAATGGTGGGTATCAATTAACTACATGCAAATCATGCAGCATGGTGGGAAGCATGTGAGGTACGTAAGTAACTACATGTAGAACATGCAGCATGGTGGGCACCAGTTAACTACATGTAAGACATGCACCATGCTGGGTACCAATTAACTAATGTACATATAAGATATGCAGAATGATGTGTACCAATAAACTACACATTTTAGACATATAGCATGGTGGGTGCCAATTAACTACTTGTAAGAAATGCAACATAATGGGTATGTAAATACGTACAAGTAAGACATGCAACAAGGTGGGTAGATAAGAACTATTAATGCAGAACATCCAACATGGTTGGGCACAACTAAGTACCATGTAACATGTAGTATGGCAGGTGACAATATCTGTAACACATGCAGCATAGCAGGTGAAAATAACTACATGTAACATGCATGCACCACACTGGGTAACATTAATTTCAAAAAATCCACCATGGTGACTGCGATTATCAACCACCTGTAATACATGCAACAAAGTTGTTACTTAGTAAGCACTTTGACATGCAGCATGGTGGGTAACAATAACATACCTGTAACACATGCAACATGATGGGTAACAACTAACTGTAACACATGCAGCGCTGTAACTAACGAGTTACTGCAACACATGCAACATGGAAGGTAACAATTAGTCAGTACTTCACAAGTAATATTACAGACAACAGTTACCTATCAGTTTATTTAATTTTTATCATTTTTTTTTATTGTTTGTTTTGTCACTTCATAAACATTCTAGTAATTATAGTAGATGAGGATAGATGAAAGCATGCATATGAGGTATAAGAGGAAGAGTACAGAAAACCCCATGTGCATTCCTTAAATTGAAAGGAAACAAGAGCATCCAAGTGTACAAAGAAAACAGAACTTGAAGAATAAGTACCAACAGTAAACACAGTCACCTCCCATTAAAGAAAGTAAAAAAAAAAAAAAATGCATGATGGGCTAACTACTACTGTAACTATCAGTAGCAAATGCCGTGTAGTACATAAAAACTAAGTACTGCTACAATGGCATGCATACATGATGGGTAACAAGTAACTTCCAGTAAAACGTTCAATGAGGTGTGTAACAATTAATTACCTGTCAAACAAACAGTGGGTTACATTGAACAACCTGTGGAAATTTGTTGAAAATACACTCAACATTTAAGATGGTAAGTATTGTCTTATGATATATAGCCATTCAAAACATCAAATTGAGTCAGTATTCCACAAAAAATTGGGTAGAGTGTAGGAAGACAAGTATAATCCTCCCCAATGCTCTTTTGAAGCTGACCACAGAGTTCCACGAGAGAGCAAAGTATGAAATTTAGCTTAACACATGAGGAATAAATACCAACACATTCTCACTTGTTTTCTGCTTCTATGCTAGGGTTATAGACTCATTCCAGGCTTGATTCTTCATCAACATCATTCAAATTTCTTCATTTACTTTACTGCATTTCATTAACCCTTTCACCCACAAACAGGGTCAAACATACACTTATATTAGCAATGAGGTACATTCTGATGAAATATACTGGAGAGATACTTAATCATTTCCAATGCCAGATATGATACTCATACTACAAGAATGTCATAGTTCAGTAATGAAATGAGAGAAGATGTTGCTCCACTTACGAGATTTAAGGTTGCCACTGACAGAATCATGGATTTCACGCATCTGGATTTCCAGGTCCCTGATTTGAGCACCTTTCTTTCTCCTTATGTGCCACATCCATAACACAATACACACTAGTATTATCACAAGAGACACAGCGATGGGTATAGCGATTTGTAAGATGAGCTTGAACTGGCTGATGTATCTCACTGATCCCAGTTGGAAGTAAAGGTTGGCATGTTTTACCTAAAATGGGCAAAACACCGTAAATATTCTTTATACAAACAGTCTGGCAACAAAAAAGTAAAACTGAAATGGTGTAAGACTTCATTGTTTCAAAGCATTTGATATCCATGTAAGTTAAGGTGATCTTGACTAAAATTAACAAATACCACCCTATAAGTGCCAGGGTTGTAGTCATGGCCTGCCTTGGCTTGGAAATTTAGGTCTTTGGCGGCCTTGGAATTTTGAGGCCTCCATACATTTTGTGTTAACTTGTGCTCAATGCCCATATCTGCCTACCAGGACTCGACTACGACACTTAAAACTAGACAAGGAAAGTCTCTCTAAATGAGCAGAGAAATATAAAGATTAAGTACATATGTTAAAGGAGAAAATATAGTCAAATGATTTTTCCATCTTATGTTGTGCAACATTTGTTGTTAATATGGACGAAAAGAACTCACTCAGTATCCAAGTAACAGGTTTGACTTCGACCATCAAGGGATCATATCTGAACGACAAGACCAAAACTTGCAAGCTAACAGAAGCTGATGACACAGCCTGTTACTTACCTGAAACAACGAGTGTAATTACAATTACAAAATATCCTTTGGCAGTTGTTCTAAATAGTGGCCATTTTAAAAGTGATTAACTTACATCTGTGTCAGCTTTGAATCACCCTGAATTCAAGCTTGCAGATTGTGCCATATCAGGTACCATAGGTTACTTTTCTGGTTTGTCATGGTCGTGCTCAAATCTTTCAAACCAAGCAATATATTGGTTAAAATAATATATGTGAAGACAGGAGGTCAGAGTTACTTACAGTGACAACAGGAAGATCTGCTTTGGTGTCATTCCCGTAAAGGTTCCCTGCTGCCGGTTGATCCTTTGGAGGTGTGCAGATGACTGAGTCAAGATTTAGACTAACTACATCACACTCCTCAATACCAATAAAGACTTTAACATCTCTCTCCTGACTGCCTGCATTCAAATTCTTGCCCTATTCGAAAAGAACAAACAATTAGGATTGTGGAGTGGCTTCATTTGATTACATTTTGATACATATGAAGAAGGCTCGAACATCATAAACATATTTTACAATATGTCAAACATATACTTAAATCATGATGTTTGAATAATTGACAACAACAGCATAGTCACAATGAAAAGTAGAACCACATTTATTGCATTGATTTGACTAAGCAAAAATGGATGTACCAGGCCTGTATTAATATAGCATTTTATAATCAATGAAATATTTAGCAGTAACTTGAATTGACGGCAAACTCTGCCTCTGTAAGATATATATATAACATACAAATAAAGACTAGTGCTTCAAAAGGAAAAAAATAGGATTCCTTTCCACCTTCAACTTATCACAAAAAGTGATTAACAGTCACTTCTGCATTTCTGCATTTCTGCATTTCTGCTCTAGCACCTGAAGATGAACCAAGGGGTCTGAAATTTGTGTAATTTGTTGTTTAAAAATACTATGTTGGAACTAAAGGCATTAACTGTATTTTTTTTTTATCTATACTTGTCCTTGTTTCAAGATCAAGTGTAAATTGTTTAAGTCACTTAAACATTTTACACTTGATCTTGAAAACCAAGGATATATTTGAGCATAAATTTGTATATAATATGCTTGCAAATTTATCCTCAATATTACTCACATTCAAAGTAAGTGTACCAATTACTGGGTTGAACGATATGGTGCCAAATTGGTTGTACTCTGGATTTTGTACATAGCTTATCTCCTTTGTATTGTTCTCCGACCAGTTGAGGAGGTCTTTCACTCCATCCATTATAAATCCAACCTCAACCATCCCTCCATCTTGCGTAGCTCTCCTCCTCCTTGCACTGGTCAATGTGATTGCAGGAGACTTACAGGTCATTTCCCTGCCATTGTTGTCTTGATGAGCACAGTCCTGTTTGAAAAGATTTGATACCGTGGACACAAGGATAATAGCTAAGGAGTTGTCCAATAAGCTCATGGAAACTACTCTCTGTTTTAACAGCCACCGTTGCCCTCACAGACAGTAACCAAGCCACATCCAGTTTAATAGCTACATTTTAGAAACCTTCAGGAGATGCCTAAGTTGATTCTTCAAGATTGCTACAAAACTTACTAACTCTCATTTTCATGTCAAACTGAAATCAGTTGATAACTTTTTGAACAAACTGAAAACCAAATTTTGAATATTCAGCTCTTTGTATAAAACAAAGGGAAGACTAAAGAAAAATGAACTGTTGGAGCGGACTGCAGAGGAGGATTGAAAAAAACATAGTTGGATAACCCGAGAGTATGTACAAAGAAAGTACCAGTGGAGCAAAGACTGCTTGCTATTACAATGCATGGAAAACTGCTGCCCTGAGAGAATATTATACATTATGTTTATCAAAACACAAGAAACTTGAAGCATATTAAACATATGCCTCTGTCAACAGGTGAAACTGAATGCCAGTTAAATATGCACTTTTAGATAATACAGCTGCTTCTTATAAAAACATGACCAGCTGTTAGGCATATTGTTTTATTTCACGTAAGCAGGACTGCCAACATAGGACAAAAATTGAGAATGACATAACAGATGTCAATATAGATTATGATTATGAGATGATTTGTGAGGGAGTGAAGCGAGAGAGGGTGGTTTGCGAGGGGTGTCCCTCTCCCATGATGAGGAGTTTCTATATTTTTCAAGGTGAACTTGTGTGACCTGATGCATACTTCTATACTAATGCATTACTTCTACAAGTTCACTTTCATCTGTAACTAAAGCAGGTCAAGAAAGTAAACTATATCCAGCGTTAGGTGGTATTTTTCTTTTTTTTTTCTGAATTATATATTATTTGATCATCATCAAAAGGAACTGGCTTGAGTTTAAACACACAGTTGTATTGACAAATGATTGGCTGTGCTTTAGGCTCACTAGGGAAACAGCCATGAATACCAAAAAATATATACTGTCCCTTTATACTCTTTATAAGTGAATAAACTTTACTACTTAAAAGTATGACAGTTGTAGCTATAAGTTGAACTGGTTTTACCACCAGTGTAGGCAACAAGCTCATGTTAATAAAAAAAGTCAATTGGTTTTGTTAAATTCAAGTGCTCCATCCACACCCCCACTTTTCTTTATTTTCAGCTCTGCCGAGGCTTACTTAGTTTTACTGTCATGTCTCATGTATGTGAAACCTGGTGAGGTAGTGTGACAGATCTTGAGTTTTTATATTAGATATGTCATTATTAGTGTGAGAGCATGAAAATTGGGTGAAATTCACTCTGAATGCATAAGTGTTGGCAGCTAGCTGTGTGTAAGTAATATACTGAGAGATTAGTTCATCCATCGTGAATTAATTTACATTTTGCAGTTGAAATTCAAGCAAAGTGATAAACAAAACCTAGTCAGCAGCTGTGGTTAATTCTTGTGTTAGTTTAATGGTACCTAGGAGAAGTAACTTCAGCAGAAGATCAATTAAGGAATAATGCCCATATATGCTACAATGTGTGGGAGCACATACCTACATTGTTAGTTCAATGACAATGTCCAATAGATTTTGTGCCTCTCTATGGAATTTTCATTTAAGGAAGAATTCTGTATTATTCCAGAATGTGTCCAATGCATAACTACAGTATGGACCTTAGTAACTAATTACAACTCTAGATAACAATAACTTCTAAATCATTAATCTAAACTGTACGACTACATTAATCATGTTAAGGTCATACATGAATGTGCCTACATTACCATGCAGATAAAGAATGATCATTCTTGGTCAACTACAGTTTAAAACAAAAACTATGAGTAGAAATCCAACAAAGTAGCACCATCAGCATCACATTACAAGCTCAATCTAACCTCTTCACTTCTTTCATCATCCACAGTGAAAACAACTTTTGGTCTCCTTACAAGGTTCAATCTTTCACCAGAAACAGTCATGATGTTTCCTCCCCTGTAATACAAAGGCAGAATGCAAAACCATGAAAGACATGTTTGCTACACATACATCGCAGTGATAAGCCTTTTCTTCTAGTCACATTAGTCATCAGGGTGTGACCTTTAGTGATGTCACCAACATTCTTTTTTTGAGATCTTCATGGAACTGGCTTCACTTTTAGAGCTGAAGTATACAGTCATGAATTTTTGATAGTTTGGGACACAGGAGGTATTATATCAATTAGAGAAAACAGAAACAAAATATTTTTACTGTATGAAAACCTGCGGGCATTCCTTTTACGTAGTCTGCAAGCAATAGCCTTGTTGAAACCTATGACTATTGTCATTATTAACTGTATGTAATTTATTGTGAAATAAAATTCAAGAATATACAAGTCTGAAGAATACAGTTTTAGATGTGCACATTCAATATTCACTGATATTTTTTTTTGATGATTTATCTGTGTAGATCAAATACAATTCCCCTTCAAAGTGTTATTTATCAATCACATGGGAAACAGTCACTTATCTTTTCGGAGGATGGTCTGTAGGATATTCCATTCCTGAAAGGTGAAAATATCTTCTTCACTAGTAGTCATATCATATTTGGTGAGACTTATTGTAGATAAATTAGTGTATAAGCTTTTCAGCATTTTGAAACATATTTCAAATTATTTTCAAGGTAGGACTTCTCTTATTCACTATTGTGGTGAAGGCATATCAACATTACCATCCATAGTTTCACCATTCAGCAAGTGTTTATTAAATTATTGCCCCTACAAGCACGTTAATTCAATCAAAAGTGATTTTTTACAGTTCTTTTTAGTGCAAAGTAGTTTGTGGAGAATTTAACACCAATTTTGAGAATGTAGGGAGAGGCAATTCCAGGTTGGTTTAAGGTGTGAATCAGTACAGAATAAGCTATTGATTCTTCAGAATTGAGGTTTCTTTTGCACCAATTCTAAAGATTTTCACATCAATTATTAAAAACAGAGTTTTAAAGACCTGGTATTCTGTGCTATAAGGAGGCACTGGAGGCATAGACATTTTGGAGAAAAATTCTTCTATGTCAATGTGAGGAGTGGTATATATACTATCCCTAAGTTCATTTCCATGGTCCTGAAGTAATTCAAATGCAACAAGAGGCTATGCTAAAATTCATGGAGAACAAATGACACTGGCAATGGTGATACAGTAATATATGACACCCTTCTACTTCTAGATTAATTTGATTACAAATTTGCACAGGAATGGTTGGTCATACTCCCCATTCATCTATAACATAGAGCCCTTTGACCCAGTTATCACCTTTTGCAGAGCATTTCAAATTATCATGTAGGAGTGCCTCCTGTATTTATATTTTACCTGTACGAAAATGTGGCAAACAAGTGTTTAATCAGATAGTGAGATGAACAAAAACAGGAAATTTGGGAGCAATATAAAGCTATTGGTTCTTCACAGTTACTATGTTTTTTTTTGGACTAAATTGAAAAGATTCATGTAGAAAGAATTTTGAACAGCCAGGCTCTTTGCATTACATTGGAAAAGAAGTTACACTGTAAATCCTGCATCCCTTACAGCTCCTGGAAATGGCAAAGTGTGCAGAAAATTTTCAAGCATTAATATAAGGAGTGCCATGTGCACTGTTTCTTACTTCAGCTTTTAAACACTGTCACACCTGACAAAAAATTAAAGCACAAAGTCAAGACATTATAGGAAACACTACATACTTTGAATAAAGACAAGAGAAATTGATTTGCAAATGGCAAAATCACAAGTTACAGGATGAAGTCTAGTCAGAGAGTGCTAACGTGGTTTCGATATAAAGCTTATCCATTATAGTTTCTGTAAACAGTGGGCCTAGTCCACTTACGCTGCTATGAACTTAGTAGGATTCACATTAAAAATTTCTGGATCCTCTTCATACATAAACATCATCCCAACAGGTGGACCCCTGTTGTGACCATTAAATACCAACTTCAGAGTATAGCTACGGTTCGCGATGGAATGGCTGTTGCTACACTGAATATAATTACTGCTCATCCTGTTAGCAAGAAAAACACAACACACAGCTATGAAGTTTACATGGAGGAATGTTCACAATGACATATATGATGAGGGCAGCACATGGTAGCAACATATATGTACCTTACCTTCATCTCTATGGTTTTTGTGTAGTCATATTACACTATAATGATCGGTTTAGACAGCCAAGATAGTTTAGAACTCCATCACTCAAGTAGTTACTTGCACAGTAAATATTAGGAATGAATATTTGTCCATTCTATCTTGGTACAATCACTTTATGTCACATTCTAATCTGTACAGTCTGCACATACTATCACGGTAATGTCAAATACATCAGTATCTCAAAGCACACTCACATATAATGCCCAACAGAGTGTGGTCACCCTATTCACAATCACAGAGTTTAGCTCTAAGTTGACCCAAAGGTGACTTTCAAAATGCAATCAATACTGTAGAAACCATACACTCAATATGACAGCCATAATCACCAGAGTGTGAAATTACATGAAACATCAATCAGTGACCTCAATAGGACTTTGACCTTACCTTTCAGAAACATTATTTAATACTGGTATATTAAAAACTTTGAACTTTGTGGACCTGAAATAGCCTTTGAGATATGGGAAGAAGTGATGGATCAGTTATTCAAGGTATAGCTACTGAAGGAATGATCATTTGCTCTTCTTGAGTTACAAGCTGCAAAGGGTAGAATGTTTGAACCAATTTATTCCTTGACTGTTTATGATTGCAACAAAGTGAACAAACATACATACAAGGCCATATTACTTTAGTTGTCAGGAAATGGGAAAAGTGTGTTACACAAACAAAACATGATAGGGGTAAAACATACATTTGAAAATCAGAATCTCAACGTAATATGTTTTGTGGACTTCTATTTACTCAACTTGGTAAAAACCCAACATGTTACAGTGAAAATGATGTTGACCCATGGAAATAAAATGGCCACAGCACAGTAAATAATAAATCTGTAATTAATCCCTGAATTAAATTATTTTGTGACCAACTTTGGAGTAAGTGAGTGCATGATATAATATTAAGTAACATGTATAAGTATGCGCACTGCATGATTTGTGAACAAACAAGAAGTAAAGTCACACCCGTGGTGTGTCTATGAAACAGCTACTAGCATGAAGAAGACATACGATGTGATTAAGCAATCTTCGTCACCAAGGAGAGCTGTAATGTTTCTTCCAGTGTTAAGGTCTGTACCATTGATAGTTATCACAGTTCCTCCTGATGCTGGACCCTTCACAGGATCAAATGAAGTAATGTTAGGGTCCTTGGGAAGTCAAAAAAGAGAAAGAACAGGCAGATACAAAAGTGAGGGAAGCCTACTTGAACAAAAGTCAGACGTGATAACAGAGCCTATTTTATTGCTTATGTTCAAATGTGATGTTTAGGGTGGGATGTAATGAAACTCATCTTGAAGATTAAAATGTAATATTTCATTGCCAGTTTTCCTTTTTGACCTAACTTACACAATATGATCCATTCTATAATCCAATTACTGAAAAGGTTTTCTCCCATTTCAAACAAATCTTGACTACTTGCCAAAGGACACCCTTGACTAGCTTTTTATTAAAACTCTGATCTAGTCAGTAACATACAGTATTTCAGAGGGAAAATTATTCTTTCCATGAAAAACAGGTGATATCATATCCTCATAGAAATTAAGTTCATGTTATAACAAAAACTAAAACTTACTCTGTAAGAAAATGTAAAATGCTGTTCAGACTTTTTCTTCAATATGGTTACAGAGACATCTCCTTCCATGGCAGCTGATCCACCAGCTCTGCACGTTATACTATCATAAATAGCGGGAAGGTGGGAGGGAGAAAAACAATCCTTTATTAAAAATGAAAATATATATATGAGATCAATATGGAATCAATTTGATGAAACAAGTATTAACTGTTTGAAAATACTGTGCTTGAACCAGTAATTTACAAATTACAAGGAACTACATGTTTTACAGCATTCTTCCTTTTTTTGGGGGGGGGGCAAGTGACCAGCAGGACCCACCCAGGTACAGATTCAAGTAGCCTGCCAGCACTTCAATTTGCATGCGTCGCTGTATGAACTTCGAATATCAAAGTTTCCATTTGTCGAGATGGTAAGACAATTCACTATACAACTCACTACATTAGGATATGATCAGACACTTAAAATTTGCAGCCCTTGGTTTTACATGATCATGCAGCAGTCCTATAGCTTGTTTTGTATGAATTGTGTAACCCCTTTGCACAGCATTTACGTTTTTAAGTGCGGTAATATCAATGATGTTCTTTTTTTATTCATCCCAATAGCCCTGGCCTTTCACTGATTTTACTGTCCTATTAACAAGGAATTGGGGAAAAAGAAAAAAAAAAAAAGGTTAAAATATTACCACTTCTGTAGACCATCAACTATGCTTGGCATTTAATGTAAAATGGGTTAATTTAAAAACACTACAGGAAGTTTTAAATGGCATTTTCATTTTGAAGAGAAAAATCAGTGGCACTAAGTACTTCAAGAAAATTTCTTTTTTTTTGCCATTAAAACTTGCATACAATATCCATTGTTGTCTTACAACTGACCAATGAAATTTGCAGGAAATATCATTATTACGCCTCTCAATGAGTTTTTTGTTTTCATTAACGATGCCACTTCAGAAGCTGTCAGTCATGATACAATAAACTGGGGGGGGGGGTGGTCTAAAGGTATGTCTTGTGTTACCATACTGTACATGGGCTAATGAAAACCACCACTGCAGGAAATATCCAGATTTGATCTAAAGAAATACTGCAGTACAATTTTCTTGGTTCTCAGTGTGATTGTAGATTAAACCTAAAGTTTGGTAAAGTTATTTGAAACTTTATTCTGAAATATGAATACAAATTCCTGATTAAAATGCAGTGTCTTTTTAAGCAGTTGTAATGTTTCACTTGTGATTGGCACTTTAATTTAGGTAGTCAGGTGAACCCATTGAGGAGGGCTTTTAATGGGCCTGGCAGGCATGCCTTTCAACTGAGTTTTATCCACCAAACCACAGCGCATTTTGAATCATGTATTGCACAACAATTTTAATTCATTATAATTTGGGAACTTAGAAAATAAAACTTACTCTTCTCAACAAAGTTTTTTAATATTTGCTACAAAATAAAGATATTCATTCAGATTAATATTGCAACCCATATTTTTCAACCTCAAGCTTGTGACCATGCCCATTGTAAATATGCTATAGGTAAACTTACAAGAAAATGTTTCATTGACAATAGCAAATTCTATCTTTGGCAGCAAGAAAATTCCCCTAGCAACAATTATACCAAGGTTGTTCTCTATTTAATCAGAATCAAATCTCAGAATGACACACTACCAGCATAGGGTGCCTACAAGTTTTTCCTCAAACATTTATAAGAAACTTGTTAGCTGCTAGTTGCAAAAGTAAGTTAAAGGTGATTACATCTGATCTAGTTGTTTAGTTTGAAGATACATCAAAGGTGTCCATACCTTCCCCCAACTTGATAATCCTCACTAAAATTTTGATGTTCACAAGTTGTGTTTCCAAGAGTGACATTGTCAATGTCTGAAAATCTCTGACCCAGGTCTGTACCATTGATTTGTACCATGGTGCCACCTTCAACAGGACCACTAGATGGATAGATCTGCAAAGTAATGATGAGAAATATTGAAGAGACTGTTTCAGTTCAGAAAGAGCATACCTTCTTGTTACATTTACAGAATTTTGGCTCAAGCAGTTCATAATGGAGTCAACTGACTTCTTGCAATATACACTGCATACAAATTAACCAACCAGATGCTGATCAAACTAAAACAAACTTCAAATAAATTCAGCAACAATACAGAAACCAAGAAGCACTGGCAAGTATACCACCATTTTAAGCCCTCTTATTATTTATGTCATTAATCTCTAAAACACATAAGACTAGCATTTTCTTCATATTCACGCAAATCACGGAGGTCCATTTTTAGGAGTTCATTGAACTCCTTCTTTTGAGCCAACATAATTCTTTCACCACTTACGAATCCAATGAGCTTAATAGGTATTAGGAACTTAATGTGAAACGATTCATATCGCCTGTTATGTTGTAAATTCATCAGAAAATTTTGTCCCTGGCTATAATACTGCTTGTCGATACAGAAACCACAAGCACTAACAAGTCTATTATCAGTGCTATAAACCTCTCAAAAACACAACAATGGTTCACAACATGTTCACTAAAAATTAATTGCTGATATGTCACCTTATTTTGTCAGCTTTGTATTAATGGCTAAAAAAAGTAGATAAAATCAAAGGCAAATGGCCTTTAGACAACAATGCTCACTCCCTCCTATTGTTACTTTCAGTTTGGTGGAAGTGTTGTTGTCAGTATAGGCTTGATGTTTAATTCACACAGTGAACCTGGTGGTCAGTCAAATGATGCTGTTCTTGACCGTTTCTTATGACTGCTACATGTCTTATTAGTGCTACTTTACAATATAAATTATTCAATTATGCACTTTTCAAAAAAAAAAAGCAGAGCATAACTCCCATGGATTTCAAGATGATTTAAGTCTGTCTGCATGGATGGCATTAAGTTTCACTGTTTGATACTACGGGAATCTCAATGGTTACTAAAAGTGACACGTCATTGAAAACTCACTTTCCTTCCTGACAGACAGAAGAACTTTATACCCTATCACTGGTAAATATTGTCTGGAAATCAACAAAAATGTTCCATATCCATACAGAACACAACATCTGGGATTGCATTAATTGACAACATCCCATACTTACCAGTCTTCAAGTGGCTTTCAATTGATAAAAGTTTACTGGTTGCTGATTATCGTACTTATCATATATTCTACAAAAGTTTACCGATGTTATCGTAGGTGGATCCGTGCACTCTTGCTGTATCGTTTGAGGACACTTTTCACTGACAGCGCATTTAGACTGAGATGAACACCATCCACAATTCAACACCGGAGGAGTTGTGATATCAGACAAGCAACGACTACAATCTGGTCTGTCCACCTCACACTTGTACAGAATGACTGTAATGATATAATAGTAACAAAAAAAAAAATAATAAGATCCAAATACAGAATGACTGTTGGTTCTGAATTGAAGTGACAATCATTATACATTACCATTTTACATTAATGTTATCTGGAACAATCTGTAATATTGGACTTCATATTTACCTTGGATTATTGGGTTCATCTGACCTGACAATAAATACATTGTATTATTTTCAGAGAGAAAAAAGATGTTGTGAAAAAAGAGGTCAGTATGTTGTGAGATTTGCGTTTTAAATGTTGAGTCTCCCATCACTTAATAAACAATTAATAAGCATCGTACAAAAACTAGAATCTCAATACTTCTGGTTGTTTAATGTTCCCTTAAAGGATGTTCAGAATATGTACCTTAGAGACAATTTAGTTGTGATTGTAAAGATTATAAACAAGACATAGACAAGCTCGTGTTTGATGTATCTGGTTGATTGATCTGGTTAATTAATCTCGTTGAGTCTGGTTGACTAAACATTAGACTTCTGCCTCTTTAGTTCATTTGCATGCCATCCCTTTTTAACAAGGTAACAAGGTAAATGTATTCATTTGGGTGAATTAAACAGTTGTTTTAAGTTTTGCATCAGCTTCTCTGAAAATGTGGATGGCTATTAACATGTGGGATCAAGGCATTGTTTCTCTGAGAGCTAATTCTGTAAAGACTAGTTCACTTCAATGATGTTGCTAGGTATATGATAATGAACTGGAATTGCCAAACAAAGGAATGAAATATCTTTGAGGTAAGCGAGCAGCAGATCTTCACTCGATGTGGCGGGTCCTAAAGTAGTAAAATTAATTAAGTTAAATGCACACCTGGCATCAGACGTTCTCCTTTTGTACTTTATGTTGAATCTGAGAATACACACAAGTGAACTGAAAACATCAATAGCCTACTACTCTATTATCCTTCTATGACATACATCAATCACAGCAAACTGAACGAGCTTAAGAAAAACTACGTTCTGCTATCTTGTTTATTCCTTATACTTGCACTCTGAGGACCTATGGGGAGATTCTGCAATTAGCAGACCTGCTAACAGAGCTGTGACCTTCTTTTAGATGCAAACAACTAATAAAATTCCACTAACAGAAAATTTTTATTCATTTTGCATCAAACCACATGTTTTGCTGCTACCATAACTGTTCCACTTAAAGTACATGCAAAGGGCCCACCAATCTAAACAAAGGATCGAAACTATAATTTACGCAACTACTATGTGCAAAACAATGGGAATCTACCTTTTAAAGGTTACAGGCACTTTTTTGTCAACAATTTGAAAAAATATTTTTTCAGGTGTCAGGCACATCCATTGCTTGTCGATGGTTTGCAAAAGAGACTTATGATATGTATTTCCTTCATAATCACAGTGTAAAGGAAAAAGGCCAAAATTACAACTGTTGTTATTATATATAACTATTAATAGCAATCAGGAAACAATATATATGAACTACCCTTTGTCTACTAAGAGCAACTTTTACTGACCAAAGAAGAATCGAGGAAGATTCTTTTTGTCATATACAGCAGCAATTTGTGCTTAACAGTACACGTTTCACACCATTTTGTTATGTCCACGCAGTTAGCAATACAATGCTGACATGAATAAAGCAACAGTGACATCTATCAATTTTTGCACTTCACATATCAAACAGATTTGTTACAAACAAGTTCCTCAGCAAATACAGTGATAAATGGTGATCAAAACGTATGAGAATGCAATTCAATGAATTTCAAGGTATAGTTATATGACATTAATAAACACATTAAGTCATAATGAAATTAGTAGATACTGTACAAAAAAACATCAAACGATGTAATCATTAAAGAAAACCTAATGAATCTGAATTGAGCATCAATTCGTTAATGTTCTGAGAAAAATTTTCTTTTCATTCTAAACTTTACCAAGAAAGAACTCGTCCTTTGCCTACTACTGAGATACAAAGGAGTAGTGAGATATGAATGTAAACATTTTCAAGACATTCAAAAACATACCAGTGCCATTTCCATCGAGGTATGCTTGGTTTCCCTTTGTTCTGATCTTCAGTTCTGCAGTTACATCTTGTACATTAGCTGCATAATTGAACTGTAAATGTGACAATCATTACAACATACAATTAAGAAGTCAACATCATCCTTCCCACTTCACTGATTAGGTTGAGAATTGTTTATTCTGCTCAGTTAAAAATTGCAAAAGTTATCCCTATCCCTAAGTCTGGAAATGAGAGAGTTACTTCAAATTATCGACCAGTTTCTATTCTTCCAGCTTTATCTAAGATTTACGAAAGACTTGTGTACAATAGGCTTTGGAATTTTATTGATAAGAATAATCTCATGTTTAACAGCCAGTATGGCGTTCGTAAAAACCATTCCACTTATATGGCGTCACTTAAGTTTGTTGATGATATTGCATTTAAATTAGATAATCATGTTAAAACAGCTGCTTTATTCCTGAATTTATCAAAGGCATTTGATACTATTGAACATCAAATTTTACTTAAGAAAATGTATATGGTATTAGGGATATAGCTCTAAGCTGGTTCCAAAGCTACTTAAGTGATCGCACACAGTTTGTTAGGTATAAGGGTAAAGACTCTTCTTTTAGGAACATAAGTATAGGAGTTCCACAAGGGTTCATTTTATGACCACTGCTATTTCTTCTATATATTAATGACATGAGTCAGATGTCAAATCTCTTGAATTTCATCTTATTTGCCGATGACACAACTATTTATATTCAAGATCCTAGTATTGATAAAGCTGTAGAAACCCTTTCTTCTGAATTTAAGAAAGTGTATGATTGGTTAGCAGCAAACAAATTATCTTTAAATGTTATTAAAACCAAGCTTATGGTATTTGCAAGTCCAAAGAGAGCCCCTCCAGATCATACGATTACGATTAATGATAAGATTATTTATAGCGTACACAGTACCAAATTTCTGGGAGTTCAAATTGACCATCAGTTATCATGGAAAGATCATATTTGTGGAATTACTAAAAAATTATCTAAAATAGCAGGTCTTTTCGCTAAACTGAAAGACTTCTTGCCCGGCAATACGCTTCTTACCCTTTACAAAACCCTCTTTGTTCCACATCTCAACTACAGTATGTTACTGTGGGGTAACTCCTCTGATTACTTACTCAATCATCTTCGCATTTTGCAAAAGTGAACCTTAAGGCTTATTTGTAATGCCCCTTTAAATAAGCACTCAAAGCCTCTCTTTTTCCAAAACCAAGTTCTTACCTTGGATGACATTTATAAATACCAGCTGGGAAGCTTTTTATATAAACACAAACAAAGCAATCTCCCTTCCGAGTTCACCACATTCTTCTAGACTAATAGCGATTTCCACTCTTACTCTACTAGATTCAAAGACAGTCTTCTCTTTCCGCATACTAGGACTTCTTTAGCCCATTCCCAAGTAAGAATTACAGGTGTAAATTTTTGGAACTCATTATCCAATCCCATTAAGCAGTCTTGCACTTTAAACGTGTTTAAGAAAACACTGAAATATCACCTGCTCGATAAATACAATGAAGGATAGTAGTAGTACTGGTTAAACTGCGTCATTGCAAATCTATGTTCTCCCCCTTCTTTTCTGGTTTTGTTTGTTAGATTTTTTTCTTTTCTTTTTTTTTCTCTCATTTTCTTTTCTATAAGTTTAGATTGTATATCATCACAGACGGTACAGTGCTCTGATAGGAACCAGACTAGAAAAGTGAAACCTTCCTTCTGGTTCCTCTTCCTTTTGTGTAGTATATTTATTGTTTATTTTTGTATCTCATGTCATGTGCCTATTCTATACTTGTTTGTCTTGCTTTGTTATTATTACCTGCAAAGTAAGGAAATAAACTGAAATGTAACATAAGAAAATGTAATTTCTGTTCCCATTCAAATAATGGCAAAGAAAAATTTTGGCAGGAAACATGTGCAGTTGAAAGTTGCAGCTTCTTCAAAAAACAACTTTGAAACATCTTTGCAGTAGTTGCGATACATCCGCATGTGCTAAACGCTACACTTGCAATGAACACATTCTACATAATGAACATAACTAACAAAAAACTAATTGTATTATCCAGCACACTGACCAAATCATGGAAAGATTTTTTAGGCTTTGCAATTTTAGAAGACATCATCAGATCTCCACCATCCCCCACACTGACTATAAGCAGAATACGTTAAATACGTTTGGAGAGAGAAAATTATATTATCCTACAAAAGCAACTGACTGCTTCAGAAGAGGAAACTAATTGAAACATTATATCAGTACCATATTTTACAGAAATATGGCATAGACACTGGAAACTAACCAATCAATTTATACATCCTGTTCTTGTGACAGGAAACTGTTTTTGCAAATACTCTTCTAGTTACCATGTACCATGTACAACCAAAAAAATATTTTCAAAGAAAAAATCTTTTCTTAAAATCTCTTAAAAAAGTTTGGAACCAGTTGCAACTGCAGTTGTAACCATAACAGACACTGAAAGTTCAGCCTCTTTTCATTTAGATCATAACTTTCTTCATTATTATCATTCAGTTCATCTCATGTTTCTCTGAGGCTATTTTCTAAATTATATTCTCAGCTTATCAGAGCAAAGAAGGCTTCTCTGGATCTTACCTCTTTCTCACTGCAAGTAAGAGTAAAGTTTTTGGTTGAGTTATTTGACAATTCTGCATCACTTACTACCTCATTATCCAGGTAGGTAAAGACACACTTGTAGGACTGTCAAACAAATAAGAAAGAGAGAATGAAGGAAAAGAAGAAAAAAAGTAACTATTTAACTCAAAGTCTAGATCCCTGGTGAGTCAGGGAAAAAGAGCAAAGACTTTACTCAACATTTATTCATATCCAAGAAGACTGCATAATGCAAGTCATTAATAGCAGCCAATATTTACCTAATACCTTTAATAATTATAACATCATTTACATAGTGTGTAATCTTAAAGTTAGATGGGCTTTTTTAAAACAGTCCAAGAATAAGAGTTAATAATGTTTACCATTAAAACTAAAAGTCTGTCACATTCTTGACAGTTGTTAGTTCAGATTTTAATGTTTGACTATGAAATCAAATTGTGAGCATTCATATGAAGAGCATTTGGCAAGTTTTTTTTTGACAGTCAGTCACCTGATTTTCCAATACCTCTTCTTTATGCTTTTTCATCATATTCAAATTTTTGGCAATAAAAAATTAAGTACAGGTCTGGCACAAACTTTCATTTCTGTTTCTACTTTTAACCCTTATTTTTTCCATTTTGATTTTCACCATCTTGGAAACACATCAGTGATCCTATACTGGCACACTTCACTGGCAGCACACTGATTCAATCAACAATGCTCTGTTCAATTACAATCAGGAGTATGAACCAATGCAATAATGTCCCTAGCATTACATTTAACACTGGCCACAGTTATCTGGATCCCACAACCACTGCTTGGAATATCATGCAGTCAGAGGCTCAGAGCAGCTGCCAGCTGTAGGAGATGTGGTTACTCACTGGCTCACATATGAATGGTCAATTGAAAAAAAAAAATTCTCAATATTGTTAGGACATATCAACTGTCTAACTTACTTTTGTTGATATAGCAGAAGATGCGCTTGGTGTTTGAACGGTAACTGTTATACCACTAGCAGTACTGTTGTTGGGGATGTAAGTATCTTCAGCAATGACTGTGGGACACTCATTAGTCTGCAATTACAGTACAAAGGAAAAGTTCAGACAATGGTGCAAATAACTTTATTTAATTCCACCTAAAACTGACTTGTACTTGTTTTGGATCACCCTCATAATTGGGCAATGAAGCAATTCTAGTCATTATTTCGAACAATTACATTTTGAAAAGTTCTCATTCTTGTTAATAGTCTTCCTGTGCAGTTTGCATGAAGATATAAAAGTCACATTATAGACTCACAAACATACAAACAAGGAAAGAAACAAACCACATGCATGCAGTTTGAAAATAAAGGTACTTGAAATACAGTTCAATAGGATATATTTCTCTACATCAAAAAATGTCATCTTTCGATCCAAGTCAGTCAGGGAACCTAAAATAGACTACAGTGGGTGATGAAAATCAGAACAAATGCTGACAACTGTTCCACAAAACACTGATCGATATTATGAAGGTATCATGTACGGTTACATTTTAGGTACTAAAACATTTAAAAAATGAGAGTTTGATGAAATTCAGAAACTATCTGAAGTTCTTTATCTTTGCAAAGAAGAAATATCTAGTAATATAAGGATTTTAGTGTTGTTGCTTTCAGAGGGCACATGGCACTGCCCTAAGAACAAAATGAAGGTAAGCAGTTGCTGAAAGAGTTCTCAATCATTTACTGTATAGTGCACTGTCAATTCTGAATTTGAAAGTTTGAGGATCAGGAAGCCCTCCATGGGCCCAACAAGGACCATATACCATGTTGCTCATGGATGAACACCACCAAGATGCATTTTTTCTTTTTGAAAAAGTGCCCAGAGGATAACGATTGAGGCAGGGGGTGAAACCAGACAATCGTGATGCAAATCCAAACCCAGGACCACCATGTAACATCCCCATCCAACCGACAGGCGTGTATCCCCAAGTCTTTCGCCACTTTACCAAAGGCTGGAAGGGGTGGACTACTAGCTCAGCAGCCTACAGCTTTACCAAGCAATCTGAAACGGACGAGACTTAAATCAGACAACAAAAACCCAAACAATCCCCTCAGTACCACTGTAAAAAGCTCTTTACTGAACAAGTCCAATTTGAGTCCTCAGATAATTTTCAAGTGGCTCTGCCTGGATTTGATCCGGGGACCCAAAGATTGCACGATGGATACTAACCACGAAGTTAACCCTCCACCTAGATTCAGAATTTCTTAGAACAAAACAGCATTTGGCCACCTTATTTCAGATCATACATATAGAGTATCTATTACAAGCACAACTACCCTAATGGCTACCACATATTACAATTATTTTTTTTTATTTTTATATTTATTTATTATTTTATTTTTCTGTGAACAACAAGTTCTGTGAGACAACAAGTTTTATATATTTCAATTAATGAAAGTTACTGACTATCCAACAAAGGGTTAAATTCAAGTTTGTTGATAGAGTGCTTCATCCCTGAAACATGATGTTGTTCAAGTAAGGCTAGACTTTTTTTTTTTCCCTTTGTATATTTTGTAAATCGGTGTTCAACAGTAGTTGAAATTACAAATAATATTTTTGCCATATATACAATATTTACAAACATGGTAGACTATTTTATACAGAGTGTATTGCATATACTCTTTACATCACTGAATGTCTCATTCGGAATTATTGAATAATTAGGCTAGCCTTATTTGACTTGCTGCTTACAATACACTGAGGTAATTATTGAGAGGTAATGATTAAAAGTTTACACAAATAGGACATGCCTCTGCAGGATTTACAACTGCAATTAAGAATGACACACATACATGTAATATCCAGAGGGTAGCAGTGACTCTAATCATAGTTTGAAGGGAGATAACCCATTTGTTTTACAATAAAGTCACATGTAATGTTTAAACCAATATTTGTGGACACAGAATGATAGATTATTCAAAACAGAGAAAGATGGTAGGCATTTAATCTAAGAAATATCTTTTTTTCACAGGAAGAAACCAAGTTATTTGTTTTTCAAGAACGCATTCACCTAAACATAAAAACATCATATACTGCATCTTCTGTGACTCATCTTTGGCATACCTGCAATGTTTTGAGGAGAAGAAGATTTTGCAGAAGTTTATTGATGAGCCTAAATGTTTGATACTGATTGAAGCTATTTTCTTTATTTGCCATGTTAGTGAATTGTAAATGCCCTATTTACTTTTAAAGGTATACCAGCAGGCTTATGAGCAAATATTCTACCTCCCATTCACTTCTAGTGTACATTCGGTCTCACTTTTTGCTCACTTAGTGAGCTTTCAAAACAAGCTAAAATATAAATTCACAATACCCCCACTTAAGGATAAAGAGTAATCTAAACAATTTCTAGACATTTTCTTCCAGCAAGAACTGATACCATCAATGAATTTATCAAAAGTACCTGAAATTACCCAAGGAGGGATGTCCATGCTACTTACAATTTTTTAATCACTAAAATACAAACAATTACAAAAGCCATTAGGGCTATGCTAATTTGTTTTTACTTTAAATAAACAAACTATGAATTCGATAAATCAAATTAATACTTTGATTAATCAAAGTACTAATTTGAATAATTAAATTATTAAGTTGTTTAATTAACTTAAAAATTGAATTTTGTTTTTCATTTTTGTAACAAAACGAGAGAAAAAAAAATTCACATGGCTCTAATAGGCTTCCATAAACAATAGCATAAGAAGCACATAATAAAGGGAAATATGAATTCCTTGTGATAAGCTATAAATATACAAAGGAATGCATGGACTGACCAAGCTTGTCGACTCTGAAATATTAAGGGTTCAACATAGATGCACAGGGCAATATCAACATGCACATTAAAACCACATCCCTAAGATGCATGAATTCAATCAGCGCGCACGAAACCAAAGTGGATCTGAAATATATTATGCAGCTATGTAGGCATCTTTGTAAAGCTTGATGATATTTTAGGCCTCCACCTGCTGATTAACTTTCCGCTGTCAATTCCATCAACACTACATGCAACATGCAGTGAGGAATGCCACAGAAATTCCTTTATCCGTTTTCTGGGGTTCGGTTGCCCCAATTGCCTAATGCTGCCCCATTTCCTCTACCCTCAAACAATGGCTGTTTCATCAATAACAGCATGCTGCTGTCACAACTTAAAATTGCCTTCGTTGTAAGCTGTTTCATTCCTCAGAAAATTCTGTTGCTCTCTGCCCACAGCCCCAGTGCTGTGGCTATCTCCTACTCAGAGAAGCAAAAGTCTGATCGTCAAAAGTCTAATTTACCTCACAGAATCACCCAAACATTAACCTGTCATGTGCTAAAAATCCTAAACTAAAAATCCACAGAATAGTCACACATTTTAGTTGGAATATTTTCTCCAACTAGAAATTTGCTTCATAGTGACAACAGATTTTTGCTGTTGCCTATAACATGTAAATAAAGTTAGACCAGAAGCCTATCCTATATGTGAATAATACTGTAGAGCTACTTAGTTTTATCCAGTTACAGGTTTTAGTCTTTCAATTAATTTTTTATCCAGAGTGTTTTCAATGGTTTTATATGTTACTTAATGTAAGGCTAAGTCTAAAACAGGTTTACTAGCAACAGGATAGCAGCATTTATGTCATTATGTGAACATTTTATTTTTGAAAATTTCTTTCCACATATAACAGTGTCACAAGAAACTTCTATGACTTGCCTGTGACAAGTCTTTTCAAACCCAATGGAGTTGAAACAAACCTCAATCTTATATTTGCACGCAACCACTAGGGATGGATAAAAGGATTTTCCGGCGCTCACAAAAAGGTGTTTTAAAGGCTGTATTGCATCACCCTAAGCTATATTTTTACCTGCCTGAAAGGAAAATTCTCAACTGGTTCTAAGTTACAGTACTCTTAGATTGCCCGCAAATTCGAAAGATGCAGAGCAGCTCGTATTACACAGCGTACACAGGGATCCATTGTTTTGATTACACATGTGGAGGAATGTAAGACAGGCTGAGGGAGGGACTAGAGGTAGGTGGTTGGGAGAATGTAAACTGTCTGGGGTGATGCATTACAGCCTTTAAATTTCCTCCTACACTGCAGCCATTTTCATGAGTTCTGTCTAGCAATTAGCCACTGGTCTAAAGTTTCATTCAGCAATTCAAATTTGAGCTGCAACATCGTTGGGCCAGCTAAATACAATCATTGTCAAGGGAAGGGGGAATGTGGGTCAAAGTCACATCCACCCAATGAGCCCATGTCCACTCCCCCTGCCTTCATTTTGTCACCAGTGACTATATAAGATGTACTTCTGCACAACAGTTTGTTAAGTATTTAAACTGAGTGTGTTGTAGAAGGCATTATGAATGTGAAGGCACAAAGCCTGTAAACATTTTGCAGCAGGTTCGACACTGGCATTAAGGCGGCGACTACATCAGTCTGGTACGTGACTGCTGTATAACAGTCTGCAAAGTCGTTTGATGTCAGATTGACTTTTTCAGATTGACTTTTTGGTCTGACGTTATTTGGACCAAAGATAGTTTAACATCACTCCAACATCAGCAAATATGCACTGCAATATTTTCAGAACTCAGCTGGCATTGTTGTTTGGTCGCAAAAAGGGTGATGCAAACCACGTCAGTCTGATGTCTGACTCCTTCAAATCACTACCTGACCTCAAGCCAATTACTTGGAAACAAAACTGACGTCCAACTGACCATACTGACAGCATATATTTTATTATAGTATGTTACATAGCAGGTGACTGCCCTACATTCCGACACCTGTGTGTTCCAACATTCCTATATCCGAGAGCAGTGGCTTAGTAAGACCCTCTAGGTCCCATGAACAAGTAGCAGTGTTTTCCCAAATCCAATGGTATCGCAATCACAATTGTGTGAGCTCTTTACTGCCATTTGCGCTCACATTTACAAATTAATATGCTACTTGTGGTACAATATACGATAACATTTCATGATGTTTATGCATTGATGCTGTTAACACTGAAGTCTTTGAGCTAAGTGTTGGTACTTTAGGTAAGTGCATCATATGATGAATGCATCCCACCTACGCCGAGCATCATAGCCGGGCCCCCTAAACGGTGTCTCATGTAATGGATGTGTAGGAACATATGAGTCTTGGAACATATAGAGGTGTCGGACCGGAGAGGTGTCGGAACATTGGGCTGTAACTGCACAACCAAGGTTGATCCTTATGATGTTTTGCAGCTGAGGTAAATGTGCAAGATTGACATGAATTGAAAAATTAACTACAATAATTGTATCAGAGATATAGGACTAGTGAAACAATGATAGCCAAGAGCTAGTACACAGGATTGAAAAGCTGCTGACCTTCCAATAAGTGGCAATTTTGTGAAGCCATCTTTCTCTTACTTCCGATCTTGACCCTAAAAAGTTTGATCTTTAGACACTGGAAAACATTTAAACATTTCTTTAAATGCAGAATATGAAGCCGCGATTCGCAAATAGTTGGCTCTTCATTCAGCCATACAATGTTAATTGCCACAGTAGGTAGGCAAATTGTGTACATTTTAAGGCAAGTGATGAGGATGGCAAAGTATAGTTGAAGATAAGATTTGATTATCACACTACTTACTATTTTACTACAGTACTTTACAACAAATCTCAAAGCTAAAAGTTGATTGCTTGATTCTTGTTCTAAAGGAGAGGGGGGAGAACTTTTATCACGTCAGTGAGGCATAAAAAACAACACAGTTCATTGTTGCAGAATAAAATAGCATCTGACATTCACCTTCTAGTAATACTCACAATGTAAGAATCAACACAGTGACTTGATCCATTAAAACTGCAGGTGAAGTCATCAGCACACCATCCACAATCCCACATTGATGTACAGTAGCCACATGACAGGAATACACTATTCATGATTGAAACAAAAACAAGGGGAAAAAATGGTGTCTGGGTCATTTATAGTCTTCCAGATTTACTAAAATTTGAAAGTATCTTGAACAGGAGAATTACCATGATATTTCTTTTCTCAAATGATACGTCTGTCATTGTATTGAGGTAATGATAGTTGATGTAGTAGCCATGTCAAATCAAAGAAGAAGGGGACTTTAAAAACCTTTACTTAAAACTAACAAGGTATGGTTCATGCTACATATTTAGCATGTTACAACACATGTGATCAATGCTTACTATGTCTTGGCATCTTGTCATGTATTAACATTTAGGTGAAATTAAGTAGCTTCTGTGAGATAAATATTCCAACTTTCTCAGAGAAAATCTTTTTTTTTACAATTGATAATTCCACATAGATCACAACATACATTAATGCGAAGAAGCAATCACTGTACCATAGCAAGAAAAAAGAAACATTCCACAATGGCACTGTCAAACTCACCTTGAAATCCTACTGCAGTTAAAAAAGTAGTATGGAACAGTGATAAAGGTAAGATTGTATTCTGATGAGACTAACGAGAGGTTGAGTGATACTGCTTCATCTGGTGGTACAAGAAAAATATTAATGGTTCATAATGGAGTTAAAGGTATCTCACAGAACAATGTAGCTTCAATTGTATAGAACCAGAAAGCCAAAAGGCTTTGTGATTCCTTGCTACATTGTTATATTACAACAAACATGAATTATCAACATGACAAGAATAGGATCAACTGCAGTTATTGTTCTTGATGCACCACAAGCCTTAAACCCAAAATGACCTTTATTTTGGTGACCTGAAATGACCGTGACATTTGACATCCACCAAAAGCAATAGGGATCACCTACCCAGTACGGCCAACCCACACATCAAGTATGACATAAGTCAACATTACCCTTCTGAAGTTAATGTGTTTGCAAGGTTTGACCTCGGGTGACCTCAAACGACCTTTGACCTCCACCACAAGCAAAAGGAGTCTTCTACTTAGTACGTACAATCTACACATCAAGTAAGACATCAGTCAAGGTTAGACTCTTGGAGATATTGTGTTTAGGGCAATTCCACGGTAACGCTGTGATGCTTTGGAAGCAAAATTCACATTTTACGTGCAAATAACAGAAAGAGCTTTAATGTTAGGAACAAACTTCTCTTTCAATTCTACTCCTACTATCACAAAGTAAATTTAGTAAATGTTTATTTCTTAAAAGAGTGTACTAAGTATGAAAATATGAATATTAATGACGGTGGTAACGCTGCGACACTGAAAAGGACATGCATTTTCTGGCCCCTCACAAACTGTTAAAACCCTGTGAAGTTTAAGGACTTTTTGCAGTTTCTCCACATTAAAAACACTTTATAGACTGTTACCGACAATAGTGTGGTGAAATACAAAATAAAAAATTATTATTATGGTAGATATGATCAATCATAAAAAAAAATGGGGTAACGCCGTGATGGTAACGCCAAGATCAAGACCTGATTATATGGGAAACGCATGTTAAAAAAAATAATAAACTGATAGGAAATGGTGATATTGATAGTTAGAATGTTTGTAATTCATCTAGATATGAGTAATTTGGATGTTTTAAGAAATATTTGCTATGAATTTGTGTAAGAAAGTGGAAATTTTCACTTCAGACATCATGTGAAAAATGAAGAACTATGATAAATCCACACACAACTCCAGTCAAAATGAAATCAAGAAGAGTGCTATAGCTACGGTAGGCCCACTGCTGAAGAAATGACATGAACTGTGAAAGCTTTATACAGTAATACAATATAAATGCAGTTCCATCTCACTGAAACAGCAAATATTCTCTTCATACAGGGTATTGAGTGATATTGCGTCTCAAGTTTGCTGTAATACATTTAGTATTATTTAAAAAAAAATTAAGTAAATGTATGCCAGTTTGTATTGGTGCAATCACATAAATTGTTTTACTTAGGCTTACACTGAGTCTTAAATATTCAAAATAGAGCAGGGTGACCAAACTTGTTGGGTCTCATCAGTCACAGTTTTATTTTAAGTTAGGTTTGTGTCCTCAACTTTGACAAACTGACCCTCTGTTTGCCTTCTCCAATCTCCACGAAATAATTGGTAGTGTACTGTACAAAGCTTCAAGTGTATTGCAGGGCACTTTGTAGATGATAAAGGACTGTTTCCACATTGTTTTAGCAAAACAATCTTGGAACAGAAAGAGGAAAATCTGTATAAAATGCTACTTATGCTCAATGGTATACAGAGAGTGTACCATGGATTGTATGGATGCTATAAACAGGTGCTTGTCACTGCCCAATCTAGCAGACCATTATAGCTTCTGAGCATAAAAGGGGCGCTACCATAACAAAAGAAAGGGTACAGTTCTGCATTTCCTGTTTGTACTATCACAGAAGGAGGCCCAAAAATGTCGAACAAATCATTATCATACAGTAGGTGCTGTTACTTCAGTACCAGCAACCACAGTGACTATAATAGTCAGTCCCCATACAGTAAATCAGTGCCTGTCACGGTGTTACCAAAAAAGTAATACCGTGATATTGGTATAATTAATTAAAAATGAGAGACCTCAAATGACATTTGACCTCCACCAAAAACGATAGGTATCATCTGCTTAATATGAGCAACCCACACACTAAATTTGACATCAGTCACAGTTACTTCACTGGAAATATTGTGTTTACAAGAGTTTACAGTTTGAACTCTGATGACCTCAAATAACCTTTGACCTCGACCACAAAGAATAGAGATCATCTACTTACTACGACCAACCAACACACCAAGTATGACATCAGTCCCAGTTACCCTTCTGGAGATAATGTGTTTACAAGGTTTTCACATTTTGACCTCTGGTTGCCTCAAATAACCTTTGATCTCCACCAAAAACATTTGGGATCATCTACTAATATGACCAACCCACACACCAAGTATGACATCAGTCACAGTTACAGTTCTTGAGATGTCATGTTTACAAGGTTTTCACATTTTGCCCTCTGGTGACCTCAAATGACCTTTGACCTCCACCAAAAACAATAGGAACATCTACTCAATATCAACAACCCACCCAGCAAGTATGAGATCAGTCATGGTTACCCTTCTTGAGATATCGTATCTACAACAAGCGTCACACACACATACGCTACATCAGAACTGCATAGATTCATTTTGCCTGCGGCAAGGAATAAAAAAACAGAAAGTCAAGGGGCTTTGTGACTCTTTGCCGATATCTATAAAAAACAAAGGACAACCAACATACCGATTTACTAGTTGCATCACCTTACCCTCCTTGAGATTGGTTTTCAAACAATGACCTTTGCTGACCTGACAAAACCTTTGACCACCACCGAAAATTGATAGAGACCATCTGCATATCAAGAGTTGCCAATGTTAACAGTTTAATGTTCCAGCAACATTCAGTTGCAAAGGCATCTTTCTCAAAGTTTTCCATACTTTAACCTCTGATGACCTCAAATAATCTTTGACCTCCATGAAAAGGATTATATACTCACAATGAACAACCTACAAACTAAATTTGAAGTTAAAGCAACTTCCCCTCCTGGAAATACTGTGTTTCCTAGGTTTCCAAACTATGACCTCTACTGACCTTTCAACTCATCAAGAGCACCAGCATTTACAGTTTGAAGTTCAAATAACAATCAGTTGTTGAGATATCTTCCTTCATAAGCTGCCAAACTCAAATGACATTTGACTTCCATGAAAATTCACTAGAGATCATCTAGTTTTGAAAAGATTCATATATAGTTCAAGCAACTTTCACTCTTTGAGATGCCATGTTTACAAGGAGAAACTATGATCTCTACTACCCCATGTGTCGGCCCTTTGACCTCCCCAAAATGTGACAGCAATCATGTACCTGTACATATCAAGTCCTACCAATGGTTAGAATTTGAAGTTCCAGCAACTTTCAGTCGTTGAGATATATTCTTTAAGGAAATATAAGGCATTTGTTTTACAGAAAAAAAAACATATTTTGAAAACCAATGTTTGTAGACGAACAATGATAGATCATTCAAAATAAGAAAGTGCAGAGGTCTTCTTTCCAAAAACAAGTTTTTCATAGACAGAAATTCAGACATCACTTGCTCAAAAAATAATTTGTTCACCCAAACTTTCCAGTCAAATAATGCATTATCCCACTCCTCACATGCATAATGCTTTGAGGAGATGAAACTTTTGCAAATGTTTATTTATGATACTGAATGGTTCAACAATGATTAAAGCTATTTTCTTTGTATGTCAGACTGGTGTATTCTAAAGGATTAATCCATTTGATTGGTTTTTAGTGTTTCCCCTCTGGTGACCTTAAATGACATCTGACCTACCTGGAAAAGAATACGGTCACCTACTGACAATGGACTACCTAAAACCAACTTTAAAGTTCAGGCAACTCTCCCTCATTGATGTAACATGTTTACAACTATGACGTCTACTTGCCTCTATTTACCTCAAATGACCTTTGACCTACCTGAAAATGAATAAGGATCATCAACATACAATTGACGACATATGCACCAACTTTAAAGTTCAAGCAAGTTTCCCTTCTTGATTTATCACATTTACAAGCCAATTAAGGTATGACATATATACACACACACTTACATAACTTTGTCCTAACACAGTGTGCATTAACACACACATACACCATCACCATCACATAGGTTCCTTGTCTGCCTTTGGCGAGGAATCTAAAGTAAAATTACGTACATTTTACACTTTAAGTTTGTTCCATGACCTACTGTGCAAACATTGTTCCCAAAGACATGTTTTTACCTACGGGTCTACCTTTATTCTTTACTAAAGTAAGTTTCAAAATCTCTGGGTTACATTATTTTAACTGTCAGTCCTTGATAGTGCAGATGCATATTGAATGGATTAACACTGCAAAATATGTACCCACCTAATGGGAAGAAGTCTTCGTGCATGCTGTAAAGCATAATATTGCTGTTATGTACCAACACAGAGACATCCTTATTGACTATCAGTGAATATGAAATTAGGAATAAAGTTTACTTTTATTATCAACAGGTTCAGAGTCATTTTTTGCCATTACTTAGCAGATATACATGTATTTTACTTAAAAACAAACATGGGAAAAACATCAGACATTAAAACAATTACTGAGAAAACACAGTCAAAGCTGGTCTTACTGAAATGTCAATACCACAATTTATGTGAGCAAAAGCTGGTATCTCTTTTCAAACAGTAAAGATGCAATATGATTGACAATTGTGTGACAGAAAGGATGTTGATTCAGGTAATTGGTTGTTACACTTTCAGTCAGGACACCATACTGTACACAGACAAACACAATGGTCCTTGGGTGGTGTTACTTCATGTGGTAGGTTTATTAGAAACACTAGCGTACACAGGGGGGCCATTGGGCCATGGCCCTCCCTCACATTCCCCATTTTTTTTTAAATACTGCATATCTTGCTGAAAATATCGGAAATAAGCAGGAATTGACATGATTAGTATCAATATAGGCCTACTATACTGTACATAGGTAAACTTGAGGGAATACAGGACCGTAGCCAGGGGGGTCGGAGCGTTTGAACAACCCATCCCAAGTTGAGGGAGGTCCATTTTTTCCAGCCATGTGTTTGAAGGGTCAGCTATGAAATATTTTTTTTTATCTTGACATATCGTTCACTTTTAGCAGGAAGATAAAACCTCTCCACTTATGTCACAAAATGTATACAGGCCCAAACTGACCACAATATATCTTCACTAGATACATACAGTATACTATGTGGGGTGATGAGATAATAAGCTAAAAAACGCGCATTCATGGTTATGTCATTGTGGCTGTGGATATCATTGAACCAGATACAATAAAAAGCCCGGGACACACTGCCACGACAAGCTGCGACACGACGGCGACCACCCACCGCGTCTGCTGTAATCGTGGCGGTGTGATCGGTTCCACAACTAGAGTTCAGTTGTGTCGTAAGCCGTCGCCGGGCCCGAATAAATATGTTCAATTGTAGTCGGGTGCAGTTGGTGCATTTTAAGCCCTGTTCAAACCGCCACGACTACCAAAGTGTCTACTCAGGCGCATATATAGCCAAGGAGGAGTGATGGAGGCGATCGCCACCCCGGCCATATTGTGGTTTTTTTTTTTTAGGACTTTGCCAGAAATACCCAGGAGCATGGGCATAGCCAGGGAAAGAAGGGCGAACAGGGCAACCCTGCTTGATCTCATTTTCGCTTTTTTTCCCCCGCGATATCGCTCAATAGTAATTCCCTCAATTTATGCGGCAGGCCTACCAAGGCAGGGGTGGAATGCAGGGTTGGGAGCATGTATGTCTGCATGTTAAACACCCAGGAAGGGCAGTTTTCATCTATCTGAGTGGTTTGTAGAGCCAAACGTTTCTTTGAATGCTCATCTCTGCATTGCTTCATTTTTCACAGACTAATTATTTTCTCAGTAATCGAGAAATTGTAGACATGAGATCCACATTTCAAGGCTGGGTTCATGCAGCTGAAAAAACTTGGGAAGGGCTATTTCGAGCCATCTGGGGGGTTTGTAAAACCCAAAATTTTCTTGTACGCTCCGCGCCAACCGATGGTGGCGCTCCGCTTAGATAGTCTTCACAAGTTTGCACCCCCTCCCCTTGGAAGGTCTTTTAAGGTCTTCTTAAATACTCCAGATTACAGGAGATCTGCAGGTTTCACAATTTTCCAGGGAAAGCATCCCCCCTAGCAAAAACTTTCTTGTACGCTCCATGACAACCGATTGCGCCGCTACGCTCAGATCTTTCAATTGCAGTAATTCCGCCAGAGGCTACGGCCTCCCCCTTCACAAATTCCTGGGTACGCCACGGATTAGAAAGGAATACTTTGAAATGTGTTCGCACCAAACTGCCATGACTATGTAAGATTTATGTGCTGCAGTTCGCAGTGTGCCTAATTTCTTTGTTTCTGGGATTTTTAATGACAGGAGTTACTTTGAAACCAAAACAGTAAGAAACTCAAAGTCCAATATACATTTAGAAGTCTATTGCAATCTTAAAAATAACAAATCAGCAGGTTGCAAAATAATGCATTCCCAGATTTCACACATGCCACTAGAATTTAGTAACATCACAACTTGTATACTTCCACTGAAATAAAGCAGTAACCAGGAGCACATATCGATATGTTAACAGAAATGCTCTGACTTCCAAATTCAACAAAATTACCTCCTTCAGAGAAGTTTGGTAAAAGTGTGACATTTGGACTAGCACAAACAAGACTATTTTCTGATTCTGAAGTCCTTATAGCTGGAGTGGTGAAGTTCTCCCCAAAACGACAGGAGTAGTTGACACCAACAGGGAGATGTGTGACATCTATGGTAATCTGTGGAAGAAAGTTGCAGAAAATGTTTTCCAGTATGTTTTGATCTGTCCCAGGAAAAATTAGAGTGCTACTTAACACTGAGTGGAAGAGACATATACTCTCACATCAGCAGTATCTGTTAGCTTAATATCAAGTATAGCTGAAGCATGTGTAGAGAGCGCAAGCACAAGGGCTAAGTCATTTACTTAAAAGGGTCCATGATCTAAAAGTAATAGCTTTGTGAATTCTTGCAATTGGGTGAGTTTTGTATAACATGTATTTGAATAATGATGTAGCCTTCAGGACATGCCAAATCAAGAGTCCCAAAACTGTGCACTACCACTCTTCTAAAGAGCAACAGTAATGATACTGCCATGAATCTCAGAAATATCACACAGTATTTCCAGTGAGATTACCTAAGTTGGATATATACTTCAAAAAGGACTTTATATGTCTATACCACTCATATGTGTCTACAGGGCAAGAAGTGCATTGTCAGAAACACACAATTCAACCTCTCAAGTCGGGAACATATCATGATGAATTAGTGCTGTAACTATGTCAGCAGAAAATGTATCAATGTATAAAGACAAACTACTTGTGATAATCAATGTACTTATCACAATACTTGAAAACAAAAGGAGTCTTGAGATTGGCTAGGAATACTGTTTTGACATTATTTTGGTTATACATGCTTCTTTATATATACTTGTAATGAATAAAAATATCATCATTTGTCATTTACTTTTGTTTCTGTTATTATTAGAAATATGTCTAAACAAGAAGCAAATAAAGAGAAAAACAGGACCAGGCAAGGTTTCAAAAATATTACTTTTTGTGGATTTTGTCTTTATCTTCAATCATGATACCTGCTAGAAATTAATGTTTGGTATTGTGGAAAAAAAAATATCGCAATAACGGTAATATTGCTACAGCACTACACTCAATCACATGCAGGGATTGCAGTGGTCGTGGGTCGTCACTGCATGGATATGTCACGTTGTAACATGTATGTGACAGCAATAAATCATAGAATAATTTGGGAAGAGTTGTACAAAAATAGAACACATTGAAACTCCATTGGTTTAAAACAAAAATGATGAAATCTCATCATTCTCATGGGATAGAGAAAGAAAAATGTTAAATTTATAGATACTGCTAAGGGTATACAGTGAGAATTAATAAGTCCATCAGTATCACAAGTGAATCACTGCCTTCTAAATGCCAGCACAGAATGTGGGCATGAAGTAATGTTAATGTAAATGTGACCCACCATATATATTCCAAAAACAATTCTTTGCCTTATCAGTTCTGACGTTCCATTTCAAAGTGAATATGTTACTTATGGCAATATATTTAAGTTTCTGCTAAGTACAGTATGCACTAAAAGTTTGCAACTTCTACCAAAGTTTGTGACCAAAATATCTTTTGAAGCTTGTATAATACAATCTTAGAAAGAAAAGACAATATTTTTGTTTATAAATATCATTGTTAATTGTGGTAATTTATTGTTTTCTTTCCTCTTTTTTAGTTTGCTTTGGTGGTGATTGACTCAAGATTACTTCATAGACACTGCATTGTATATTGGCACCTTTTCAAAACTCATGGATTACTCAATCTAGACATCACCAAAGTATAACACAAAAAGAGAGGAGACCTAACCAATCATTACTGCACAGTTTCATTAATCTTATAGTAAGCCTTTGAATATTTGATGGTCCCGACATTCGTTAAGTGATCAACTCACGATACTCCCAGTGCACAACAACACAGCAAAAAATTCAATGACAGAACATCCATGATGATACTATCAAGTTTTTAAATAAGTTTTGTACTTCTTTACATAGTGCTTCCTTGATCCTTATCAAAGACCAGCAGCAATTTCTCAATCAAATAATCTCTGACTGTAACTCTGACTTTGAGATTAGGATCAACACACAACTCCATCTCATCATGGACCATCAAGGATGTTCTTTCATACTATCTGTAATTTGATATTTTATCACAATGTTGTATGCACCATCACAATGATGTTTTCAATTTCTTGCCAAATAGGGAAGATGAGATATTCAAAAACATTTGTTTTGTTAACATATTCAAATACGTCTGCATAATACTCCAAAACTCTATTGGTTTGGGTATTTGGTAACACCCGACTTACCTGTCTCCCACACTACTATCGCACTGGCCTCGCCCCAGTGCTAGAACCGGCAGAAAAATCGCACCGAGCGCCCTCTGTGGCCTGGCCTCTCGAACTCGACCCCAATCAGCAATCGTCCTCTTTGGTTCCCTGCCGACTGAGGGAGAGTCCGAGAGGAAGAACAAGACTGACCAGGTAGGTGGCCCTCACCCCACCCGGTCACCGATGACCAAGTGGGGGAAGGGCCAACGAGCCGGGCAGTCCCCACAGAGGACGTGACTGCTGCTACCGAGAAAAAGGGGTTAACATGTATGTGGTTAAAGTAATATTCAAGTGACTATTAAATAATACACAAACATACAACCCTACTTCCATGCGCAAAACTAACTAGTATTACTGTTACCCTAAAAGGAACAAAAATGGAGCAAGATCTCACCATCTCAAGAGGGGGCCTCTTGGTTGAGTTGGCCTGGATCCTCCTCGTTTCCTGCACTGCAAGGCTGACGTCCAAAGGAGTAGAAGGATCCTGAGGTGTACCGAAACGTCGAGCGTCCCCCTTTGTTAGGAAAGCGCGACGGAGAGGAGAGAGGCAGGCTTCTTCTATAGCCCCCTGATTAGCATGCGCGACTGGTCAACCTCCCCCGGAAGCGTGTGGGGCGGGAGGCGGGACGTAGTGTGGGAGACAGGTAAGTCGGGTGTTACCGAATACCCAAACCAATAGAGTTTTGGAGTATTCACTACACCCCCTTCCTTACCTGTCTCCCACACTACTATCGCACAGAATGGCACCGTCACTGCGGTGGGAGGAACAATGCCCGGGGCCTGGGCACCATCCCTCCCAGCACAGCACGGCCAAAAGCTGCGTCTGCTGCCAATGTGTCTGACAGATAACGGGATACGAAGGTGGAGGGGGTTTTCCAAGCTCCAGCCTTCAGAATATCTGACACATTTGCGCCTGCAAAAAGAGCCCGAGAGGTGGCCAGTCCGCGGATATCATGAGCACGGGGGTGTGAGAGTGCATGTGGTGACACAAAATCAACTAACCACCTTGAAATTGTTGTCTTAGATGCTGGGGTGTGTGGGACGTCTAGGAAGAATGAATAGTCTTTCTGACTGTCGAAGATTCTCAGTTCTGTGCAAATACCACTTGAGCGCTCGCACTGGACACCAACCTTATCCTCTGTGATGGAGGATCCCGAGGACATTGTGGGTATAAAAAGATCCCCTGGCACAAAGTCCAGAGTCTGATTCTTTGGAAGGAAATCTAAATCGGGCACCAGCTGTACACCATGTGGTTCAAAGCGAATATGACCTGGTTTGGTTGTAAGCGCTTGAATACAACTCCTTCGTCGGGACGTAACTGCTGCGACAAGGAATAAAGTCTTAACCGTGAGATGTTCCAGAGAAGCCTTATGTAAGGGCTCGTAAGGGGCATCTGCTAGTGCCCTCAGTACTGCATTCATGGACCACGATGGTCCCAAAACGCCGAATGGGTCTCTGGATGGACATCCCTTTAATGAGTTGGGCTAGAGCTGCATTGTCCCCAACCGAGGAACCATCTTCAAAGCCCTGGTGAACTGCCGATATAGCAGAACGGTAGTTCCGAATTGTGTTAACCTGAAGTCCCTCATCGAAGAGGGTGGTAAGAAAATCGGCTACAACTGGTAAAGGGGAAGAACTGGGATTGACATTTTTGTCGATGCACCAGGTCTTGAATTTGGCCAATCTCGAATCGTAAGTCGCCACTGTTGAGGTACGCCTGCTACCGAGAAAGGCCTTTCTGTCTGAGTCCAAGCCTGATATTTTCCACGCAACCAGATGCAGGGACTTGGGATCCTGATGATGCAGAGGTCCCTGCTGAGTAGATCCCTCCCCACTGGGAGTCGCCTGGGTAGGTCTATGAGAAGGTCTGATAATGTCCTGAACCATGGTTGTCTGGGCCAGAACGGGGCTATCAAAAGAAGTTTGCAATTGCCCGTTGACTTGACTTTGGAAATGACCCTGGGAATGAGACTCAGAGGGGGGAACGCATAAGCATCCAGACCTTGCCAGCTGATGGATAGGGCATCTGTTGCCCATGCTCCGTCCTCCTGAAACCTCGAGCAATACGTCGGTAGTTTGGCGTTCTTGGCCGAGGCAAAGAGGTCTATGTTGGGGCGCCCGCAGTGATTGAAGAGAGCTTGCACACACGATTCCTTCAGCTCCCACTCCGTCGTCGCCAGCCTCCCTCGGGAGAGAGCGTCGGCTACCAGGTTGGTCACTCCTGGTATGTGGGTCGCCCGAAGGGCAATCTTGAGGTCGTCGCACCATGTCAGAACCTGCCATGCTAAGGCATTGAGGGTCCGTGAGTGGGTCCCCCCTTCCCGATTGACATAGGCTACTACTGTTGTGTTGTCGGTCTTTACCAAAACTGTCTTTCCCCGCAAGTCTAGGCGGAAGGCCTTCAGGAATTCCCAGACTGCATACAGTTCTAGCACGTTGATGTGCAACCCCCGAAAGTGTGGCGGCCAAACCCCCGAAACCTGACGGGTCCCCCACGCGCCCCCCAACCCATAAGGGAGGCGTCCGTTGACACGGTCTCCTCCACTGGTGGTAAAACGAAGGGGATGCCCCTCATCGTATTGCTGCGATCTAGCCACCAGGTCAGGTGGCTCCGAATGTGAGCGGGCACCGGCACTAGGACATCCAGACTGTCCTCCAATGGGGTGAAGTGCTGGAGTAAGTGTAGTTGGAGGGGTCTCATTCTGAGGCGACAACGGGGGACAAGGTCTATGAGGCTGGCTTGCATGCCGAGAACCTTCAGCCAAGTTGCAGCTGTTGCCGAGGTCAGAAGCAAGAGGCTGGAGATTTCTAGTTCGAGGCTGGTCAGGCGCTCCATGGTCGGAAAAGCCTCTTGAGTTATCAGGTCTAAGGATGCCCCTAGAAAGGTTATTTTCTGTGCAGGGGTAAGACTGGACTTTTCCCAGTTTATCAGCCAACCTAAGCGGGTGAGTGTATTGATGACAAAATTTAGGTCTGCTATACACTGCTCTTTGTGGGGGAAACTATTAACCAATCGTCTAAGTAGGCCCACAATAGAACCCCCTCCCGTCTCAGAAATGATACTACGGCTCTTGAGACTCTCGTAAAGACCCGTGGCGCTGTCGCCAGACCGAAAGGGAGTGCGGTAAACACGTACTCCTTCCCTTCGTACTTGAACGCTAGAAATCGCCTGTGATCTTTCGCGACGGGGATATGCAGATATGCGTCTCGCAAGTCCACGGACACGGCCCATGTGTTCCCTGGAAGAAGTGGAAGAACTATCCCCAGATGTTCCATTCTGAACTTTTGTGGAGCGATATACGCCCGATTGAGTGGTTTTAAATTTAGTATTGGCCGCCACTTGTCCGGTTTCTTGGGGGCAAGGAAAAATGATGACAGGAAGAGTGGCCCCTCTCTTCTGTGGCTGGAGACACTGCCTTTTTTGCCAGCAGAGCCTGCAATTCTGCCTCTAAGGCTACCCTTTTTGCCAAATCTTTTGGTACCGGAGTACTTCTCCCCCACCCCCTGGGGTGGCGGCCTTACAAACTCCACCCTGTAACCGTTCTCCACTGTGTCTAGGACCCAAGAGTCTGCCTGAATTGATTTCCACTCTTCGACAAACCCCTGAATTCTCCCCCCACCTCCGGTATCCCGGCGGAGGTGAGGTGGGCCCCTAGGGACGGCCCCTGGACTCTGCGGCCTTAGTACTACCGCGTCCCCGTCCACGACCGCGCCCAGACCTACGAATTTGGACCCCGCGTTGGGAAGGTTTAGCCTGCCTCTCTCCTCCACCGCGACCCCCCACACGACGAGATGAGCCCAGTGAAGGTTTACGGTAGGAACCTACTGGCCGATTGCTAGAAAAAGGGCGTGGGCCCAATTGTCTGTCGAGTTTTCGGTCCGATTCTACCCTTGTAGCTTCGTCCTCAATCCTGGAACGAAACTCCTCATGAAACAGGTCTTTACCTATCAGGGGGACACTTTCCATTCGATTCCGCGCTTCATTTGAAGGCCACTTGAGAGCATTAGTAACCACTGCTCGTCTCTCTGCAGTTAATTTCAACGCGACCCTTGCCAACTGATCAAAAATCAGGCGTGTCAGGGGCCCCAAGCTACGAACCAGGGCGGCAGCCTCCTCATCAGACACTGGCGAAGGCTCCTCCTCACCCTGCTGGTGATATTTCATCAGCACTTCCGGTAATAACGCGGCAAATGAAGCAAACTTAAGACCGGTCCTGGCAGCCAATTCAATGTCATGAAGAACGGAAAGGCGCTTTCTGTCTGAATCAGATTTAGCCGCTTTCCTGAGGCGTTCAATGGCTTCCTCAGGGATAGGGGGGGTTTGAAATAAAGGGCATGGTCCTCCTCTGTAGCTACAACACTACCCTCTCGCGCCCTGCCAACCGGTTTCCATTTGGCAGAAGTAACTGATTTGCTTATTTCCTCTAACCGATCTGTAAGCATCGTATCTAGTGGAAAGGGACGCTGCAAGGACTTTGACTTTTTGTTTGTCCTTATCAGTTTAGAGCTAGACGTCTCCTGTGCCACCTCCTCAAAACCCAGGTGAAACCGAACAATGTCATTGACCGTGTCAACCAGTGTCTGAGGTAGAGAAGCCCCGAGGGGCTGGTCTTCCTCATCCGAACCTTCTTCACTGGGCTGAGGGCATTCCCCTAATGGGTGAGCTGTCCCATGGGACGGAGAAGAGGTATAACCAGAGAGTGTTTCCCGTGTGTCCAAAAGCTGTGACAGCTGGGAAAGCAGCCATGACGTCTCCCCTCTCCTCAACGAGCGAGAACGAGAGCGTGAACGATAATGACGATACCTGCTCCTCCCGCGTGACCTATCCTCTCCGCTCTAGCGGGACTGCCACTATAGGACCTTTGTCTCCCATGACGTGACCATTGCCCCATAGCTCGGGCTGAACTAGTGCTTCGTGACCGTCGCCTCTTGTCGGGCGCATAGCTTCGTGCTTCGTGACTCGACCTAGGCTGCTGCTGCGGGACCGTCGCCTCTGGCTCGGGTCAAACTTGTGCTTCATGACCTTCGCCTCATGGCTCGGGTCGCACTCTTGCTTCGGGACCTCAGCCGTCTGGCCTGGGTCAAACTCCTGCTGCGGGACCTTTGCCTCATGGCTCGGGTCGAACTAGTGCTTTGTGACCTTCGCCTCATGGTTCAGGTCGCACTGTTGCTTCGGGACCGTCGCCTAGTGGCTCAGGTCAAACTCCCACTAAGGGACCTTTGCCTCGTGGCTCGGGTCGGAGTTTCGATCTGGCTTCCTTCAGGTGGTGCCGACTCTCAGACCTTGACGGTCCTGCTGGACCACCCCCAGCAAGGGTGGACGGCCCAGCTTCAGCGGTTGTCCATGAAGGAGCTGCTGTAGGGCCAGAAGGCCCTGACGCCGAGGTTGGGGCTTCTTGATCAGCCTGGGCCCTGATCCAAGTCTCAATTAGTTTCCACTGACCGTCAGTAAACGATAAACACACGGCACACTCCTTTGGGTCACATGGTCTACAGATAGGACATAAGTCATGAAGATCCCATGGCCTAGACGGACGCCGACGCCGACACCCCACACACCTCTGCGGTTCCCTCTGGGAAGGCATACTGTGCAAATAAACTTAAGGAAAATGCAAGAAAAAAAACGATGAAATGCAATGAACCAGCCCACCCATCAAAGGGTGGGGCAGGAGACCCCCAGATGGGAGACCACCTGGGGGAAGGTACATGAAACAAAAACACGCATGGAGTACTAACTCCACCAACCTAGCAATAGCAATGTTCAAAAAAAAAATCACTGAAAGTGAAAACGCATTACTGCACAATGCATGGGCAAAGAAAACTAGCAACATGATGTAGGCCTAGTACATAAGAATGTAGCTTAGCAAAACATCGTGAAAACTCAAAAATCATGGTAGCCAACTCTTAACTACATGAGAAACATTTAGGAACAACATAGCCATCGAATAGTAAGCATAAACTTAGGCCAAGGCCTCACATGTAACGAAACCTAGAGAAAGTTACCAAAACTCCGATAGCCTACCGTACAACGTTACACAAAAAGTGAGGATAGGCTAAACATGTGAGCGGGAAACCCGGTCCTAAAAAGCTACAAAAAACTTCCAAAAAAATACTAGTTCTGCATGGAAGAAGAAAGGATACTTATCGCAATTGCAAAAAACTACTTCTGATGGTCAAAGAGCGAAATGATCGTCGATGTAAACGGCGAATAAGACTGAAAACGGGTGCTGCGAAAATCTCCCGGTCCTTAGCCAACGGAGGCAGAAACCAAAGAGGACAATTGCTGATTGGGGTCGAGTTCGAGAGGCCAGGCCACAGAGGGCGCTCGGTGCGATTTTTCTGCCGGTTCTAGCACTGGGGCAAGGCCAGTGCGATAGTAGTGTGGGAGACAGGTAAGGAAGGGGGTGTAGTGAATACCTATTACACTGCTGTGTTGTGCAACACACTCGTGCTACGACACTCGATGTCTTGGAATTGGAGAGGCCAGGCTAGGCTACGTTTACACATGTGTACGTATCAGGGTAGGGAAACCATGTTCATTCAGTCATGTTAGCGTTTCCACTATTTTCGGGAAGATTGGGACATGTTCGTATCAATGAGGGGGAGAGAGTATTGATACAGAAAAGCTCTACGTTCTTTCTCGTATCTTATGTTATACCCTTCCTGGGAATTACATGTCGAAATGTTGCATGTTTCAGAAAATAATATTGCAATTTGGGATCTCGTACTTCTGCTTAATTATTTACCTTGAGGCCTAGGCCAAATGCTACGTACTGTAGGCATAGGCATTTTGAAAGTTTGGCCTTTTACTTTAAATTTTGTCGATTTGCATATTTATTTTTTGGCTAGTGTAAATGCAACTATAGACAAAATGTTACATCAATTTTTCAAGTGATGTTGCATTTTTGGAAGCAGCCAAACATTCCCTAACTTACGAGAAGTTGTTCAGTGGTCATCTGTCAAGGGAGAATTCAAAAGCGTGACCCCAAATGAATGCCTACTCACCCTTTTCTCCAAAATAGGGAGTATGTGGTGATAAAATTTAATGCGTGGCTCAGATTTATTATAATCTCTAGGGTTATAGATGCACAAAACCAGTAGTTCAGCACATTTCATGCAATCCGAGCACACCAATAATTAAACAGGTAAAGCTTTTGTCTAAAATTTTAAAATTAAACCTTGTTCACTCATTTTTAAAATTATTCTGACGTGGGTCATCCTATCCCAGCACGCCGAATACTAAGAGAATTACGCTTAAGCCTTACTGTGCTATAAAACAGCTGATTCAGTCTAGCTGGAATTAAACCTATGCCAATCTTCTAGGTTGATCTTTCCTGTAGACTGTGCATTCAACAGCTCCTCTGCTTTTACAGAGTGCTACAACATGTGCAATCCCCAAAACTTACTGGTTTGGGAATTCGCTAGCGACATACTCACCTCATATAACCTATGCATTATTGTATTGACCATAGTCTAGCATCTGGCAATTTTGTGTGTGTGTGTGTATCTGGCGACCGCCCTTCCGTAATTCCCAGGCTGAAAAAAGCCTAGAATGACAGCAAGTGCCGATCAGGAGGTAGAGGAGGAAAGGAGAAAGGGATTAAACCCAAAATGGTGCTTACCTAACTCCACCTAGACGAAGATCGACCGTCAGTGTCGGAAAAAAACGGCGTACCCCCGAAGATTCTCTCCCCAGTGTAAAGCGCCCTAGCCACGTCCCTGGAGTGAGCGGGAGCACGTGTACAATGGACTCGCGGTGTGCCTAACACTCTCGCGGTCATGACTACCAAATCCTGAAGCGGGGAGGCAGGCGGGGTCATTACATGAGGTGAGTACGTCGCTAGCAAATTCCCAAACCAGTAAGTTTTGGGAATTCACAGCGCGTAACTCCCTCACCTCGTATAACCTATGCATTTGTTGACACAGGGGTGTCGGAGGCCGGCAGGTTCGACGGCTGTGGTTGCAGCGCCGAGGGTGGGGCCGAATGACGACCCTGGCGAAGGCCTCGACGGCCATCAGAGTGTTTGTGAAGATAGCATGAAACAAACGAGGATTGGTGTTTTCCATACAGCCACGGCAAAGGATGTCCTCTAAGGGCACGTGACGGAACCACGCGGTGGAAGTGGCGTCCCTTCGTATGTCCTGTGCCCTGACGCGTTCAGTTGGGCTGACTGGGGCCGGGGTTAACAAGAACTATCCAGCGCGAGAGGGTCTCCTTGGAGGCCGGCGTGAACGGAGTATGAAGAGCCGGTCCAAAGTGCAAATGTTCTTGGTGTGCTCAATATACCATTTGAGGGCACGGACGGGGGTTTGGCAAGCTTATCTAGCACCGCGTTGATGGACCAGGACAGCAGTAAGCCCCGCGATTGGGGGCATTGATGGAACATGCCCCACAGAAGCTGGTGCAGGGCCGCGTTGGTGCCTACTGTGGGCCCGTCTGGGATGCCGCGGTGACCACCGCCACGGCCGACCGGTAGTTCCTGATTGTGCTGATTTGCTTCCCTTCTCTAAGAGGGCACAGAAGAAGCTGGCCAAGTCTGGGGCGGACATCTCCACGGATCGAGAGAGTGTTTAGCCACCCACGCGTAGTAGCGCTCCAGACGCGAATTGTAGGTTCGAAGCTCGCTGGACAGCCTGGCTACCGGCGGCAATGTTTGCAGCCTCTGCTGAAACACCCGCTGCTTGGAGAGATGGACCTAACAGAGGCCATGCAGCCAACAGGAGGGTTGCTAGGTTCCGGAGTGGCGTAGGGCCCATTCCGTTGGGTCAGTAGGTCCAGGACCAGCCATAGGAGGAACAGTAGGATCGCACAGGAAAGCCGAAGGAGTAAGGGAACCGCCGTACGGTTGGGTTTGGCCAGCACGGCCCACAAGGAGGAGGAGGGCCGCCGGCGTGCACTGGAGTTGGTGTAGGGAGGACCGTGTGAATTAGTTGGCAAAGGGGGAAACCCGTACAAAAACGAGATCCATACCACAGAAAGGAGAGGGCGTCGACCCTCCCATGACGTGGCGTGTTGCGTACCGTGATACCAAGGTCGGTAGACGTGCGTCGTCCAGGGGACGCGAACATATCCACGAAAAGGCCGATCATAGAGGTCGAAGATGCGGTTCGCCCATTGGTGCGCGAGGGTCCAAGCCCTGAGTCGCAATTGCCCCAAGAGAGTGCATCTGCAATTACATTCTGTTGCCCCACAAGGTGTGATGCCCGAAGCAGTAGTCCCCAGGATTGGCATAGAAGGAGGAGGTTCCAGACCTTCCGTAACTGGGCCGCGGACTTGGTGCCCCCGAGGTGGTTGATATAAAAGAAGGTCATTGAGTTGTCTGACCGGATTACGCGTGAAGACGCGACCCCGCGAGGGACGAGCGCAAGTGCTGGATAGGCGTTCAAGACTGCCTCTGTCTCGAGGACATTGATGTGCTGGGCCGACTCGTCCTGTGTCCACACCCCACCGCTACCTGGTCAATTCCAGTCACGCCCCATCCTGTTCGCGATGCGTCGGTTGTTATGGTTGCAAGTGGGGCGTTGCTGCGAAACAGCCTGCCCGCCAAGAGCTTGTCCCCGTGCGTCCACCAATGGAGGAATGGACGCAAATCCACCTGTAGGGGAATCATTGTGGCCGGGTCCGGGTCTGGCATGGGGGCGTACGCGAGGAAGTGGCACTGGAGAGGCCCCATGTGAAGGCGGCAGAGGCCCAAGAGGTCGAAAAGGCTCGCCATCCTGCCTAACAACTGATGCCATAGCAGGCAGGGGACTGTGGAGCCGAAAGCAGTTTGGTTGCCCCCGCCCGAAGGTCGGAGACCCCGTCCTTCCTCCGTCTGGAACGCCATCCCCGAGGAGAGGTCAAGGCGTGCTCCTAGGTATACGATGGATTGAGAGGGCGTAAGGGCTGGTCTCTCCTCTGTTGACTATCCAGCCCAGATCACGCAAGAAGTTGAGGATTAGCGTGGTGTTGGCGCCTGCGTTCTCCTCTGAGATCCTAGAAGTGGGCCAGTCCTCGAGGTACGCAAGACGTGAGCCGGCCCCACGAAGGAAGGCCAGGCCCCCCAAGCCCCCCCCCATGCGGAGTGAACCCATGTGAAGACTCGATGGCGCAGTCAAGTGACTCGAAAAAAAAATGACCGAAAAAAAAGAATTGGGTGTGCTAGGGTCTCCATCTGGAACCCCTACGTGCCGCACGTATCACTTGTTTTAGCGGCTTGAGGGTTAGTATCGGTCGCCAAGTGGCCATTCTTCTTCGGCGTGAAGAAAAAATGTCGAATGGAACAAGAAGGTCGGTTCTCGGCTAGTCCTGTTGCGACGGTGCCTTTGCCAGAAGGTTCCTGGAGCGCTTGCTCGAGAACCGACCCTGGTGGGCCTGGGGTGTCGCGGAATCGAAGTCGGCCGGACGAAGGCCAGATTACGGTGGAGGGCAGTAAAACTCTAGCCTGTAACCCTTCAAGTGATGACCCGAGCACCCAGGGGTTCAGGCACGATTGCTCCCCAGCCTGTAGGAAGTACGCAACCGCCCCCCCAACGGCATCGCTATCGCGGTGGGCATAAAACTAGGGCCGCTTCGAACGAACACTCTTGTCACCATTGATGGTAGTGTGTTCTGGCCAGACTGCTGTTGGCGGTTATCCGACCGACCATCGCGGCTGCCTGAGCCGCCTTGGCATGAGTAAGGCTGGTATCATTGTTGCTGAGAAGCCTTTCCCTGGCCGATACCATCCTTGGCCCGCTCGGCGATTCCTCCCCGAATTCTGTTGGCGGGGTTGCGAGCCACCGGGATTCACCAGACGAGACATGTGCTCGTCAGCCTCCCTAAGGGCTTTGAGGCACTCCACCTCCTCGTGCAGTTTGACATCAAATTGCCCACCAAAGAGATCATTGCCAAGGATGGGGAGATCCCGGAACGCGTCTATTGCAGTGCGAGAAGACCAATCCAAGGAGTCTAGCACTGATCGCGCCTGGTAGTCGTGGCCTTTACCGATATGCATGCCAACTGATCAATCATGCTGCGAGCTACTGGACCTAGCAACACGATTACCACGCCGGTATCTGCTCGGGAGATGCCCACTGTTTGGGCTTGAGAAAAGGAGTGGTTGAGGAGCTCCGCGAAGAGGAGGGCCGAGGCATACTTCATTCTGGCTCTAGATGCTCTGTCGACGTCATACATGCTCGACTCGAGGCGACACGAATTCTGTCTCAGAATCTGTTGTGCACATCGAGGGTCCCAGCCGCGTGCAACCGCTCCCAAAACCCATGCAGGGATGTGCGGCGCAAGAAAATAGCTTGACACAATCCGCCTCCTCAAATTGAAAAGTACGAGCTACGTCTCGTTGGAAAGCGGACAATTGCCGGGCTGAAGCAAGGACTGAAAATGCTGGCCGAATTCGGCGACCGGAATGGATGCGCACGGTGCCGAGGGCGCCGTGTTTAGCGTAAGCCAAGAGGCCTAAGTCTCCGCCGCGGCTGGGGCCGGATCCGGCGCGTACCCCAGCGTCCATCTCAAAACAGTGGCTGCACGTTCAAACGCATCGGTAGAGATGTCTGTGCCTCAAAGGGGTTCGTCGTCTTCCCCTTCGGAAAGGGGCTCACCACGATCACATGGTGGTGAAACAGTTGCCGGTGTGTCGCGCGACGCTCCATCTCGCGAAGGCGAGACCGAACGACGCGTGTTCGATGGCGGGGGCCGATGGGCCCTGCGGCATTGTAGGAGCTCGCTCTGCAAGAAGGCGTTCCAAAAGGTCTTTGACTTGCCCGAGAACAGCGTCTTGCCCGCTTTGAGGCGGGGGTACATTTACGCCGGCGGAAATCGCAATCCCCTGACGACGGTGATGATTCCGATGAGTCGACGTGCCTTTCGAATAAGCGCTTACAAGTCGGTGGGCGTAAACTCAGAAGGGGCGGAAAACCCTTCGAGGTCTCCATTTGGCGGGAGAAAAGACTCAGAACTTGAGGCAAAGAGATCGAGAACTGCTCGATCCTCCACCAAGGGCTCATCGTGAGTCGGTTCTTGCGACAAAGCTGGTCCCGCCTCCTGGGAACCTGGTCCTGGCGGATTGGCCAGGCTTATATCGCTTCCAGCGGGGGCCGGCAGCACGCGGGGCGGTGCGCTCGCAGGCCCAGCGGCGGCATGCGTGCGAGGACTTATCCCGGACACCTTGGGAGCCTCGGGTAGGAGGCCAGGTTTTACACCATCCTCCATGGTGGCCTGAGAAACGGAAGGACTTATGCCCCAACCGGGGGCGGTCTCTTCGCTCATAACAGGACCTACGCCATCTGCCATGGCAACCCAAGCGGAAGGTGGTACGGTACGCGTCCGTGGACTTTTAAACGGATCCCGGTTGCAGCTCGGTTCCCAGGTTCGGATCACGGTATCCAGGTCACGGTTACGAGTGCGGCCACGGGTTTCGGTATCCCGCTCCCGGGTTCTGCCATCCGTGGAAGACTCCCGGGTACGGTTGCTCTGGTTGAGGCGTAGCGGATTGGCTGGAAGAGGACTTCTTTTTCCGGCCTTTTGCCGCGGACTTCCCCCATTGTTCCTCGTGCTTACGTAGCCATTCTGAGGAGGGTGCCCAACTGTCGGCTGACCACGCCCTACACACGGCGCAAGGGAGGCTCTCTTCGCAGGGCCGACACCTGGGGCACTGGGTGTGGAAGTCTAAATAAATACCTGTGAGCCTGAAGCCTGCGCACAGGAAAAATTCCCCACGCTAGGCAACGTAGCACAAAGAAAAGGCTAGAAACAGTGGGGAAAGCAAAGTCCCCAAGTTGCACGAAGTAAGTAAGAACACGAGATACACACGAGGTGGCTAAAATAGAGCCTAACACAGTTACATATTGTTCAACGATACACGTAACGTAACTACACTGGTGGGTACAAGGCCTAGCCAAGACCCAACACACGTGTCAAAAACGTGTCAAAAAACACGAAAGGAAAAGGATACTCATCCAAAACTGCCCTGGAAAGGTTGGGAAGGATGAGGATCGCTTGGATTTCGACACAGGAAGAAAACTCTTTGAAAATCCATGAAGATAGCAATGGATGCAAAGGCAGCATGAAACTTCGCTGACAGACCAAAAGGCTGGCAATTATGGAAGGGCGGTGGCCAGATACACACACACACACGCAAAATTGCCAGATGCTAGACCATGGTCGATACAGTAATGCATAGGTTATGTGAGGTGAGGGAGTAAGCGCTGTTAATTTTTTTTCTTTGGCAATGATCCTCAATGTGAACGATTATAGTCTTACCGTCTACGTATCAGATCCTGTGTGAGGGTGTAGTTGCCTAAGCTGCTCTAAGGCAGTAATGATATGAGTGTTAAATTCAAATGTGTTCTGTTGTATTAACCAAGATGAACACAGTCAATAATCAATAGAAACAAGTCAACAATAATAAAAAAAACTTGCTTGTCCGATTTCAAATATGATTCATACTCTGTCTACCTGTGCTCCAATTCCGGCTAATATTATGTCCATTGCACATGAAACAACCCCCTCCAAAATGGCCTTGATGCCATTGCCATTCAAAAATATTTGCCTTGGTGCCCTACCTGATGGCTGTGGTGCCCTCCAAAATTTATGAATAACCAAGGCCAAATGGTCGTGCCCTCCTCCAACCTTAATTCCAGCCCTGATAATGGTAATGCAAATTCAACCATTACATACATTCACTGGTCTTCTAAGCTGCCATAGCACTAAAACAGAGCAACAATTTTCCAATGACCAAAATCCTATTATCTGTGTCACTAAAACCACAAAAAGCCTGTACAACCAACCTATGAAAACGTATAAGATAATGAAATTTCAAACATGACATACATTCACTGATGGTCCTCCTAGGCTACCATCACCTTAAAACAAAGCCAAAAATTCCAGTGGACCAAAATCCCACTGAGTTAGCTGTGTCACTAAAACCACAAACTGCCAATGGGAATTTTACACACTGCAGCCCATAAGCTTGTCAACTAATTGTATGGTAGCTTATAATAAACACAATATTGGTGTTAAGGCTAATATTATTGTTTAGAGTGAAAAATTTTCCCTTCCCCTCAATTAATAAACATTAAATTTCACAGGGTTGTGAACCTGTCAAAAACCCTACCAAGTTTAAAACAAATCTGACCCACAGTTATGGAAATATGGCAGTTTTAAGATTTTTATGTTTGACCCAATAACCTCATTAATATGCAAGATATGGACACCAAAAACAATAGCGCACTTCTACCCACTATGACGAAAATGTGCACCAAGTATCAGTTTTATCCAACTTGCCCATATTGAGTTAGAGTGTACCCAAGGTGTGTCACAGACACACACACAGGCACACCCACACATGTATGCATGATTACAAAGGTTACGATTATCATCAAAACCAACAAGAGCCCAATGGGCACTGTGGTTCCCAGCAAAGAAATAAGGGCAAGTGAAAATTTGGGTCCTCAAAGCTGGGGACCTACAAATTGGGGCTTTCAAGAATGGGGCAAAAAATGGGGTCCAAATCAGGTCCAAAAATGTAGGCCCATCTGCATAGTGTCCCCATTGAATTAAGAAATATACCCACATGTTTAGATAATGAATTAAAAAAATTGGGGCCCAAAAACTGAGCTCAAACTGGGTCCCAAACATTTTGGGACCATGTATAACAATTAAAAAACAGCTCAACATGTTAAAATATGAATTAAACAGTTTCCCTTTTTTTTTTTTCAAATTTAAGGATAATGCAAATTCAATTGGTACACACATTGACTATACTGGCTACCATACTGTAGTTGTGTACCAACTACTAAACTAACAATTCACTATACCATGCTTAGACACAGTGACTGAAACTGTTCCCCAACCAATTTTAACCTATAAAGATAATGCAAATTCAACCATTTCATAAATCAGCTGATGGTCTTCTAAGCTGCCAGAGAACTAAACAGCAACAATTTTCCAATGACCAAACTAGAGCAGCGATGCTGCAGTTGCTCAACCCTTCTGATGTTAGGAAGTGTCCAGTTGAAAATTAATTTGGAACACATCTATGGTCCTAACATCGTTCATACTGTACACAAACTCATGTTGGGCTGGCCAGCACATAAACACTGTTGACCTAGCAATTAACTTTCGCAGCTGGACTGTTTCAGCAGGGAGTTGCTATTTGACATATAGCAACTCCCTGGTTTCAGGGATAAATCCTAGCTATATATCCCTGTCCACAGGGGACAGGGATAGGGATCAGAAAGTAGACTTCTAGTACATGCCACCAGTTTGTGCAGGGCAGTGGCATAACCAGAGGGGGCTGTCAAATGTCTGATTGTCCCCTCCCACTACCCCCAATGAAATTGGTGGGTAAAAAAAATATTGGATGAAAACCACACCATGCATTTTTTAAAGAGGCTCATTGAGTTGTTGCCTGAAATTCACTAAATTTATCTACACCCATCAAGTTTCCTTCACATACAAGTGACAAATGGTCAAACTAAGAAGATCCCAATGTTTCACATACAATGGAACATTAATGAGTAAGTAATTAATGATTTAATTTGGTTTATGAAAATTCGTGACCAGACACTTTCCACACTAGTACTACATGAACACGCACACAACCAGTGCAACTAACAGTCAAAAATTTGAAAATTTTGACAGTTTTCATAACTATTGGATGTGAAACTTGACTACTTATGCTAATTGTAAGTATTGTCATGTGTTTATATCCTTCAAAACCACCACAAACTTTATTGATGTCAACTCAATGAGTCCCTTTAAGTAAATGCTGCTAAGTCCTGTGGAGTCTAATATTGATTCCGTAAAAAACAAATTAATGAAAAGAAAAGAATCTCGTATGATGAAATATGTAGGCTTTTGTTGACAAATAAGAATGTTGCATCTCTACTTAATGAACCCCCCTGTAAGTGCCTGAATACATTAACTTAAACTGGACTAAACTAGCACTATTGATGTTATCAAAAATTAATCAACAATTTCTTTTTGTGGCTTTCACTCACAACCCTTGCAGAGACTGACCTTTTGGAAGTGTAAATTTCTAAATGTGGTTTGTCAAAAATGAAGAATATTTGGCCACAATTCACAAGGTCTGGGAGGTTGGGAACTGCCAATTCCTGCACTATGAGAGGAACTTTTGGCAAAATTTTAGTGGCATGCTACACTACACTTAGAAAGAGCCATAATCACTTGTCTCCCCCTCCCCTTAAATAAAAAGTCTGGTTATGCCACTGGTGCAGGGCCTTGACCAATCCAAGACCAAACCTCAACTCCCTAACATTCTCTGATAACCATTCCAGCTAGACCAGGGAAACAACTGGTGAAGAACAATAACCCCTCTGTATGCAATGTCCACACAACCAGCAAGGGGGGCTATGTAGTAGATTCTAAAATTAGCTCTCAGGGAACTTTGCCATCATGGTACATTAGTTGTGTACACAGTGGACACTGGATACTACAGGGAATGCAAGTAATGCCCAAGAATAACAGTCAAAAAAAAGTAACTAAAAACTGTCTTACACATGCTTTAGCTTGAGGCTATTCATTTAAGGTGGTGAGCATGCCCCTCCAGATAAAGCTCACTTCAACTCACTACCACATAATATAACCACACA